>JADLZN010001918.1:0-38337 GCA_018155175.1 Sinocyclocheilus anophthalmus
ATCTACATCGTCCTTGCAAATTCTGGTGACATCAACTTCCCCAGTGGTGAGGTAAAAGTAGCACCACTCTCGCATAAAACATGGGGCTGGGCCACCTTGAGCTAGGCTGACAGCAAAGATCTCTCCAGCAGTCCTATTATTCCAAAGTGAGGTTTTAAAAAGCACTCAGTCATTGCCATTACACATATAATTTAAAAATGTAGCTACAACATCACAAACCTGAAGAGACCATTGTCAAGGTCACTGTTGGAGTACTGTGGACTCTTTTCTCTCTGACCCAAGAAGAGGCGTATTTCAATGCCACTGATCATTTCTTTGAATAACATTGAGAAAAAGCAGTGTGTGAATTACACACATAAATTTAATTTATTTTTGTTACAGCTTTTCCACTTTTATTATACTTAATAACTTGCCTGTAAGAAACTCCTTTCGTAAAGCACCAGAGTCGACTCCAGCTTCACCAATAAAGGTTATCTTTAGCTGGTTGGCTGGATTTCCTTTTTTCTGTCTTTGCCACTGCTTGAGCCCCCTCTCTAGGAGATTGTCCCGTGAAACACAAATGCGGAAATGATTTTCTGCATTTACTCGGCCAGCAAGCAGCTCCAGAAGATCTTCTAGACTGTGGCAGGAGATAATGAGATGGTGAACACCATATACACTGTAACACTTAATGAAACTTTTAGACTCTGTTCTAAATGAAGATGTTACCATAATACTTGTGGAGAGCTTGAATTGCCTGTTGTATCGTCAGCAATACAAGAATTATCATTGTGCATAAAAGAGCTGTGATCTGGAGACTCCACTGTAATGTGGAGAGAATAGAGTTTTTATTTTACAGTGGAACATGTGGCATTAAAGTACTTGGGGTTGATTTATAACATATTTGTTTCCAAGAACTGTTTCCTAAAGTTTGTTACTCACATAGATTTTGTTCTCCACACAGGCTGGCATGTAGTTCAAGACTGTCCACAGGAAACTTCAGCTGACATATTGGGCATGGTAAAACAGACTACAAACAAAGAAAATGTTAAATGATATAATAGCACCATAGATTAGAATTTTTTTTAATTAGGGCTAGATCATTTTAATGCCACATTACCTCAGATGGAAATTTTTCTTTTTTCAGCTCATCCAAATTGCTTTCTGAGACGAACTGAACTTCTGTCTGCTCCAAAAACAAAGAAATTTAAATTGTATCATACCTTTGTATATACTTCATCATAAGTATATGATTAGCAATCTGCTGACATAAACACACTGAAATCATTTATCCTTTTGAAGGTCTGTACACAGTAATAAATCTATTATAAAATCAACATGGAATGTTACATTAATAAAAATTAAACATTTAGTCAGAACACATGCACCCAAACATCATGAAATCAGTAAATAATTAGACAGCATTAATCCATTACCTCTTCATTTGAAGATGTTGAATCATTTGACTTGCAACCCTGAATGTGGAGAGCCAGCACTTGCAGGGGCATGCTTTTGTTGCACATTTGGCAAGTAGCTTTTGGCATTTTTTTGAATTCTCTGGCATCATTAGGGAGAGGATTAAGGTCCAGTTCCTCTTGTAGAGGAACTACATACAGCATTGTCTTTCCAGATGCAGAGGCAGATTTGATTTGGGATCCAGTGTAACCTTCTGAGTCTGGAGGAATAATGGTTAGCCGTCTTATACCGCACCCCCCTATAAACAAAGATAAAATTAACATGACAAATGTTTTTATAACCCAAAACATACTGACTCAAGTGGTAATAAACAAAATATAAAGTCACCAGCAGCCTTGTAAAGCATCCATCCTCCACTCAAACCCTCCATTTTCGGGAATGCTTCATACAGTATGCTGGAAAACTATTGTAAAATGCAAAGAAACTCACTAATTTTGAATATTTGTTTCTATTACCTGTACTTATGATTCTACTATAAATTAACTTTTTCCAGTTGTACAAAAAGACAAACACACTAACATACCTCTGAATGTGTCATGTCCATTGCAATTGAGATAGTCCTTTTGCCAAGCCCTGCTTGAACAAGCTTCAGTTCGTGTGCAGGTGAAGGGGTAGTCTCAGAATTTTTATCCAAAATATATACATTTAAATCATAAGGTTTAAATGCTTTTGCAGTCTTGGTATGTGTTCTGGATGCTACATTTATTCTTTTTTTTCCACAGATTGCATGTCTTCGGAACATGCTAGGAAAGGCCCTACAAGGAAAAGAAAAAATAATTGATATTTTTTTTCCAACATAAAATTAATGTTTGTAGGTATACAGTAATAAAAATTAGTTTATGTTTAACTAAGTTTGTTTAACTTAAAAGTCAACTTTAATAGTGTAGTCAATGACAGAGTGCCTGCAAATTAAAGTTTTGAACTATTAGATTGGGTATCCATGCACTGTATAGCCAGCAACATGCACCTGGCCATGTCCTGATCAATGGTGGTATTTGTCTGTCTTTCTTGTACCACTGTCTGCTGCCCCTGACCCTGCACTTGAACTTGTGGACGTGGCGTTACAGGACTCTGATTAAGAGTCTGTGTAAGCACAGAGATGAGGCTCTGTGCTGCACTAAGCACATCCAGGTACTCGGTCTGCTAAACACAAAGTTAACATTAAGAGTTAATGCGAGTATAATGAGAAACAATGAGAAAACCTTTATATTGTGCATTCAGAAAGTATTCAGAACGCTTTACTCTTTATAATGTTGTCATTGTATGTTTTTTTGTTTTGTTTTTTACTCCACAAAGTACACTTGAACCACGTTGACAACACACATTTTAGCACATTTATTAAAATAAAAACACATTGATTTAAGTATTAAAGCTCTTTACTATGTAATTTTAACTTGTATATCTTTCAGGTGTTCTGACCGGAGGTCTACCAGTGGTAAATTCTTGAATAGACTGGTCAAGGAAAGACAGACAGCTGTCTATATCAGAGGCGTCATGCCCATTCAAAGTGAGGGGGCACGTGCCCCTTCAGATTTCTGAGCCAAGTGGATTTTTGAATGCAGCTTCCAAAAGACAAAAAATACCCGAATAATATTTTTTATATTTGATACGATCACACCGTTGTGATTAGATCGTTCAGTGCGGCACATCACCAGCTGCTAAAATCTGGCTCACTGAGCCAGAGACAGACACGTTTTACAGCGCTTTGCATTATAACCAATCACACACGATTGTTGTAGATCAATGCATAAAACCATAATCTTCATGGAACAGCTGGTCAAGCTATGATCTCGAGGCTACACCATTACAGCTAGCAAAATCATGCATTTTTTTTATATACAGCCAAAAACTTAAATACTGCCTAAAATATAGATTTCTTACTAAACCAAACTAACAAGACACGTGTTAATGGGCTAGATATCGGCCTACTCGGACTACATAGAGCTTGCAGAAAATATCATAACACACAAAGGGAATGTATCTGTCACCCACTAACAAAATATTTATGGCTAATTACCTGAGATTGTCCGGCATTTGCCTGCTGACGCTGGTTATCCATCTTCACACGCCTGCCACAGCAGCCACGAGTCGCATTGGAGTGACGTCAACTCCCCCTTTGACTGATTGGCTAGAGGAGCAGCTGTCAATCTAGAACTAGTGGGCCAATGATGATGCTTAAACCCACCCTGTTTTACATGAAACTCTTAACTGCAATATTTAGAAAAGCAAGCGCAGAACGTGGAAACAAGAGCGAAGGAGAAAAGACCGTAAGCACACAAAAAATTAACATATGAGCGGGAAAGCAAAATTTTGAATTCATGTTTCAGTTTTGTGCAATATAATTTTAAATGTGTTTACATTTTTGATTTACGCTTATTATTTTTCAATCTGTGACCATTGTTTGCTATTCCAACAATTTTTGCATTTGTTTTTTCCGGTTTTTGTGCGGTATTATTTTACACGGGTTTTTAAAATGGTAATTTATGCTTATTATTTTTTAGATCCTGGACTGCAATACATTTGGCGTTTTCCTGATCCCATACACAAACTCTGCCTGTTATTGAACGCAGAGAGAAAACCTCGCCTGGAAAGCGTCTCATTGATCTGCAGGGAGACGCTGCTCACGTCTGAGGGGTTTTGTGGAAGAGCGAAGGGTGTGTTGAACACAGAAAACATGCTTTTTGAAAACTGCAAACACTGTATTACATCTTTGAGAAAACCTTTGATTTCCCTGTCAAGTTCCTTCGCTCCCTCATTTCATAAGTCTCTGAAGAGACTCCGTCGTGTCTATGTTTTTGGTAGACGAAGGTCAAGTTCATCCTCCAGAGCATCTTGTATTCCAATACTAATGTAATAAATATTTGACTAAAAAGCTATGAAGAGTCTGTATATTGCACTGATGAGTCGTTTTCATGATGAATAGCAATAATAGCAGTAACATACTGTATATAGAGTCTTTTAATTTGAAATGTACATATTTTAAATACTATGGAATTTTATTCCGCCACAGAATTAAAAAAAATAATAGTAAAAATAATCATTAGAATTTGGACTTTTTTCTTGCAATCCTGAGTTGACATCTCTTCTGTCACTTCTGTTTTCTGTTCAAACTTAGTAAAAAGTATCTGACAATTCTTGATTTTTTTTTTTAAGTTTAAAAGTCTGTATTACAGAAAAAAAGTCCTAAATTGTGCGATAAAAATCTTTTTTTATTTTATTTTATTTCTTTATTTTTTATCCAATAGCAGAAACAGGTTTCCATAACATACCCTACCATTTAAAACTTGTGTGAATGAAATTAATACTTTTGTTCATCATAGATGCATTCAATTGATGAGAAGTGACATTAAAGACATTTTATAATGTTACAAAATATTCACAGTTCCATCACACAAATACGTGCAGCACATTTGTTTTCAACATTGATAATAATCAGAGATGTTTCTTGAGCAAATCAGCATATTAAAATAATGGATCATGTGACACTGAAGACTGAAGGATGAATGCGGAAATACACTGCGCCTCACAGAAATACATTAGCTATTGTGTGAGTGTGTGGTGTTCGTGAGTGTGTGTGTGCGTGAGTGTGTGTGTGTGAGGGTGTGTGAGTGAGTGAGTGTGTGTGTGTGTGTGCGTGCGTGAGAGTGTGTGTGTGCGTGTGTGTGCGCGTGAGTGTGTGCGTGAGCGTGCATGTGTGAGCGTGCGTGCATGTGTGTGTGAGTGTGTGTGTGAGTGTTCAGTGTGTGATTTTTGTTGCTTGCGTGCTGTTAGTGTGCGTGAGTGTGTTGTGCTGCATGCGTGAGTGTGATTGTGTGTGTGTGCGTGCGTTGCGTGTGTGCGTGCATGCATGATTGTGTGCGTGTGCGCGTGTGTGGAGGTGTCGCGTGTGTGTGCTGGTGGCGTGTGTGCGGTGTGTGTGTGTGCGTGTGCGTGCGCTGTTTGCGGCGTGAGTGGTGTGTGCGTGCGTGTTCGTGTGTGGTTCGTTCGCGTGAGTGTGGTGCATGTGGTGCGCGTGTGTGTTTGTGTGTGTGCGTGCGTGCGTGCGTGTTTGTGTGCATGAAGTTTGTGTTCGTGTTGTGTGTTCGTTGTGTGTGAGTGTGATGCATGCGTGCGTGTGTGATTGTGCGTGATGTGTGTCGTGTGTGTGTGCTGTTTGTGTTGCGTTTTGTCTGATTGTGTGTTTGTGCGTGTGTGTCGCTTGTGTGGGCAATAATGCCAGCAGTTACATTTCAGTAAAGTGACAGCTAAGATACTTTTACACATATTTATATTTCAAATAATTGCATGGTTCTTATTTGAAACTTTCTATCCATCAAAGAATGTGAAAAAAGTACAGTATCCCAATAGCCCCAAAATACTTAACAGCAGTCACCCGTATTTCAACATCATAAGTCATATTTCTTGATCGCCAAATCAGCATATTAAAAGGATTTCTGAAAGATTATGTGCAACTTAAGACTTGAGTATAGCACTGAAAATCAGTGACTTTATCATCACAGGCAATAAATTACATGATATAAAATATCATATTCAAATAAAAAAATGCTATAGTGTTGCACTATATTACTGCTTTTACAATACTTTTGATTAATGCCAATAAATGTAGCCTTGGTAATCAGGAGGCTTCTTTAAAAAAAAAAAAGAATCCCAAACATTTGAACACAGTATATACTATTCAGTGGGCTGCTTTTTACCCTGTTTGGTTTTGGAAAATGATTACAAAACGAACAGCCTAGCTGATACATGCAGAAACACAACACTGTGCTTCTTATTCTTTTGTTCAGCTGTAATAGAAAAGAAAACGCCATATTCATGCCCAAACAACAGAAGTTGTTTTGCTCCTAAACTGTTAAGAGGATTGAAGAACATGAAAAACATAATTCTGCTCAATGTCTGCATACACATAGATTAAATCAATCTAGGTCAGATGTGCTGCTGAAGAAGGTGTCTTGAGAAATCAACTTTTTATTGTGAGTTATGAACTTTTTATAATACTGAAACATATTCTGAACCAAATACTAAAAGTCTTAAGAAAAGGGATTTAATTAAAAATTGTTTAATTCAAACAAACATGTTAAATACCAGATGAGGTTTAGTTCTTTTAGGACCTCCTTAATCCCCAAAGGCTGGTCCGCACTGTTCTTCTCAAGTATAAAACCTCTTTGGCTTGATTAAGTCTTGCCTAACTGCACTGAGGCTGTCTGTCAGGAATGTTCCTGGCTGCATTTGAAGGCCTTTCAGTGCCAGTGCTATTCTAATATCTGTAAAATCTGTATTTTTCACTTTGGATTTTAACCCCTTTGATGCATGAATTATTAAATACCAAAGTTATTTTTTAATGTTTCTTTTTCCATCAAAACAAGAATATAAATATTCCTAATATCCTTTTTAGTTTTACAAAATTATGTATTATGCATTGGTCCACTGCAATTTAGTATTAGAGGAGTTCAGAGGTGTGTGGTGAATCACCACTTTCATCAGCCGTTTTGAATTTGTCGTAAATAAAAACCACAATGCCATATAAAGAGGTGTTCACGCCATGTCGTAATTACCATAATTACGAGATGACACCCCGGACATTCTACTTACAGCTGTCCTCACATTCTCGGACTATGAATTATACATTTCTATGGCAACACTGTAAACTACTGTGAAAACAAGTAACAGTCATTATGCAAATACCTTATTAATCAACTTATAGTGAGTTTAGCTTAATTTAACTCTGTGCTAGCTACATTTGATTGTATTGTATGTTTTTAGTTTAGTTTCAGAAAAATCTTCCATTAAAATATTAACAACAGTCAATTATAGCAATTATAAACAGAAATATTATGAAATCACTACTTAACTACATTTTAATGCCGCTGCTATTTTTGAACATTTCCACATGACATTGCCATGGTCAGAATCTTGTAATTACATAATTCCGACATGGAATGAACGCACCTATTTATATAGAATTACAAGTATGGATAATTTGTAATAATCTCAACGGTTAAAATGGCTTTAATAGATGTGTCCACTATAGAGGACCTCAGGCAGCAGAGAGTTAAATCATACATGGAAAGGAACTTGTGTGGACTGGAAAATGTTAACAAAGCCTATTTAAAACTCACTATGGTTACAGCTCTCTTTAACCACCACTGACTGCTCAACATCCTGGGTGTGTTCGCAGCGTGGGATTTACACCGTGCCTTGTTACAGTGGGTAAGGAAATTATTCAGACCCCCTTAAATTTTTCCCTCTTTGTGATATTGCAGCCATTTGCTAAAAATCATTTAAGTTAATTTTTTTCCCCTTATTAATGTACACACAGCACCCCATTTTTACAGAAAAACACAGAATTGTTGACCTTTTGCAGATTTATTAAAAAGAAAAACTGAAATATCACATGTCCTAAGTATTCAGACCCTTTGCTCAGTATTTATTAGAAGCAACCTTTTGATCTAAAACAGCCATGAGTCTTTTTGGGAAAGATGCAACAAGTTTTCACACCTTGATTTGGGGATCCTCTGCCATCCCTCCTTGCAGATCCTCTCCATTTCTGTCAGGTTGGATGGTAAATGTTGGTGGACAGCCCTTTTTAGGTCTCTCCAGAGATGCCCAATTGGGTTTAAGTCAGGGCTCTGGCTGGGCCATTCAAGAAAAGTCACAGAGTTTTTGTGAAGCCACTCCTTCGTTATTTTTAGCTGTGTGCTTAGGGTCATTGTCTTGTTTGAAGGTAAACCTTCGGCCCAGTCTGAGTTCCTGAGCACTCTGGAGAAGGTTTTCCCTGTACTTGGCCGCATTCATCTTCCCCCTCGATTGCAACCAGTCGTCCTGTCCCGACTCTTAGAATGAAGGCCAAAATTCTATCTTGGTCTCACCAGACCAGAGAATTTTATTTCTCACCATCTTGGAGTCCTTCAGATGTTTTTTTTAGCAAACTCCATGCGGGCTTTATTGTGTCTTGCACTGAGGAGAGGCTTCAGTCGGCCACTCTGCCATAAAGCCCCGACGGTGGAGGGCTGCAGTGATGGTTGACTTTTCTACAACTTTCTCCCATCTCCCGATCTGCTTCTCTGGAGCTCAGCCACAGTGATCTTTGGGGTTCTTCTTTACCTCTCTCACCAAGCCTCTTCTCCCCCGATAGCTCAGTTTGGCCGACGGCCAGCTCTAGGAAGGGTTCTGATAGTCCCAAACTTCTTCCATTTAAGGATTATGGAGGCCAAAGTGCTCTTAGGAACCTTAAGTGCAGCAGAAATTTTTGACCTTGGCCATAATCTAGCCTTGCCACAATTCTGCTCTGCTCTCTTCAGGCAGTTTCCTTTGCCCATGATTCTCATTTGCTCCTGACATGCCTGTGAGCTTGTAGCGAATCAGCTCATGGGGAAATATTTATAATTAATCATAACTAGTTATAATTTATTATGAATATTTTAGATCCGCTGTAAATATTTAGCTGACCTCTAAGGGTCAGCTGTCTTGTCAATTCTAAGAACGTTGGTTTCCTGGTTAAGGGAAATAACTTTTTTACTGTACAATTCTACAAAGCTTGTAGTGTAAATCTGCATAATTAGTGACTCCGGTCATGAGCAAACAATGAACACGTCAAGTAAGGTTTTATTAACTACATAAAAACTTAAACTAGTCCAACATACTACATAAAAACATAAACTGGTCTAACACACACATACACACACACACAACACAAACACACAAACAGTTGTTAATAGGAAAGGGTTAAAGTTTACACTTAGCATAGAGGTATCAGCATATAATATACACGCTTGTTTCTATCATATGAAGGCGAATTCATAGATACTAGACACGAAATAGGTGAGGTTATATTAACTAGTGGTCTATAATAACATGAATAAAACAGCATACACTAAAACAGACAATATACAAGAACAGTAATAGTATACACAATGACCTGAAGGATATGAGTATTCAATCAAAGAAAGGTTTTCCTAAGAATTAATTAGAGAACAGTCCATTTCTCTGGGCATTAATTGTCTGTTTCTATGAGACCTGAGGAGTTTGTCCTGGTCCCTGCATTCCTTTTAGGCCATAAAACCGGTGATATCAGCATTGGTTACCATGGAAACAGAGGCCTGTTCTGCCTTTCTGAGGGTTAGGTGCATTTCGGGGGAAGGGTCCATAGACCCTCGCAATTGGCCATTTGGTTAGGTGAGGGGGAGTTAGATATTATTTGTTAAATACAACAAAAAGTTGTGTGTCTGATTGGTCCAAATGCTACCGCGTCGGTCTTATATAGACAGGTGTGTGGTTTTTCCTAATCAAGTCCAATCAGTATATCAAACACATCTGGACTCAAATGAAGGCTTGGAGACCACTCCAAGGATGACAGATAATGGAACAGCACCTATAGTTACATTTTAGAGTGTCCCACAGCAAAGGGTCTGATACTTAGGACATGTGATTTTCGTTTTTCTTTTTATAAATCGCAAATAGTCAACATTCTTGTTTTTTCTGTCATATGGGTGCGGTGGTACATTAATGAGGGAAAAAAACTAACTAAAAAAAAGTACTTAAATGCTTAGCAAATGGCTGCAATATAACAAATAGTGAAAAATTTAAGGGGGTGATCGTCACGTAGTTTTAATAAGTGCAACAGATGTAATGTAAATCTGAAAAAAAGTGGTACAAAACTTACTGATATGGCAGTGTGCACCTTCGAACCCAGGTTGGCATTTGCACACATACTCATTAAAAACGTCTCCTCTTCTGGAGTTAGAGATCACCTCACATGTGCCATCGTTTTTACATGGGTTTGGATTACAATGACCTGCAGTGAAAAACAGTTAAAAGTTCCGATGCAAGTATCACAAATGGACAAACACATAGGAAAGAAAAAAAAATACCTCTAGATCAAGATTGGTTCCATAGGTGCTAGAAAGTGCTAAGCAGAGTCAAACAAAAGCAAGATCACAGTACATATTTGTGTTTGCTTAAAAGGTTTCTATTTACGTGTTTTTGCAGTGATGAGTAATATTGCTAATCACAGACATATCTGACATACAAGTTGTTAAGTAAAATCCTGCTCAAAATGACAGAGTTATGCACGCTCACGAATCCTCTCATTATAACAACGTGTCCATTTACCTGCTGTAAATGATGGAGAAGAGCTTAATAATTACCCAAGGAGCTCTTTGTGAGATCACACGTTGCACCAAGATTTAGTGTCAGGCTTTTTGTGTTATAAGGGATACTCTTTGCACACTTCTAGACTATATATACATCCATGTCAGAATTTTAATTACCAGTTTTGTTTTTCTGCTGCTAAGAGTCACCAATGGCCACCTACCCCTGCAAACTTCGGAGTGACATCCCAGATATAAGACAGGATTCACTCTCATATTGCAATGAGCGACATAGTGATAATTCATAATGATGCGCATTAAGGGCGAGAACACCCTCACTAATTTCAGAGCACCTCAGTTGATTTTGTGATTCTGGAACTGAGACCTCTTTGAGAATTTTGCAATTGTTCTTCTAGACAGCAATGATATTCCATGTCTCATTTTTTCTTTCTAAAGAAAGGAGCAATATGAGATGTCTCCTGTTTCCAGAAAAACATCTTAAGGTTAAAAGACGTGTATGCCAATATAACCAAACTCTGCAAACGCAAATTCCGAACACAAATCACAATTTAAGCATTGTTCATGCTGGAGACAAAGGTTTTGAAAAATCAACATTAACAACTGAGAGCCTCATTACGTAAGCTATGAAAGAGCAACTTCTGAGCAGTAAGGCTTTCCACAGGGAACATGTTGATCCATGTAAACCTAATCTGAAATTCAAATGAGCATTAAACCGGGAAAATTCAGACAAACAACATTTCTGACCATTCTCAGTGGCATTGCACGTATCTCCAGCAAATCCTTCGGCACAGATGCAGAAGAAGGGATCTTCTCCAATGCCAGTCACACACGTCCCTCCATTATGACACAGGTTCACCTTGCAGTAATCTCCTATAGAGACACACATAAGCAGGAGTGAATGGAATTAGAAAGATTAGACTGGAATTAGATCTTATTTTATAATTCGGCAACAGATGGAGTGGTCCTGCATATTAAGCTTCGAGAGATACAAAGGAGTAAAGAGGGGAAAAAATGCTTTTCACGCTTCTCAACAGGATCAGGAGAGTACAAAAGATAAGAGATGTGAGCAGCATAGCCAATGCACATGGTTAAAAGAGATGTGAGCAGCATAGCCAATGCACATGGTTAACTTTCAAAAGCAGATGTATACTTTTTAAGGGTAGGAAAGGTTCTATTTTATTTCTAGATAAGTGAACATGAAAAAGAGCTTATACTGTGTTATCAGTACGTGTATGAGTGCAGCACAAAACATATCCAAAGCAATCAGATAAATGGCAAATAATAACACAAAACAGCCACCTAATTAAATGCTGCTCATGTTTTGTTTGGAAAGCATCAGCATTCATTGCGCTTCATTCTGGCTGACCAACATGATAGAAAAGGCATGAACAGAATATAAGAACATAAAATGCTCTTAGGCACACGTTTCTAAGATGAGTGAAACGTTACACAACATGCTTCCTGAAAAGCTGGGAGATTTGTGCCATGGTTACCCTCTGAGCTCATTAAGATTAGATGTAGAGGTTAAGACTGGGTTCCTTGACTATGCTTGAGCAAGAAATTAAAGGTAATTTCCTATACAACAAATTGACTTTCCAGACTTTTGGAGTTGTGAATCATACTATCCAGTCGAGTGCAAATCTCTTTCTACCTCCCTGCAGTGGACTGGATTTGTTCTGTCCTCACAATGGACTGGACATCTCATTCGGACGGTTAACACACTTATTGAGATCCACCCTATATTAAATCCACCTGCATTCCATTTAACAGGATAATATAATTATTTGGATAGAATAAATAAGACACAATGAACAAGACAAATAAAGAGAAATCATACTACATAAGTGTTTTTCTTTTCTTGTTTAAAAAAAAAAAAACTACTACCAGTATGTTAATTTAACAATACAAATGCCTTTTGTAAAAGGTGGTCTAAACTAGACAGAGGGGAAAAGACACACTGCATGAAGTACAAATGTGTGAAATGTTCATTAGCCACAAATAAACTCCTTCCCACAATTAGAAACAGTCACTATTTAAATATGGTAATACTTGCAGTATCATTTCCTTTTGTTTTCTGTATTATATATATAACAGATAAAAAGATGTCCATACTATTGTCAAAAGTAAAAAAGCCAAAAGCTCGAACTATTTGAATGAAGCTGTGACACTCAATACTTTTAAGAAGGTTCAACTGGAAAAAGAGCATTAGGGGGAAAAAGTACTTAGAATTTAAGATGTTACTCACCATTCACAGTACAAATGCTGCAAATGACCAGACTGACAAAAACTATTCTACAGGACCGAGTGAGCCCCCGAGTCTTCATATTGGTACCCTACTGTCTGTTTGTTTGTAAAGTAAGTAATCCTAATATCCCCTGTTGAAAGTCATCAGTAAACACCCTATGGGGATGTTAATATGCTTTACTTTTGTGGTCCTATTTTCTCTCCGTAAAGAAATTTATACAGCAGGTAGTAAGTCCACTCAGCCTTCACTTCCGTGTTGGGCACGCGGTGAAGCACGTGATCCTTTCATGTGCTCCGATTTCTCAACACAGATCTTCTTAGATGATGAAGGTAAAACCCTAATCTCTAATAATAAAAATCCAACGTATCTGATATTCATTTTATATTTAAATAAACCTGTTCGCACGCAATTTCAAAAATGTATACCATTTTGTAAGTACGGCGGTTTAGCCACATGCTTACTGGAGAGTGGAAGGGCTATATTGTCTAGCGCTCTGTTAAAGGGGGAAAAGTCTAACGTTAGCAAGATAAACCTTGCTATCCTGACCTGGAATCATCGTGCCATTTAATCGAATGCGTGTCCGATTGTACAGTTAATTTGATCAAGTTGACAGGTCTGACCAGGAGAATAAATAATCAAAAGACGGTAAGTCTGGCATATGGCAGAAAATAATAAATACGTAAATAACAGTCCACCGGGTTAGCCATAGTTCACTAAGTAAACACCCACATGTAGATAACAAATCTAGATCTTCAAATATTTTATTCAGCAGAGCCAGATTCAAAGGTGTTTGCGAGTCATTTAACGTTACGATTAATGTCTCTTCGCCTGTATTAAATCACGTGATTTAGTTGTGTTTGATAGATAGATACTGTATCTAGAGGAAAAGGCGGCCGCATCATCATCATCATCAGGTCTGTATGCATCGCTATGTGCAATTACATCTGCAACTTTCTAGATAAATAGTTAGTTGTTTTTAAAAGCTCTGTAGAATCGAAGCAGTCATCTCAATATGTAATAAGCCGGTGTGATTTGAAAATGAACTTGAATGGGTCAGCCAATGATGTGAACTCTTCAGCCATTTTCGGTTTAGAAATATTAATGGCTTTATATAATTCAGAAACTTGGGGATATTTTTTTTTTTGTGTTTTTTTTTTGTTTCCTTTGGCCTTTTTTTTTTGGTTTCAAAAAAAAAATAGAAAAATAGAGGCAAGCAAGTAATTAAGGGGTGGTTAGTCATTGGATGGTAATTTATTAACAGCTAAAAAGCCGGTTATAGCATGTAAACAGCAAAATGACAGCATGGTACAGTAATACAGTACTTTGAGCTAGTCACCTCTTGTGTCTTGTATTAAAGAATGTTGTTCTTTCACTGAATTGTTAGTGGTGATCCAGTATGGCAGAAGCTCATCAGGCCGTGGCCTTTCAGTTTACTGTCGGCCCTGATGGCATTGACTTTCAGCTCAGTCATGAGGCCCTTCGGCAGGTCTACCTCTCCGGACTTCACTCCTGGAAGAAGAAATTCATTCGCTTTAAGGTACTAGGATTTTGTTTCTTACATTTTCTGTGGAAGTGTTACCTACCTTTTCAAGATAAATTGTAGAATGAATATGATTTTTCATTGTGCCCACAGAATGGGATTTTGAATGGTGTTTACCCAGGGAGTGCACCAGGGTTCATGCTGGTGTTGGCAGGGTACTTGGGAAGAGCTCATTATTTAAAAGTGGACCCTTCTTTAGGCCTGCTCGTCAAACTTGGCAGACATGTCCCAGTCAGGTATGCCTGGTTTATTTATGCTGTATGGTATTTCATAATGCAATAAAGTGCATGTGGAATGATGTTTTAAATTACATTAGTGTGTATCAGAGGTTTTTCTCAGTAAGACTCCTCTGAATACACTATACTACTTTTGCACAGATTTTTGCCGCAGTTTGGATGAGTTAGAGCCAATCTGCAGATTTTGGGTAGTTGGAGTCGAACAGATTTCACAAAAAAAATTGCATGTACATTGTGTACTCAGTTCAGTATATCAGCAGTCGTCCTCGTACCTTTCACCTACTCAATACTATGGATTCTATGGAAGCTCGTTTCTGCCACTTAATAAAAAAACAACAACTTTCTGACCTTTTTCTCAGAATTGTGAGCTTACATCATTGTGAGTTATAATGTCAGAATTGCAAATTATAAACCCAGTTTGAGTTATAAAGTGAAATGTGAGAGATAAACTCGTTGTATAAATAGTCAAATTTTGAGACATAATCTCACATGTTTGTGAGAATAAAGTCAGAAGTGTGAGATATACACTCAGTTTTGATTTAATAAGTCAGAATTGCAAGACATACCTCACCGTTTTTGCATGTTATAAAGTGAGAATTGTGAGATATAAACTCAGTTGTGAGAAATAGTCAGAATTTTGAGACATAATCTCACAGTTGTGAGAAAGAAAGTCAGAATTGTGAGATATAAACGTGAAATTCTGAGAAAAAGTCAGAATGGCAATATACTGTATCTCACAATTCAAAATTTATAACACGCAAAAGAAACGGGAAAAAAGTCTGAATTGTGAGATGTAAACATCACAGTTACCTTTTTAATTTTTTATTCAGTCTCAGAAACAAGCTTCAATAGAATTCAGACATACTCTTTTCATATACTGTTTTTGCCTGGTGTATAGTATTGTTATATAGGAATTATTATTATATATTCATATTATATAGGAAGTAGGCATATTTGGAAAGCAGCGTTTGATTCCATCCAGTTGGGGTATATCAAACCCGTTTAATATTTTAAGGACCATTTAGTGTTTGGATGAGGTGCAAGTCGAGAAGTTTGATTCCAGTCGGTTAACTGTATTATCTTCAAGTTTTTCTCTGTAACCATTATTTACAAATTCGGCAAGTGTATGATGCCTAGTGTTTTATCCTATTCGTGTAGTGTATTCCAGCCTTTATGCTTCTGTTTTTGCAGTAGGTACATGTCTGTACAAAAGCAGATGTTAGTTGGGGGTGTCATGGTGGGCACGGGTCTGTGGATTGCCATCATATTCAGCATGAGGACTGTCCTGAAGGGTCTGCTGTCTTGGCACGGCTGGATGTTTGCTCCCCATGGCAAAATGACCTGGCAAATTCGACTATGGCTGGTGTGTATTTGTGATAACTGTTTTCTGGAACAGTTTATGCTCACTAATCCATTCTTGGTTGTTTTGAACTCTTCTGTTTGCTGTTCTCTGACGTTGCAGATTCTAGTGAACATTTTTTCTGGAATGCAAACACCAATGCTCTACAGCTTCCAGAACTCTCTCCCTCATTTACCTGTGCCATCTGTGAAGGACACTATGAGAAGAGTAGGTTATTCATCTTTACAACAACCAGATCAAAACTCTTCTTCAGTTTATTATTGTTTTTATTTGAGATGTTTTATTCAGTTATATAAATGTCAGATTGGTAAACCAGGAATAGCTGCACTCCACTTAGTTTTTCAATGTGAATTTTGGTCACTTGTTTTCAGAGTTAACTTGCTCAGGTGATTATCTACTGATTTTAAAGGTAGGTTGCACAGTGTGGATGAAGTGAGTTAACTTACTAAAACATGCACGCTGTTCAGAACGGTACTAGAAAAACAAAACTAGCTTAGTTTTGATTTGCCAGTTGCTGGCATTCATTATGAATATGCTTGGATTTAAGTTAATACAAATTTTTTGACCGCCCTGGCAGTGAGATTTTGCTTTTTAAAGGGTTGGGGTGAAAAAAAAAAAAAAATTTTTTTAGCTGTGCTTTCTTTCTTTCTTTTTTTTTAAATGTTGGACCTGTAGTATCTTGAGTCAGTTCAACCACTGCTGAGCGACGAGGAACACCGAAGAATGCAGAGTCTTGCACTTGATTTTGAGAAGAACCTTGGACCAAAACTTCAGTGGTACCTCAAGCTGAAGTCTTGGTGGGCCACCAATTATGTAAGTAAAACACATTTCTCAACATTTCAATGAGGAACTGCAGCAGGAGTTTAAGTTCTTGCATTATGTTGATATATGTGACCCTGGGGCACAGAACCAGTATTAAGTCACTGGGGTATATTTTTAGCAATAGACAAAAATACACTGTGTGGGTCAAAATTATCCATTTTTCTTTAATGCCAAAAATCATATTAAGTAAAGATCATGTTCCATAAAAATATTTTGTAAATTTCCTACTGTAAAAACATAAAAACTGAATTTTTGATTAGTAATATGCTTGGCTAAGACTTCTCTTACTTAAAGTGTTTTAATCAATATTTTGATTTTTTGCACCCTCACATTCCAGATTTTCAAATAGTTGTATCTCGGCCAAATATTGTCTTATACAAACCATACATCAATGGAAAGCTTATTCATTCAGCTTTCAGATGATGTATACATCTCAATTTCAGAAAATGTACCCTTATGACTTGTTTTGTGGTCCAGGCAAATATTTTCTCCTGTATGCATCAAAGGGATGCAAACTCTTGCCTTTGGCAAGTAAACAAAATATTTACAAAAATTACAAAATATTTCCACTACGTATATTATAATATATATATTAAAAATAATATATTATTATATAATATATATAATATATAATATAATAGATTAATAGATACATTTTTAATCTTTAAGAATGGCAAGCTTATTATTTTAATTCCCACTATACCATTCAAAAGCTTGAGTCAGTATTTTTTTTTACTTTTTTTTTGAGCAGAGATGCAATTAAATGATCAAAAGTGACATAAGACATGTCATTGTTACAAATCTAGATATATATTTCAAAAAATGCTGTTCGTTTTAAACTTTCTTCTTTAAGGGGAGATAACACACACAGTTTCACCCAATCTCATGTTAATCTTGAGTACCTATAGAGTAGTACTGCAGCCTTCATAATTTCCTCCCCCCCCAAGAAAAGTCTTAGGTTTTATATTTATAAAAGAAGATACAGCTTTTACGATGCTCTCCGGAAAAAGCCGAGCCCGGAGGCTCCACCCCCCCCCCCCACCACCCCCCCACCCCCCCCGCGCGCCGTGGGCGGAGCTAAAGATTGACGAACACTTGAGCTCCGACTGCCAACAAAATACAGACATTTGATGCAGTTTCACTTACCGTCTACAGTTCTGAATCAGGGATCTTTTATAGCTCGACCCCTCCATCCTTCAGTATCAAACGATGTGCAAATCCAGCATCGAACTGGGTCTTGCTTATAAAACGTTCGTCAACAAACACACTTGTGAAACTCTGTTGCTGCTCCGGAAAAACAAACTGCATCCACTGTTTACATAATTCTGGGTTCTTTAGGAAGCTGAACAAAGTTATCTTTCCCTTACAACCAAAAACACACTTCTGAGTGAGTCCCGTGCAGCGCTGCCGCCAGATGAAGAGCGTTGATGGCCGCGATCTCGCTCTCGCCTCTCGCTCATCCACTCTCCTCCTGGCGTGCGTGCGCAGGCTCGCTCTTCCGGGAGAAATGCCCATATAAGGAGTTCCACCCTCGTCTACGTCATGAAGAGCCACGATCGAAAATAACTCTCCGAAACTTGTACGAACCTGGAAGTAAGATTTTTAGCACAGAAATACTCCATCATACGTCCAAATAGTTTTTTGAAATTTTGTCCATGCTTAGCATGAGAGTCTGACTCTTTAACAGTGTAAACAACTCTGAATGCATGAAACAGCATTGTACACCCCCTTTAAAGAATCCTTAAAAAAATAATTGTGGCTTACACAAAAAATAATAGGATTAGGGTAGAAATAGGATTAGGGTTTGGTTTTGGGTTAGTTGCATGTAATTATGCATAATTTACTGTTATTACTATAGTAAGTATGTGTAACATGTAACAAGGACACTGTAAACAGTGGTGTTCAACTCCAGTCCAGGGGACCCACTGTACATGATGGGATCCTGGAAATTTACTGTTTAACAGGAGTGACGCTGTGACTGTTTTATCCTTTTCACCTCTGAGTTTGTATCCCTGTGGGTTTCAGGTCAGTGACTGGTGGGAAGAATATATCTACTTGAGAGGTCGTGGGCCAATCATGGTTAACAGCAACTATTACGTAATGGTAAATAGTACTTGCCAGCTCCATATGCGTGTGCAGCCACTAGGTGCAGTATAGTACCTAGATATGTTATAGTCTACTAGATAATTTTAGCAGCATACTTTGTAGCAGTATGCAGAGTTTGACTACTAGATCATATTTTTGTTTGGTCTCAATTAGATGAAACATTCTTGGTTTCTGAAATTTTTTGTCCTCTGAACAGGACTTTCTTTATGCCTTTCCTACACATCTGCAAGCAGCAAGAGCCGGCAACGTCATTCATGCCATCATGCTTTACAGGAGGAAGCTGGACCGGGCTCAAATCAAGCCGGTTAGACAAGCTACCGTATTTCTACTGCATCTTTACTATAAAATAAATAGTCTATAAAATGTTGTTTTAATCAGCTAGTTTTTGTAAGTAAACCAGTAGATTTGTGAGTCTCTTTACCATTTTGTCTCATAACAAAGTAGTAAAAAAAAGAGTTACAGCTTTAGGCTTTAAAGGAGTAGTTCACTTCCAGAACAAAAATGTACAGCTAATGTCTCCCTGGCACCCTGTCCATCCAGATGTTCATGTCTTTCTTGCTTCAGTCGTAAAGAAATTATGTTTTTTGACGAAAACTTTTCAGGATTTTTCTCCATATAATGGACTTCTATGTTGCTCAACAGTTTGAACTTCCAAAATGCAGTTTAAATGCAGCTTCAAAGCGTTCTAAACGATCCCAGCCGAGGAAGAAGGGTCTTATCTTGCGAAACGATTGGTTATTTTCTAAAGAAATGTACAATTTATATACTTTTTAACCTCAAACGCTCATCTTGTCTAGCTCTGCGTGAACTCTGTGTATTCCGGTTCATGACAGTTAGGGTATGTCGAAAAACTCCCATCTCATTTTCTCCTCCACCTTCAAAATCGTCCTACAGTCGCGGTTGTGCTGTTTTACTGTAAAGGGCGTTTGATCTTCTTTGCATGTTCACTTTGTAAACACTGGGTCGGTACTTCTGCAGCGATGTATGATGATTTTGAAGTTGGAGGAGAAAATGACATTGGAGTTTTTAGACACACCCTAACTGTCATGAACCAGAACACAGAGTACACTCAGAGCTAGACAAGACGAGCGTTTGAGGTTAAAAAGTATATAAATGTATTTTTTTAGAAAATAACCGATTGTTTCACTAGATAAGACCCTTCTTCCTTGGCTGGGATCGTTTAGAGTAGGGCTGGGCAATATAGTCAAAAAAATGTATCAATGATGTAATGTTTCATATCGTTCGTATCGATAATTATTGACATTTTTTAAAACAGAGCAATAGATTTTTTTTTTTTTTTAACCACTGTATTTATAAATAACACAATGTATTGAGACAAACAACAAATATTTTTTTTGTTTTAACAATCAAACACAATAAAAATTAAACATATCTCAAATATTTTATATGCAGATTAAATCGGTCTTTATTGTATAGGTCTAATTGTCTACCGAGGCCATAGGAGGGCGCAATGAGCAAAATAATGAAGTGCATTTAAATTGTCAACGCAAGGAAGTAACTCTATAAAAATGTGCATTACGTCTAAATTAACTCATATAGATCAAATATAGTTTTGTAAATTGCATAAACAATTATGAACAAAACCGCATCATGTATTTATGCATTGCTTAATCCAAAGAGCCGAAGCGCCCATCACACAGATTGCCTTTAAAAACATATGAGACGCAGTGAAAAGGAATAAACCTGCACAAATTTGCGACGTGTTTTCTAAACGCTTAAACTGTTTTAAGTTTGCCTGGCTTTCTATACATCTCTTCTGTGAGACGTGTGTGCAGCAGTCGTATTTGTCCGTCTAAAAAATGCGCTGAATATGCGTTCTGTGTGAATGGCTTGGTTTCGGTTTTAACCCATTCAAGATCTTCTCTGCATTGAGCTTCTATATTTCTCTAATATTTTGAATGAATAACGCAGCAGCGGCGCGTCTCGTGGGCTAAACTAACAAAACATTAAAATGCAGCAACGTCACTTATATCATCATCACCGCATATTGCGCGCTACTGATGATGCTCCCTGATGCACTCCTACATTGCAATGCAAATTTTTATTTTAAATTCGACTATATATTCATTTTTTTATTCACAATCACAGGCAGTCACAGCACTAATTCCAGCATGTGTTCATGTTTGTGTGTGCCGTCTGTGTCACTCATAGCACGTGCCTATATCATGCACTATATCGAAAAATTTTTATATCGTTATCGAAGAATGTGTACCGTCAATAAATATCGATAACCATTTTTCGCCCAGCCTATTTAGAGCCCTTTGAAGCTGCATTTAAACTGCATTTTGGAAGTTCAAACTCGGGGGCACCATAGAAGTCCATTAAATGGAGAGAAATCCTGAAATGTTTTCCTCAAAAAACATAGTTTCTTTACGACTGAAGAAAGAAAGATCTTTGATGACAAGGGGGTAAGTACACTATCTGTAAATTACTTCTCATTTAATGGGTCAACACTGTAATAACTTCTACTATAACATAATTTGTAAAAACCTCCCTCTATTACAAATAAATTAATTAGCCCTAACTAACCTTAGGCCTGTTACTAAGGAGATTGATCTCTTTATTTAATTCTGTGAATGTTTCTATATTTCATGCCTCCTGATCATATGGTCAAAATGGTGCAGTTTTTTGCACTAATGAACAGCGTTCCACTCTGTTCTGCCCAGTGGGAGCGGCTATTTAATACATGTCGCATCCCAGGCCAGGAGATGGGTAAGAATAGCCAGTCTGTGCACCATAGACCAACTTCTGCCTACTCCACTGGTCATGTGTCATCAGTTAATTTGGATTAGTAATGTATAATAGACATGTTATTGTATATTTTCATTGGCAGTTCCATTGACAGTTTGTTCTTATGCACAATAATGCAATGACCTTGTAATGACCAGCTGGTGACACAGGGCTGTGCTGTGCTGTTTAAAATTCCTCTCCGTTCATTCCATTTCCTTTCTTTTATTTCACATAACATCATTTTTCTGACTAGGACCCCAGTCAGTCTTCTTATATCCTAATGATTGCGTAGTTCTCTCTCCAGAGCGTCAAGTAGTGATTTGTGACCCTTTTCTCATCTGTTAGTGTTGTTTATCACCAGTTCCTCCTTCCATCTTTTATTTGACCTCTTCCTCTCTGCTTCGCAGCTTATGCTTCAAAACACCATCCCTATGTGCTCGTCCCAATATGAGCGCATGTTCAACACCAGTCGCATCCCAGGCATAGAAACAGGTACTGAACATTGACACAGTCTTTGCGCAGAGAATTCGTCTTTGCGCCAAATTCAAGTTATAGTATTTCAAGTATTTCCAATCCCGCTTTCCCACAATTCAATCTGCTACTGGGAATGATAACAAGCTTATGATTGCTGATGGAAATACTCCAAAGGCATGGATTAGTTATTTTGGAAGTATATTGTTGTTGCGTAATATATTAGGTTACAAGTGTAATATGCCATACTACGATTTTAGTTGACGAAAACAAAGCCCCCCTTTATTTTAAGGAAATTTTATGTCACAAAACGCTCCCTGACAAATTCGATAACTGATACCTTTCAGGTCACAGATCTGCATTCAACTTCATGCATGAGTTTTACAACATTCACATGTTTATTCAGGGCCGTGCAGAGACCTTTGGAGGGGCAGGTGCTCAAAGTATAAAAGGGGCACATGGAGCACGGCTTTTAATAGGGCTGTGCTCCTTGCTGAGACATGTATCGAAACGGATGTATTGATAGCAGCAATTGCCGTGACGCAGTTTTGAAAAAGAAACATAACAGAAAAGACAATTTTAAGTTTAAAAGTTAAATAAATAGTTCTTTGCACATCTTAATCACTCTGAAAATAGAAACGGAATTAAATTAGGCCTATTATTATTATTATTGAGTTTACAGGGTATGGTGGTTTTGCTGTTGTAAACACTACTGTTGTTGTTGTTGTAGAAAAAATATTTCTGTCTTATTTAAAATAGAATTATATTATAATCCTGTTCTGAATTTATTCATTTTTTAAATTATAATGATGATAAAAACAGGATTGATAAGTAGCCTATAAATCGGAGGATGAGAAAATCAGTAAGCCTGTTTTATCAGTGTTGTTATAATGATTTTTAATGCACTTTACGTTTTTAAAATAAATACTGTAATAAAAAAGTTCAAAGTAATAGTTTTTTTTTGTCAGATAACATAAAGACAAGACCCCTCGACACCCTTTAAACTTTTCCCAATCAAACAGCAAGAACGAAAGAGAACAGGCACCTTTGTTTATATTGCTGTGTGTAGAACGTTAGCTGCATTTGTAATATTTAATTTGAAAGAAATGTAATTTCGTCCCCCGCACTTTATTCGGGCAGGTGTGTTCACGTAGAGGTTTCTAGATTTAAATTCAAAGAGACAATATCGATAGTCTATGCATGACCTGACGTTTTATTCGTAGCCAAAATGAGGAGAAGTGAATATCTGGATGCAGTGTTTAATTCATACTCGAAGCCGGAGGGCGCTCACGTGCAGAAAGTCCAAAACAGACTCATAGAAGGAATGACTTGTGACGTGCAGGAAACCCTAAAATATGGACAAAAGCATCTGGCTATCGCTGTAGCTGAGCTGAATAAAAAGCAGAAAAAAAACGTGAAGACAATAAACACGATTGCGAAAATATACGGTTTATGTGTGTTTTTCAAGTTATCTCCAGGTAATAAATAAACTTTATGAATAATGCAGTACTGATTGACATATCATTTATTATGGAAACTATAAAATATATTTCCTGCCTTGTTCTGTGATAAAAATGGGGAAAAGGTACTGGTAGTATAGCCTTTATAAAGTGATCATAAAATTGTCATTAGGAAAATATTGAACAAAAATATTATAGCCCCTTTCTTCAGCTAACCTTACTTCCACAGGCTGCAAACAGCAATATAAACAACAGCTGTGCACGCTCTCTTCACGCAGTTCTTGTATAATAATAATAATTTAATAATATAAGAATACAAGCACACCGCTCCGCTGAGAACTGCACTTACCGGCAGCCGCGGAGGTTATGACGCATCCTAGATTCACTACAATTAAGGTGTCTGAACAGAGATCGTCAGGTGAAAGTTCATCATCATGTGGATAATTTTATTTACTACTAAATTAATATTCATTAATTTTACTAATAGTTAGATTGGGCAGACCTTCACAAAATGGTGTTTAATTAATTTTTTTTTTTAATTGCCTTGACAAAAGGGCACTTTGGGCATCAAGGGGAAAAGGGGCAGGTGCTCAAGCACCCATCGCACCCCCCTCTGCACGTGCCTATGTTTATTTCATGTTCGTTTATGTTAGCTACACTGCATTTGTTGTACTGAGATGCAGATCTTGATCTAATACACACCCCCATTCCTGCACTGTGGCTTTGGATGGAAGACCATTCTTAGAGCTGATGTGTGTAATTTTTTATTTTAAATTACTTTCTCCTGTTCCAGTTTACTGAGCAGAGAGAGACAGTTCAGTAGTTATTAGGGGTGTAACGGTTCTCGGTAAAAAATCTAACCGTATTGTTCTCCACCCACGGTTCGGCACGCACTTGCACCGCAATTCAATTCAAGTTTATTTGTATAGAGCTTTTCACGATACAAATCGTTGCAAAGCAGCTTAACAGAAAATTTCAGTTTCTGTTTTAAAGTTTCTACATTATGTTTAGTAGTAGCTCATCCGTGGTGATGTATGTCAAGTTGATGTCCATATGGCAGAAATGTACAGTAAAAATCACGCAGTTAGTTTAAATTACATGTAATCAAACAGACGGTGAACACTATTAACTGCAATGATTACATGTTGCGATTAAACTTATAGCAAAGTTTGGTAGTTTTGTATGTTGTCTCAGGGTTGGCATCATCTCTTCTCAGGTGTTCGGTCATCTCAGGTCTTTGTACGGGCTGGATCCAGACTGAAGCTTGTGCAAATCCTAGTTACATCCCGTGGCAAAAAGCAGAGAAGCAAATAGGACATATTAGCATCGCTGTATTTGTTTAACCCAAGCTAAAGATTAATAATGTGCATTTGATTAGATATAACTGCAGTAAAAGATTATGATATGCATTATTTGACTTCTTGGCAAAAGAGATGTGTCTTTAATCTAGATTTAAACAGAGAGAGTCTGAATCCCGAATGTTATCAGGAAGGCTATTCCAGAGTTTGGGGGCCAAATGTGAAAAAGCTCTTCCTCCTTTAGTGGACTTTGCTATCCTAGGAACTACCAAGAATCCAGAGTTTTGCGACCTTAGGGAGCATGATAGATTGTAGCGTGGTAGAAGACTAGTTAGGTACGCAGGAGCTAACCCATTAAGGGCCTTAAAAGTAAGTAATAATATGTTGTAACTGATACGGAACTTATTAGTGTTCACTTAAATCTGACAACGCATCTGTCAATATAGTTTGTTATAAATAACCACACGTAAACAGACAGAGTTCAGCTAATATATGTTTCGATGTATGCACATTCTTGCTTCCCAATACATTACAACAACAGCGATGGAAAAAAAAACCCTGTTGATAAACCATTCACTCTTGTTCAATGCGAGTGCCGTATGCTGGAATATGGCCAGTCATTTATGCCATCATTACCCAGGTGTTGATTAGTGCGTGTGCGCAGGTGAGAACTGAATGCACATGTTGCTATCTGTGTTTATACTAAACTCATTTAATCCTTGCCAGTTTAAATATTCAAGAGCCACAAGACATGAATGAGAACTCGCGTGCAGTGAGAAGATTTGTGTGTGCGCACTCATCTGAAGCGCGCAAACCCGCGTCTCAGAACGAGCGCAAATGACAAATTACACAAGTTACAATGACATTTTCTTTCAAGTCTTGTGCTTAATTAGACAAATTCACACAAAAACGATTTCAAAATGCCCGTCTTAGTGAGTATTCTCAGGCATAGTCGGTTGAACGTACATGATCTGTGAACAGTTTACAACAAAAACAAGGAAATCACTCACTTCTCTTAATTGAATAGCTTTTGTAATATTAATAAGGATTTATTTTTAATTTATACAGTCGAATATGCAATGTTATTTTACATTTGATTACTTTATTCAATTTCTGTACCTAAAAACTAATGTTAATGTGACCTACCTAAAAAACCTGAAAAGCACTGTTTATTTTATTTGTATCTTTGCTCTATTGTATTTATCTGTGCTGTTGCTTGTAGTTAGATTATTTGTTCTTATGTACTTTATTTTTATTTGAAAATATAGTTTTTTCCCCCATAAACATAGCACATACCGAACCGTACCGAAACCAAAACCGTGATACAAACCTAACCGTGAGTAATTTGAACCGTTACACTCCTAGTAGTTATACAGTATAAGTTATTTGTAAGTTGATTTCCCAGGGTGGAAAAAGTGTATCTTTAATCTGTTTAGCTGACAGTGGAAGACGTGTTTTGGAAACTCATTTTCAAATTTTGAATCTAATGATGCAGAAATTACACACTTCAGCTTTAGCTTTCACCATAGTTCCTCCTTGGTAATTTGCACCCCATTTGTTTTATTTTGTACATGTATAAATGTTTTATATACTGTTCAGACTTTTGGGGTCAGAAAGATTCATGTTTAATTAATGTTTTTGAAAGAACTCTCTTATGCTCACCCAGGCAGCATATATTTGAGTAAAAATTAAAACAGTAATATTGTGTTCTGTGTTAATATACAATAGTCAACATTTGAAGTGGATCAAAAAATTTCATCAAAGTTGTCCTAAGACAAGAACTCATTTTGGTTTCAGGTTTTAGGACAACTTTGATAAAAGGTTTTGATCCACTTCAAATGTTGACTAGTGTATTTCAAAATCTAATTTATTCCTGTGATGACAAAGCTGAATTTTTACCAGCCATTACAATCTTCATGCCACATGATTCTTCAGAAATCATTTAAATATGCTGATTTGCTCAAGAAACGTTATTATTATTATTATTACCAATTATTACCTTATTATTACCAATGTTGAAAACAGTTGTGCTGTCTAATATTTTTGTGGAAACTGTGATACTTACCTTTTTTCAGGATTTTATGATAATTAGAAAGTTCAGAATAACAGCATTTATTTGAAATATAATTATAAATGTCTTTACTGTCACATTCAAACTAATTTTCAGTTTAATGCATTTAATGACCCCGAACGTTTGAAAGGTATTGTGTGTGTATATAAATTTTCTTTTTAATTTATTTTCATTAGAATGTTATGAATGTTTCACTCACTGCCTACCTGCAAAACATTTAATCCCTTAATGTAAAAATGTAGCATTCTATATAGTTGCTTGCATGTGACTTGTGATCTTTCTTTCTTTCTTTCTTTCTTACTTCTTTCCTCCATCTGACTGTAGACACAGTTCAGCACATGTCTGACAGCAGGCATATTGTGGTGCATCACAGAGGCCGTTACTTTAAAGTATGGATGTTTTATGATGGGCGGTTACTGTTGCCACGGGAGATAGAGCAGCAGATGGAGAGGATTCTGGCTGACACCTCAGAGCCGCAGCCTGGAGAGGAAACCCTCGCCGCCCTCACTGCAGGGGACAGGTATTCACAACACACCCAACA
Source organism: Sinocyclocheilus anophthalmus (assembly GCA_018155175.1). Classification (NCBI taxonomy): domain Eukaryota; kingdom Metazoa; phylum Chordata; class Actinopteri; order Cypriniformes; family Cyprinidae; genus Sinocyclocheilus; species Sinocyclocheilus anophthalmus. Next base: position 27,464 of record JADLZN010001918.1, read on the forward strand.
GCAGGAGTAGCTACCATTTTCCTGTCATTCATTTGTCTGATCTCTTGTAACCACTGTAAAGTTTCAGTGGGATGTCAGTCTGTAATTAGGTTATTTTTTATTTCTCCTTTACTATTATTTGTCACCATTTTTTACTGGACAGTCAAAACTATTTTAGACAGAGTAAAAGCTTGTCTGTATCTGTTTTTCTCAGAGTGCCTTGGGCGTGTGCCCGTAATGCCTACCTCAGACACGGCAAGAATAAGAAGTCTCTGGATACTGTGGAGAAAGCCGCTTTCTTTGTTACACTGGATGACACAGAGCAGCGCTATGATCCAGCAAATCCTGTGGAGTCCCTGGACCATTACGCTAAATCGCTGCTCCATGGGAAGTGTTATGACAGGTAAGGAAGAAACCATAGCATGGGTTAAGAGAGACCACCTCCTTCCATGCCCCTTTGAAACGGTTTTTGTGAGTCTCTAGGTACCAGTACTGTACCTCAGAGTAGCTTTTATACAACATGTAAATTTTTAATGGTCATTTTCCATTAGGTGGTTTGATAAGTCCATAAACTTGATTGTCTTCAAGAATGGAACAATGGGCCTTAATGCAGAACATAGCTGGGCCGATGCTCCTATTGTTGGCCACCTCTGGGAGGTACACATGCACACATACACTACCATTCAGAAGTTTGGGGTCAGTAAGATATTTTTCTTTTTTTAAAAAGGACTAACCCTTATATACATTTATGAAGGCATTGATTATATTGCTTACCTTAATTAAATGTTCTTTTAAACTTTCCATTCCATCAAACTGGTCCTTAAAAACAGTATTGTTTCCTTTAATTTCTAATCACGTCAAGAAGTTCCACTCACCATATTAGAATAATTTCTCAAGGATCATGTGACACTGAGGACTGGAGCAATGGCTGAAAAAAAATGCAGCTTTGCCAATCCGTGAATAAATTACATTTAAAAATGTATAAAATAGGAAACATTTAGTTTAAATTCTACTAATATTTCAAAATATGACTTTTTAATGTAATTGATTAGATAAAAGCAGGTGATGCATAATGAGCGCCCCCCCCCCCCCCCCCAAAAGCTACCAACCCAAACTTCCTTTGTGTTAATAATCAGTTGTATTTCACTTTTAATTCATGTGTATCATACATAAAATGTTAATCTGCTGCTAATGTAAATTTGATGGCATTTTTCATAAAGCAAGTGCTCTCGATGGACCCTGTTAAGCTGGGCTACACAGCAGATGGCCACTGTAGAGGAGAACCTCACCCTAATCTTCCTGGACCGCAAAGACTCCAGTGGAATATTCCACCTGAGGTCAGTGTGATACACTTAGTAGTAAAAATGCTGATAATAGCTTTCTCATCTTGCTCGAGTGGATATGAAAGGACCACGACATTGGTTTGTTTGACGTTCTCTCATGTTGTGTTTTTTATTTCATCGCAGTGCCAGACTATGATTGCCAACTCTCTGTCTGTGGCTGTGGCTTTGGCTAATGATGTGGACTCTCACATCATCCCCTTCAGTGACTTTGGGAAAGGCCTGATCAAGAAGTGGAAGATCAGTCCTGATGCCTTCATTCAGCTTGCACTGCAGCTGGCTCATTATAGGGTGAACGTTCTTATCACTGAACATCTGAAATGTAGCAAAATATGCCTGCTTATCATGAACTTGAAAAGGTGAAATGATGTCAATGTTTTTTCATTGTACAGGACAAAGGAAAGTTCTGCTTGACTTATGAGGCATCCATGACCCGTTTATACAGAGAAGGCCGTACAGAAACTGTGCGCTCCTGCACCATGGAATCCTGTGCTTTTGTCCGTGCCATGATCAGCAACAAAACGGTACCATACCAAAACAACCCTTAAAGGGATAGTTCACCCAAAAATGAAAATTTGATGTTTATCTGCTTACCCCCAGGGCATCCAAGATGTAGGTGATGTTGTTTCTTCAGTAGAACACAAACAAAATTTTTTAACTCAAACCGTTGCAGTCTATCAGTCATATAATGCATGGCAATGGTAAAAAATCGATGAGAGTAACAAACATGCAGAAAAAAACAAAAAAAAAAAAAAAAAAAAAACAGACAAATCCAATTAAACCCTGCGGTTCGTCACGACACATTGATGTCCTAAGACACGAAAAAATCGGTTTGTGCGAGAAACCGAACAGTATTAATATGATTTTTTACCTCTAATACACCACTATGTCCAACTGTCTTTGGGCGCGTGCACGGCATCCAGTTGCCATGCATTATACACTGATCCATGCAACGCTGAGTTAAAATCATATGTGTTTCTACTGAAGAAACCAAGTCCCCTACTCTTGGATGCCCGGGGGGGGCATGGGGTAAAAGATCAACATCAATGTGAAGGTTGGGGGTAACTATCCCTTTCAGATCCACAGACCACAGGGGAGGAATTCACTATACCAGTGCTGTAGGACTCGAGACTAACGAGACTATATATATATAACCCTTATTTGTATAACTACTGTATCCATCAACAGGAGAAAACAAATCATTGTTTTTCAAGAAGATTGAATTGTGTTCCCTTATAGTAATCATATTGACTCCTGTACACCTCTGATCCCTTAACCAACCCTTAAAGGGTTAGTTCACCAAAAATGAAAATTCTGTCATTAATTACTCACCCTCTTGTTGTTCCAAATCCGTAAGACCTTCGTTCATCTTCGAACACAATTTAAGATATTTTTTGATGAAATCTGAGGGCTCTCTGACCCTCCATAGACAGTAAGGTAACTACCACGTTCAAGGTCCAGAAAGGTAGTAAAGACATTGTTAAAATAGTCAATGTGATATCAGTGGTTCAACTTCAATTTTGCAAAGCTAAGAGAATACTTTTTGTGTTCAAAGAAAACAAAAATAACGACTTTTCCACATTTTCATCTCTACTGCGTCATTTGGACGCGCGTTCACTACAGTATCATGACGCGAACGTGTGGCGGTGCTTCTTTTTTCTTTGTGCAAAAAAGTGTTCTCGTAGCTTCGTAAATTTACAGTTGAAATGTAAAAGTAATTAATGACAGAATTCTCATTTTTGGGTGAACTAACCCTTTAACCTACCCATACCACCAAACCTGTCCCCAACCTTACCCGTATCACACCTCAGTAGCAACAAAAGTGTTGTGCATTAACAAAAGCTTCTAATCATTGTATAACATCTGTTATTTTCAGAAGTGGGTGATCATTATAATTGAATGACCTTTGCAAGCATGTGAAATAATGTCTGTTATCAGTGGACATGTTTAGTCAAGTATTAAAACACATTATCTCACATTTCTAGCTATTTGACTATATATTAACTAATGATCTGTTAAGCATTATATAATGTTTGTTAATGATATAATAATGAAAGTTATTATAAAGTGTTACCGACTGGTCAGAAACACCTCATTCGAGTTCAAGTTTAGGCTGTGTCCGAATGGTCCTGAAAATATGGTCTTGGACTCGGACTTAAGAATAAATTCATCAGAAAATTGAGACCAGGTTTTGTCCGGTCTCGGGTATTAGGATTAGTTATGATACCAACACAAATAACACAATAGCTGTATATTTAATTTGCCGTTCCTTTTATTGCTGTAGCCAGTGTTGGGGGTAATGCATTACAAATAACACAAGTTACGTAATCAAGTTACTTTTTTTGATGTAACGAGTAAAGTAACATAAGTAGTAGTAAAAGTCTGACTTTTTAACATAAGTACACAAGTTACAAGTTTATTTGTTTGTCCATTATTCAGTGACACCTCTCCTGTCCCAATGTTGAGAGAAATTAGGACTGAGGTGTAGAGGCACTTCCTTCAGCCTGAGTCTTATTCATTTCACTTTTGGGTTTTTTCTTATTAAAAAAACAAGTAAGCAAGCTCAGCTCAGGTGACAAAGAGTAACGCAAAAGTAACGTAATGTATTACATTCTATAAAAAGTAAATAAGTAATGTAATTAGTTACTTTTTTTATGGAGTAACACAATACTGTAATATATTGCTTTTAAAAGTAACTTTCCCAACACTGTCTGTAGCTACTGCTTTTCATAATTTGACATGTGACCCTGGGGCAACAAACCAGTCTTAAGTCGCTGGGTATTTGTAGCAATAGCCAAAAATACAATCTATGGGCCAAAATTATTGATTTTTCTTTTATGCCAAAAATCATTAGGACATTAAGTAAAGATCATGTAGATATTTTGTAAATTTCCTACTGTAAATATATCAAAACTTAATTTTTGATTAGTAATATGCATTGCTAAGACGTCATTTGGACTTTAAAGGTGATTTTATCAATATTTAGATTTTTTTTTTTTTTGCACCTCAGATTCCAGATTTCAAATAGTTTTATCTCGGCCAAATATTGTCCTATCATAACAAACCATACATCAATGGATAGCTTTCAGATTATGTATAAATCTCATTTTCAAAATATTGACCCTTATGACTGCTTTTGTGCTCCAGAGTCACAAATGGGTTTCACCGGTCACTTTATTTACTGCTGCCATTTTTCAAAATGAGTCTTCTGTTCTTGTTTTGTAGAGAGAAGAGAAACTTTGTTTACTAACCCAGGCCGCTGAGATACACCAGCAGATGTATAGACTGGCAATGACTGGTCAGGGCACTGACCGCCATCTATTTTGCCTCTATGTAGTGTCTAAGTACCTTGGACAGGACTCCCCATTCCTCCAGGAGGTGGGTTTTATCATATCCCATGAGAATTAACTGTGTCCTGATTATAGTTATTATTATGACAAATTAATGATAAAAGACATTTCCGCCTTTGAAGACATGAGTGCATGTGCCTTGCTTAGGAGTAATGTAGCTTATATTCTTTAACAAAATTAATTTGAATGCAAAATGTCCCACTTCCTGTCTCTTCAGGTGCTGTCAGAGCCTTGGAGACTCTCCACTAGCCAGACTCCTTTGCAGCAGGGGGAGTTGTTTGATCTGGTGAATCACCCAGAGTATGTAACCACTGGAGGAGGTTTTGGACCGGTGAGTCTTCCAAAGATTTCATAATCTGGTAATATTAAAATGCTTTGGTGAAAGGATCGAATGTAACTTTTTTTTTTTTTCTAACTGTGGTAGGTTGCAGATGATGGTTATGGTGTGGCCTATGTGATTGTCGGCGAAAAACTCATCAATTTCCACATCTCTTCCAAGTGTTCCAGTCCAGAGACGGTGAGAACATACACAACCAGAGAATCTGTCAAAATACAGAAAATGCTGCTCCTTTGTCTTTATTTGTGACAGTAGATATGTTTCATCCAATGAACTTGCTGATTATGGGTATCACTTAAAATCCCTTTAAAATGCTCACTGGGTCGATAATTTATCCAATAAGAAGGCATGCACATAAATTCTGATGGAAACAGAATAAATTCCAACAAAAAAAACATATGTGACTTTGACTCAACAGATCATATGATTGGATAAGTGGTCTAAACAGTGGACCAATCACATTGCACACTTCAGTGTTGTCATTCTGAAATTGCCTGAGCCAAAGTATGTAATCAAAATGATTTGCTATAATTACCTCCCAGAACTACACATGACTGCATTCCCAAACATCAGGCATCTGCCTCTTAACGCAAGATAGCATGACTGTACTCTTTCATCTGCACACTCTGAGGCGCATGTAATTATTACTGCGGAAAAAGAGCCACAGTGCTTCTTCGGGTGGAACAACTTCCATTTTTATTATTGATACTTTGCGGCAGTTTCCCATGAAGTGATGATTTGATTACTTGAACACATGAGATGGAAACTGATTTATTCTCAAATGTTTTATGTGATATTCCATTCTTTTGGAACAATACCTGGCTGGTGTTGTTCTTGAATGCTTGGTGATTTCTTTTCATCTTATCTTTTTTTCAGGACTCTCATCGCTTTGGAAACAATATCAGGCAAGCAATGCTTGATATGCTGAATCTGTTTGAGCTTGACAAAAAGACCCTAAAGTGATTTGATTGGTGAAAGGATTATGCTTTTAATTACTCAATTCACCTTAATTATATATGAGCAGTGTTGAGAGAAGCTTGAATTTTTCTTTTGCTTTTTTTTTATAATTGCCCGCAGTAGTGTCGTCTCGTTTGTTGCTTGGCATGTTATCTGGGAGAATGAAGTGGTATGGAGAGAAGTAGGTAGGATTGTGAAAATTCTCATCTGGGGGTCGTAATAATGGTGTGCTGGTGCCTTAACTTATGTCTTAAACTGACACGGTCTGTGCACGTGAAAAATCATAAATCTGGCGGTGCTTTCAACTTTCAGTATATTATACTTGAGATTACAGTTCAGCAATACTTTCAATAGGGAGACCGTGCTCTTGACAAGAGTACAAGGAGCAAATAATTCACTAATATGGCCAGTGAAGTCTGGAGCTTACAAATCGAGCAATACAACAGCATCTTCGCATTGTGACCGTCATATGCTATTCTGATATTTCCAGTTTTAATTCAGTGTAAGTAATGAAGAAAAGAATCTATATGAGCATTTCCAAGTGTCGCGCTCTCCTTTATTACTGATCTACTTCGTGCCTCACTTTTTGTCTCTGGCCACGGTCTGCGAATGGTATTGGATTGTCAATGTTGATCGTCATTGAATGGATCCCTCACACGTTTTAATGTGGGATGTGTGTAAACGCGGGTATTCAGAGGATTACTTCACAATTCGACATTGTAGACATTCTATTTTTATTTGGATTTTTTTATTTCCTGTCCATCATATATTGATTACCTGTACCCATTTTTAGTGTCGATATTTACTACTGTACATCAAGATTGGAACTCATTGTAAAAAATTCCAGTCAGTTCTGGGGACAAATATCTAACAGGTATTGTATCATGTTGTAGCTCAATACTATTGATTTTCGGGGGGGTTTATTGAAGTACCATGTCATGATGTCCATACTCAAAGGTACTTGTATCTTGGAAAATTGCAAAGATAGCGAGGTATTCATACGTGAACCACCATAGTATAATCGTATGATGAATAAATGGAAGGCTGTTTATTCCGATCAGTATTATTCATCGGTCTGGTCTATATAAAATATATGGACAGCTTTTCCCAAAAGAATACATCCTCTCGAGTTGTAACGGGATAATATCTATGATACATCAAGCACAAAAATATATTAGACTGCTATCACTGAGACGCGAGGGACACTAAAATATTAAGCTATAAATTCCTTTACTATTCAACGGAATTTAACATTATTGAACATTACATTTATTTTATGTGAGGTTATTGTCATGGGCAGATTGCATAGTGTCCATTGATATACTTCGAAAGTTGGATTCTCACGTGTTGATTTTTAGCCAGGGTCATTAAGCACCCAGGAGCTTTCATAAAATTGAATATTGTGCTCGAAGCTGATCCTGGTGTAAACAAGTCGCGACGGGGTCATCCAATAAATACTGCAGAGAAACGTGGATTTACCGGTGCATTACTTTCCATCAAAACGCTATGTTTCCTCCCTTAAAAAAATTTCAGCGGAACTAGGTACGCAACTAGGTGTTTGCCTCTTGTAATCTTAATCGGTGTATTAAACTACTCATTTAATAATATGTGGGTGGGTACCCACTCTCATGTAATCTAGGTGTGCCAGGCTGATGAAATACTACAACCTACGGAACACATGAATAAGTACAGACTAGAAACTATGGTGGTTTATGCTTGTTCGCCGTGACAGATGTGAATTTTCAACCGGGTGAAGTATTACAGTTCAGGTTTGGTAGCTAGGTGAAGGGGTTGTATGGCGAGTTGTAATATTAAGATGTACTGGAATTTATACAGAATTAATGACAGACGATGTAAATTGCAGGATGTCTTAAATATAATCCATGAAACTAGTATAGTACCTAGATAAGTAGATGTAAGCAAGGACAACTGTAAAATGTTAGTACCTAGTCGTTAAGACATAATATAAGAGTGGGCGCCAAATTACAGCCATGGTTCGAAAGGTGGCAAAAACAGCAAGCTGTACATATTTTACCAGTACAAAAAGCTGTACTTTGGTCATCAATTGCACCAATCATGCTCAGACAAACTCGAAAGTAATAGCATGCTGTTTACAAAAAAAAAGGTCTTTTTTGTGGGGGTCTCAATACTTCACTGTCCAACCATCTACTCCCTTTCCTTCTGATATTGGCTTTTGAGCCACTTGAATATATGATCCATTTCAATCTAAATCGTAAATGACAAAGACGCAGGAATATTTAAGTATGCATAGCAGTTCGACAATAGGCAGAGCGCGCTTCATGCGAAATGAGAGGACCTGCTGTTCGATTTGTGCTAATGCATGATTGAGGCGGACGAGGGGGAAGGAAAAGCAAAGCGACAATCCGCAGACAGTTAAACGAGGGTAAGGAGATCTACAAATAAGACATAGGTAGGGGTTAGAAAAAGTGGTTCAGGAACACGATAGTGCGGAACGGGGCTAAGCGGCAGGTTACGAGAAGATATGGGAGGAACCATCCCAGAATGGGGGTAGTTTTAGCTTGCGTATCAGGAAGGGGACGAAACATAGCAGCAAGATCGGCACTCCTTTTGTATTGTTTACATGTGGCATTATGCAACTGGCCTAGCACAGCACAGCGCTGTCGCGAAATACTGAAAATGAGTGTCGATTACAGTGGGTTGTGTGGTGTAGAATGGAAAAGTGTAAAAGAAAAAGCATCGATCTTCAGCTTATTCCATAATAAATACAAATACGTTTTTTATGGATCTACACACCCTCAGGGGCCCCTAGAGGCCCGCGATGTTTCTATTTTAACTTGAGTTATTTTACTGCTCAAAATCTTTCTTTGGAGAACCTTGAGACTACTCATAGCGTTCCACTTTTCCACGGACGTGCAGCTTCGTTATTTTCATGTATAAACCAAACTCAACTGACATTTCTAAAACCACAACCACTTGTTATAACTGTAATGCATTGCCTCTTAACAAAAAGCATCAGTCAACTGCAATGTTCAGATTTGTGTATAAAGATGCCTTCTTTAAAAAAGAGGATTAAAGATAGTTGTGAGCATAAAACAAAATGGTGCAAGGTAGGCAATACAACTTATAAATGGTAGAAAAAGGTTACTAATACTTTCTATAACAGGGAAGATAAGAACACAAGTCGCTAGAAGAGTGTAACTACTGAGTGAAGTCAACAGACAACGCCTCATCAGATGGCTCTATCGATTCGTGAGCCTCCTCATGCCATGTCGAGTTTATTTAACTGTTGGGTTTGGGGGACATGAGTTGGTGTCCTTTTTATCATTTATAGTCGACTCTTAATTTTCAAGGTTAAACCACTTAGAAATGTTGGACTGTAATCAAAAGACTAAAATTAGTTACAGCTTAGTTTCATACTATTTGGTCTAAAAGGAAGTTTTTCAAATATTTGGTAATTTTTCTTTCAGATTTATGTTGTGCGCTGCCATGGTGTGAATTGTGTGATTTTAAGGTGCTTATAGTGAGGCGGCCGTATAGTGCAAACGAGGGCCATGGTGCACCTATTCAGGTGAGTGATCTGGTGACTGACTAGATGAATAGGTTGAAGTGAGCTCAGACATTGGAGGAAACAAGCTGTAGATAATTTTCTCGAGCACCTCACGGTCTTCACCATATATGTTATTGCAACATAAAGCTTTTATACTAATTATAGGTTGTTGCTAGTTGCGTACCCGGGCCCAAGACAGTTTGTGTTGCGTGAGGGGGATCCCATGAAATTGATTCTCGCTGTGACATAAAAAAGACTATTTACGTTCCCATCAGCCTGAATTGGAGACGTACCTTCACATCTTTGTCCTCATTACCCGTGACTCTGTTTTTTACCAATTTTCAGGAAAGGACAGCTTATGATAACAAAAAAACTGGAGAGCCTTCACAACTTTCGTCTGCTCTGGAGTTATCAGTCTTTATTATTGGCTTGAGTTACGCGCTTTCCTCTCCCCATCACCCGTGTAATGTGTGTATTTAATGTTGCTTACTTCTGGCTGTCCAGTTGGATTAGACCGATAATTATTAGGTAAAGACAGAATGTGTGAGAGAATGGCAGACTTTTTGTAAATGTGTAATCCTGAAATGTCCAGGGTGCAAGCTACAATAAATTAGATGTTCGTGGAAAGTTCATTATATTCAGTAATTCACTCAAAATTGTGAACCGTGTATTAAATAATTTCAATGCACCATACTGAAGTAGTTTGTAAATCTTTGGTTGCGGTGTGGTTTTGTGGTGATTTTGGCTCACATTTAACCCACCAATTCACTATCTCAACAATTAGAATAGGGTGCCATACAATCAGCTATCAACTGCAACAACACCTGCAAAGTATATCCTGAGCCCTTCCAAAATGATTCTCAATACCAAAAAAAATTGGGTCAAACCACTACACAATCTATGGGTAAACTGCTGATCTGTACCGTTGCCAAAGACAAATCCTTGGTGGCACAAAGGTGACGCCTTCACAAGGGAGGGTAGCGCACACCATTCATTGCACAAAGAAGCTGGCGTTCCATAGTGCTGTATCCAGCATTTAACAGAAAGTTTTGAGTGGAAGTGAAAAATGTGGAAGAATAAGATGCTACACGGAGGGGACCGAGAGAACGCATCCGTTATGCAGGATTGTCAAGAAAAATCGTTCAAGAATTTTGAGTGAACTTCCACAAGGAATGGACTGAGCTGGATCAAAGCCTCCAGGAGCCACCACAGGCACCAGACGTGTCAAGGATTTGGCTCAGTGATCGTATGGCCCTCGTGGGGTAAGCCACTCCTGAACCATAGACAATGTCAGAGGCGTCTTACCTGGTCTTAGGAGAAGAAGAACTGGACTGTTGCCTGGTGGTTCAAAGTCCTCTTTTCAGATGAGAGCAGTTTTGTAT
>JADLZN010001920.1:0-16789 GCA_018155175.1 Sinocyclocheilus anophthalmus
TTTTTTTTTTTTTTTATTTCAGTTTTAGTTTTTTAGTACATCAAGATAAACTAAATGAAATGTTGCTAGCAGAAATAATAATTTTAAGATTTCTTTTTAAAAAGGTCATGTCAGATTTTAATCAAGAGAAACAAAAACCAGTCTTGATGTCTTTGATATTCAACATAAGCATTGACTGCAGAAAAAAAATTCTCCTCTTGTGTTCCACAGATAAATAACACTGTATGGGTTTGAAACCACATGAAGGTGAGTAAATAATGCTTTCATTTTTGGGTGAATTATTCCTTTAGGATAGGACTAAAAGAAAAGTTTTTAGATCCAAGAACACGCCCTACTAAGCAAAATCAAGGTCACTGAGAAGGAATATTATTAACATTACATCCATTCACATACGTCACGTCCTTTCAGTTTACTGTAGCATCACGTTCGTGATCAGAGATATTCATAGAGCTAAGAGGCACTTTGTGAGATCCACGTTCATAATTCCCAGAGATAATGAAGTTGCAGTGCCAGCGGTTGGGAGACAAGATATAGCAATCAACTCTCCAATGGTTGGTGATCAGCCTTTAAAAGACTTTACTCTGTGCTGGTCTGGTCTTATCAGATTGAGGAACTAAAAGACTTGAAGGAGACCCAGTCTGAGCAATTGAGTTATGAAATGTTTTGGTCTGATTTTCCTAAGGATGCTTTTGAGCAATCATGTAAATAAAATAAAATTGATTTTTATTTGAGAATAAGAATGTGGATCAGATTTGTTTAGGAGGTGTTAAAGAGCCACCTGTTTGCCATTGGGCTTGGTGTTTGAACACTATTTGCAATGTTCCTAGATCAACATTCTTTGCTGGTCCTCGAATTACATTTCTATCAAACATTCGCAGTGATTTCACTTATAACCTACAGACATAGAATCAGAAGCACATGATTGGTTGATAAAAATGTAGTTCAAGCTCTATGACTAACCCTAAAATTCTGATCGGTCGATTAAAATGTTGTTCCAAGACCAACAATCATGTTGATCCAGGATCAAAACTGAATATCTCAAATATCTTTCAACCTGGCTTCATTCGGGTCTGCAATTTTTCCAATTTTTCCAATTTTTCTGATCCCACCTTTCATATATTTTTTTCCACTGAATATCCCATTCCATTCAGAAACACACCAAAGTATTAAAGTAAAATAGTTGTAGCATGTTGAGTCAAAAAAACAATAGTAAATAAATAAAATAAAGTAAATGCCCTATGATAGATAGTAACTGTAACATGGGCTCCCATCCCTCACAGGATTCGGATGGTCAAAGTGCTGCTGAGACATTCGCATCTGAACATCTGAAATGCCTGAACATCAGAATATGTTAAAACTTTGGTACATAAAGGGAAGTATGACAATTACATTCATATTAGGGAAGAGAAGAATTTTATAGGAATTGACTAGATTAATTTTATAGGAATTGACATGGCAACAATTCAGTTTATTTGCATATGCTTATGTTGTATAATACAATGTACATTGTTTGTAATTGTTGTCTAAATATGAAAAGTTTATGTAAACTGATATTAAATAAAAATTAAATAACAACAACATTTAAAAGAACTGTGGGTAAATACCACATTTAAAAATTATTAATGATGAAAAGAAAATCTCTTTTAGCAGTTACTCAAGTGAAAAGTTCATTAAAAACTTGATTATAAAGTTTACCCTCATTAATTTTAATTAAAAAAACAAATCTGATTAGTATGGTGGAGATCTTCAGGTTTTTTTAACATTTGGAATTCTGGGTTTTAATTTCAAGTGTTGTCTTCAATGATCAATATAGACAACTGCCTGCTGTTATGCCTGAATACTATATTTATATGGTAAATAAGCGAAGTTTTTAGGAGGTTCGACAAAGTGCTCTACATGGCTCCGGGGGGTTAATAAAGGCCTTGTGAAGTGAATCGATGCATTTGTGTAAGAAAAATACATATTTAAAACTTTATAAACCATAATCTCTAGCTTCCGCTAACTGTCGTTTGCACATTCCAGTGGATGATGTAGGATAGAAACAAGTAATACATTGCATTAAACATTACATTTTTAAGTAGAAAGACTGAAATAGTATTTTATTTTAAATTATACTTTGTTTTATTTACAAACATCTCTTTTCTTCACATATATGCATAGGCGGAGTGTGAACCAACTCCAGGGTAAGGCTAAAAGCAGCCAAATTTATTAAACATCATAAACCCGTCTTTTTGTGCAAGAACCAGACATGGGTGTCATGTAGGCTAATAAAATATGTTTAATGGGAGTGAATTTGTATTTAATGTGATTACAATTTAATTAAAACATTATAAATTGATAATTATATAACGTATCCTTCCCACAGTTATTCAAATGGCGAATAAATTATGTACAGAAATTACATTATCACTAACTTTGATCTACCGCACTCTCAAAAAAACAAAACTATCGTTATAATCACTGAAGCTGTCTACACTGCGAAATTAATCCCTTACTTACATTGTACGTACATCTGCGCTTTGTTGTTTTTGATGAGAGAATTCGCAGAATTCAGTCAGTGATCGCAAAACTTGCAAAACTCAACAAAGCTGATGAGTTTCATCGATGACTGATCTGAACGCCTCTGATTGGCCATTGCATTCCTGGCTAAGCCTTGCCCAGCCTTACACACGCTCCGCCTATGCATATAATTCACTTAATTCAGTTACCAAATAAACATTAAAATGGCATTGCAGTTGTTAAACTCTCTTAATCAAATATTATATATGACCATGCTTGAGTGGAAAAAAGAAGTGCAGTACCCCCCCCCCCCCACCCTCACAAAAATTTTATTCCTATAATTACTTTTCATAATTCCCAATTATGTATATCATAACGAAAAGAAAAAGAAAAGTTGTCAAGAGTATTTTAAATATAAACAGCCCATTACGCTGCTATTACCAACCGGACCACTAAACCTGTTTGCCTAAACCGATGATACGGATCCTTCAGAATCCACGAACCCTGTCCAAGCGCAGACTCTAAACACCTTCCGCCGGCATTCACTTAAACACTTCGTGCGCTTTATATTGCCCAATACTGCGAAAAGATACTATGCTGCATCTGACACAAGTCACTATTCGCTCCCCCCTCCTCCATCTCTGATGAAATTGTCTGTGTTTTCTTTGCATTAGCGCTGTTTTGAACTTATTACTAATGCCTTCCCTTACTGGAATCTTGAACTTTCCATAAATTTACCGGTTTCAAATAACCTCCTGGGTAGTGTGCTTTATAGTTGGGTGGTCATTTCTAATCACCCAGACACTGAAGATTTGACTCAGTACCGGTGTTGTGCCAATTCTGACTCCCGACAGATGTTACCCCCATAGTCAAATTGGTATGTTAGGATAGGTGTGGGGGAGGGGTTAGGATTAGGGAATCAGGTAGTGCCTTCAACGAGGGGGGTCATAATTTGGCAGGGGGACGAAAATGGGCATAACTGCGTACCGGCCCACTTCAAGCACTGATAGAGACGAATATGACTAATCTGTAAGTCTTTCTTCTCACTATTCCACATTCCATTGCTAATTAAATTAAATTAGTATGCATGCATGATTTAAAGTCATTTAGTTCTGTATCCATTGAACAGACACTTGTTACCATATTTTGTCTATGCTTTCAAAGGCAAGATGTTATATACAAACTCGTGTGGCTCCTAAACACTAGGAAACAGTAGTTTATGTATGTTAATATTCTCCTCAAAGCATGAATAATATGTAATCTGCACATAAACAAAGCAAAATGACTTTTATATTAGTGCATTCTCTCCCTAGAAACCCAAAATACTGCCTTCGGGGATTTTAATCATGTTTCGATCTCTGTCACCATCCATTTTTTTTTCTTGGTTTGTCGACAATTGGACCAAAGATGCCCTGGAGAATTTATATTCCAGTGTCAAGAAAGAACAGCATAAAGGTGGAACTTGCACAGTGCGTGTAAACCTGGCATTGTTTTGAACAGCACCGGCGATCCCATGGAGACGTTCTACCAGTCTGTAGTGAGCACTGTGTGTTAGCTGGATGAACAAAAACAGCTCAGACCTTTCCAGGCATCTGCTCAAACTAATTAAGGAGGCCAATTCTATTACCAGATGCACTTCAGACTCGCTGACGGCAGTGACACAGAACAGGACGATGGCAAAACTGGAGTCAGTGATTAACAATGTCTGCACGCAGCTCATTTAGCCAATTCCACCTGCAGCCGTCAGCGCCTACTTTTGTACTGATTGGTGTAATGATGCTGAACATGATTTTATCGAACAGAAATTCTGCTCTGGTAGCCTACTATCTTATTCACTCATATGTTAAACAGGCATTATTTTTTATTACACAACTCTATTAGTAGTAGTGCCTATTAGTATTAGAATAGTATTACTGTACTATATTTTGATCAGTCACAGCATTCACTTATTAGTTGTGGTAAAAATTACCTCAGAGAATTCCAGTATTAATATTATTGTAAAATTGTTGCGTTTGTCTTGTTGCTAGGCCAATTATTTTGTACATTGTAATGTAACAATTTGTTCTTAGCGTAGCTTTAAGATAATATAGGTATTTTAAATCAATGTTTCATATCTATTTGTCTATTAAATGTGATGTAGACTTATTTTAATTGTTTGAAACCTACCTGCAAAGCTACAGTGCTGTTAAAAGTTTTAGGCACTTGTGTAAAATGTTGTAAAATGAGGATGCTGTCAAAAATATTGTCATAAATAGATTTTCTTTATCAATTAACTCATACCTAAATTAAATCAACATTTTGTGTGACCATCCTTTGCGTTTAAAGCAGCCTTTGTCCTAGGTGCACTTGCGCATAGTTTTTCAGTAGCTTTGCAGGTAGGTTTCTTTAAGCATCTTGGAGATGTTGCCAACAGTTCTTCTGGATTTAGTCTGTCTCAGTTTATTCTGTTTCTTCATGTCTTTCCAGACAGACTGGATGATGATGAGATCAGATCTCTGTGTGGAGCACTGGCTGTTGTCAGACTCCTTGTGCAAACAAAAATCTCACTGCATTATTATAATTAATGGCAAAATGGATGTTTGGAAATGTAAACTTATATTTTCTACTGATACACTACAGCAAAAGATAGAAATGACTGACTTAAACCCACTTTTAGCTGGTGAAAATACTATTTTTCTAATAATTTTGGCCACCACTGTACATCTTGAATGGCTTGTGGGTGAGCACATTTTCAGCATATATTTATTTTTGGTTGAACAATTCCTTAAATACACAAAAGCTCAGGACAATAAATAGATCAATAAATAAACTTTAATTCTGTACATAAAGTATATACACAGCAATATCATGATGCTGTACAATAAGTCAGCTTCATTGAGCTTGAATTAAAATATCAAAAGACCAGACAAGATGAGTTAAATTATATGAGACATCTTATAAAAAGACAGATTATGTATCATATAAAAACAAACCATGATGCCTATTCTTCCACGACTAGACTCAAATAAAAAGAATAAGAATAAGAAGAAGAATAAAACATTAATTAAAAAAATATTTACTGTAATCATTTTCTTTAGTCATGGTGTAGCAATACATAACTCTGCTTTATTTAGTTTCATTTAGCAAAATGTTTCTTTTTCTATAATAAAATGTCTTAATAATAAAAGATCATTAGAACACATGACATGTAGCACATACAGTGCTGCTTGAAATTTTGTGAACCCATTGCAGAATAGTTAAAATTTAAATTCGAGGAGATAATTTTAACAAAATAAGAGGGATCATGAAAATTGTTATTTTTTATTTAGTACTGTCCTGAGTAAGATCTTTTACATAAAATATGTTTACATTTAGTCCACAAGAAAAAATAGCTGAAATGATTAAAATAACCCCATTCAAAAGTTTGGGAACCCTTGGTTCTTAAAGGGGTCATATGATGTAATTTCAAGTTTTCCTTTCTCTTTGGAGTGTTACAAGCTGTTCGTGAATAGATAAGATCCTTAAAAATGTTGAAAAAACTAAAGTCTCAAACCCAAAGAGATATTCTTTATAAAAGTTAAGACTGTCCACGCCCTCTTATCAACGCCGTTTAACACCCCCACACATACATTGGGGAAAAAAAGTATTTAGTCAGCCATTAATTGTGCGAGTTCTCCCACTTAAAAATATGAGAGATGCCTGTAATTTTCATCATAGGTATACTCAACTATGAAGACAAAATGAGAAAAAAAATCCAGAAAAGCACATTGTATGATTTTTAAATAATCATTGTAAATTCCTGGTAAAATCGTATTTGGTCACCTACAAACAAGCAATATTTCTGGCTCTCACAGACCTGTAACTTCTTCTTTAAGAGGCTCCTTTGTCCTCCACTGGTTACCTGTATTAAGGGCATCTGTTTGAACTCGTTATCAGTATAAAAGACACATGTCCACAACCTCAAACAGTCACACTCCAACTCCACCATGGCCAAGACCAAAGAGCTGTCAAAGGACACCAGAAACTAAATTGTAGACCTGCACCAGGCTGGGAAGACTGAATCTGCAATAGGTAAGCAGCTTGGTGTGAAGAAATCAACTGTGGAGCAATTATTAGAAAATGGAAGACTTACAAGACCACTGATAATCTCCCTCGAACTGGGGCTCCACGCAAGATCTCACACCATGGGGTCAAAATGATCACAAGAAATGAGCAAAAATCCCAGAACCACACAGGGAGAACTAGTGAATGACCTGCAGAGAGCTAGAACCAAAGTAACAAAGGCTACCATCAGAAAACACACTGCGCCGCCAGGGACTCAAAACCTGCAGTGCCAGACGTGTCCCCCTGCTTAAGCCAGTACATGTCCAGGCCCGTCTGAAGTTTGCTAGAGAGCATTTGGATGATCCAGAAGAGGATTGGGAGTATGTCATATGGTCAGATGAAACCAAAGTATAACTTTTTGGTAAAAACTCAACTTTTTGGAGAAAGAATGCTGAGTTGCATCCATAGAACACCATACCTACTGTGAAGCATTGGGGTGGAAACATCATGCTTTGGGGTTGTTTTTCTGCAAAGGGACCAGGATGACTGATTCGTGTAAACGAAAGAATGAATGGGGCTGTGTATTGTGAGATTTTGAGTGAAAACTTCCTTCCATCAGCAAGGGCATTGAAGATGAAACGTGGCTGGGTCTTTTAGCATGACAATGATCCCAAACACACCTCCCGGGCAACGAAGGAGTGGCTTCGTAAGAAGCATTTCAAGGTCCTGGAGGGGCCTAGCCAGTCTCCAGATCTCACCCCCATAGAAAATCTTTGGAGGGAGTTGAAAATCCGTGTTGCCCGCGACAGCCCCAAAACATTACTGCTCTATAGGAGATCTGCATGGAGGAATGGACCAAAATACCAGCAACAATGTGTGAAAACCTTGTGAAGACTTACAGAAAAACGTTTGACCTCTGTCATTGGCAACAAAGGGTATATAACAAAGTATTGAGATGAATTTTTGTTATTGACCAAATACTTATTTTTCCACCATAATTTGCAAATAAAATTCTTTAAAAATCCTACAATGTGATTTTATGGATTTTTTGTCTCATTTTGTCTCTTAGTTGAGGTATACCTATGATGAAAATTACCGGCCTCTCTCATCTTTTTAAGTGGGAACTTGCACAATTGGTGGCTGACTAAATTCTTTTTTCCCCCACTGTATCTACGTCACGATGTGGGAAGATTTGCATAAGCCGCCCAAATGTTCATGCAAAGAAAAAGGCGTAACTTTTATTCTCACTGTAATATTATTGCCACTGCCGCCATGTCATGAAGACGCTGTGCGTTTCGTTGTGAAAGCAAAACTACTTTCTTTGGCCTTCCAAAAGAGGATACGACTAGAAATCAGTGGTTAAGTTTTTTTTACAACACTGTTCCAGAACAGTTCCAACCCAAATATTCAGATGTGTGCAGCGCATTTTACGGAGGACGAGGACTGTTTCCTGGGAGAGTTGCATACAATGCCGGTGTCTGTTTTGATAAAGTGGGGCAATTCCAACTTTGGGCAGGACATTCTGGGCGCTTCTGACTCACAGCCTTAATTCCGTTTTTCATTCTAAAGAATTTGCCCACTGAGATCCAACTGGAGTTTTGAGCATTGTCGAGTAGCGCTTTTTTGTTTGTCGTTCTCCGTCACAAATGCAGGCGATCCGCCTGCTAAAAGACCGTATAAGTTCATTAATATCGATAATTATGGTCCCACTGGATGCAACAAATGCCTCATTTTTAATGGGTTTTATTGTTTTTGTCTCGTTGCTCCGGCTGGGACATGGCATCATCAACAGTATGGTGAGGGGCGTTACATTTTCGTCACACGTTTGAGGTATTCGGCTAATCACAACGCACTTGATAGCTGGCCAGTCAGAGCACACCTTGCTTTTTCAGACCTATGAACTTTGTAAAAATCGACGCGTTTCAGAAAGCGGGGCATAGAGGAGCAACAATTATGTACATTATGTGGAAAATAATGTTTTTTTTTTTAACCTTAAACCGCATAAACATTGCATTACACTAAATACACAAAATAATGTTCTTTTTTTAGCACCGTCATATGACCCCTTTAATACTGGGTGGTGGTCACCATGGATGATCCACCGCCTTTTTTTTGTTTGTGATTGTTTTCATATGAGTCCCCTTGTTTGTTCTGAAACAGTTTTAAACTGAGCACTGTTCCTCATAAAATCCCCATATACTGGAGGTTGGTTCTCCTTCCGTGAAGTTTTTAATGTGCTATATGATTGTTTATGATCATAAACATTTTTGATAATCTGTTCAGGTTTAAGAGTCTCTGCTACTGTTACTATTGAGGATCAGAAGATCACAGAGATGCTGACACTGACAAACTGCTCCACTATCACAGAAAATTCACCAACTGTTTCTTATACACAGTGAGAAAATGCAGAGTCTATGAGAGTTTTGAAATACTATTTTGAACTCCTATTTTTAAATGATAAAAAAACATTAATTAAATGCAGGTGTGTGCAGTGTGTCTCAGCTGGGTGTCACTGGCCCTCTTCCTCCAAGCGTTGTGAATGGACAGATGGAAGTGGGCTGCAGTTACACATACAGGTGAGACAATTTAGTGCTTCAGTATTGGGCACTAAACCTTAATAAATTCATATTAATTAATTGTTGATAGCTGAACTATCATTGTGTTGACTGAATGAACTCAGGAAGTATATGAGCTCCTCTTTCTTTACTTTTTAGGATGCATGTAAATATCTACTGTCTGAGATGGTCTACAATGTAAGTGTCATACTGATTATGTGTCCAACTTCACAGGATAGGGATGTGCTTTTTTCAGTATGTTCCTATTTCAAATGAATATGACTTTACAAGAGGCTGAGGATTTTGTTTCCCCATTTGAGAAACAATTTTTCACAATTATCATTCCTTTTAAATTATATATAATATTATTTATTCATATTTACAATTTATTTTATCAATGTGTATTTATAATACTAATAAGACTAATAATAATTCTTATATTTATAATTATTCTAATTATATCATTAGTAATTATTACATATATTATATATTTACAATATACTAACAAGAGTAATTGTTCTTAAATTATATATAATATTATTAATAATATATAGCCATAACTTCTTCAAAAACAGCTAGAAACCTTGGAGATGTGTTTGATAAGCTGAATTTCTCAGACCACAATGCTAAAACTGCCCGGGTCCTGCAGATTTGCTTTATACAACCTTAGGAAGACAGGCCCTTTCTTTTCAGAACATGCTTCACAACTCCTTGTTCAAACTCTTGTTATGTCCAGGCTGGACTATTGCAATGCTATCTTGGCAGGTCTTCCAGCCACTTCTACCAAACCTCTACAATTAATCCAGAACACCGCTGCAAGATTAATCTTTGCGGTTGAGCCGTGTAGGCAGAGAACGCATGTCACACATCTGTTCATCAATTTGCACTGGTTACCAGTAGCTGCTCGCATTAAATTCAGGGCATTAATGTTTGCCTACAAAACCACCATGGCTCTGCACCCCTTTACCTAAATTTATTACTTTAGAGTTATGTGTCCTCTAGAAGCTTGCTTTCTGCAAGTGAACGGCGTATTATTGTTCATTTCAAAGAGGCACAAAATCACTTTCAAATACTTTTTCATGAACTGTTCCCTCCTGGTGGAATGACCTGCCCAACTCAGTCCGAGCAGATGAGTCCTTAGCCATCTTCAAGAAATGCCTAAAAACAATTCTGTTCCATCTTTATTTGACCCTCTAGCTCTTGCACTTTCTATTCTATTTTAATTCTATTTTATCTATATTTATCTTCTTTTTTCTATAAAAAAACACTAGCTTTCTATTTTTTCTTCTATTCTATGTCTACTTTTTTTTTTTTTTGTGTGTGTGTGTATGTGTGTGTATAATATATATATATACCTTGCTACGTGTGCTGCGTTAGGCTAACTGAGACTTGTCGTTTGCACTTATATATTTTTGCTCTTTTGTTAGTTTTGACTGCTTTTAATGTCCTCATTTGTAAGTCGCTTTTGATAAAAGCATCTGCTAAATTACTAATTGTAATCATGTCAAATGTAAAATATGAATTATATAGTCAGTTATTAAATTCATTTTAACTTCTGTTATTTTGTTTATATTGATTTTTATATCGATTTTTTTTTGTAACTGAGTGCAACCTTTGTTGTTTTGTAGAAGCCGGAGATTCTGTCTCTGGAGCCGAACAAGGTTTCTTTCCATGGCAGAAACAATGTTTTACTAAGAGGAAGGAACCTGGAATCTGTCACTAAAATCCGTATTCAAGGGGATCTGGACTGCATTCCTAAAGAGTGAGACTCTGTGTGTTTGTATAGTGGTATATATGAATGTGTGTAGATTCAGATAAATCATACTGTATATCTTTACCTTCAGATCTCCAGTGTTTGATCGCTCCAGTAACACTCTAAGGTTCCACATTCCTCCCAGTGAAACTAAAGGAACAGTGAAAGTGTGTGTTGTTACTCCTGACGACCGTTGTCATGGCAACAGCATCATCACTTACAGTTCTCAGCCCAGCTGCACTGGAATACAGCCCACAGTCAGCTGGAGCAGGTCAGACCATTTCAGACTGCTGTCTGATCAACTTCCACACTGCATACATGTTTGTTTTCAGTTATTTTGATTGTGTTTCATAATCTTTTCATTCAGCGGTGGAAGGAAGATTCAGATTCAGGGCAGCAATATGGAATTAGTGGAGTCAGTTACTGTATTTCCCTCTAATAAAGTGCTGAAAACACAATACAGCACAAGCTCGGGGGTAAGATGTGTTTATTATTTGTGCTGCAGCTCAAATGTGGTGTTAACCTCAAACAGAAAGCAGCTCACAGCACTTTATCATAATACAGTTCAACAGCCCATATTCACACATGTAATGCCTGAGTTCTCGTTTGTCAGATTTGATCATATAATTGTTAAATGCTGACTAGATATTTAAATAAATGTAATAAAACATTATTTATTGTATTTATGGCTAATATGAAGCTTCTTGAACATGTCACATTTATTAAAGTCCTATTTCATTATCTTTCTTTCTCAGGATGTGTGGTTTGAGTCCCCCCACTATGATGGCAGTGATCAGTTTAGCTTGTTGTTGAATGTTGGGAACTCCACTGTGGACTGTGTGTATTATTTGTCCTACCAGCCTGATCCAAAGTTCATTCGATTTACTACCTTTCCAGTGGCCAACGATCTACAGGTGAACATTCAGGTAAAGAGTGACTAAATTGGCTGAATAAACCGTTACTATTTGAAGTTCTGCCTCTTTCATGCTGTTTAATAAAAGATATAGAGAAATTAATGAAAGAACTTGATCTGGCAGCTGTGCAGAGATTGCACTAATTGTTTTCGCTCTTTCTCAGAAAAAAGCAGATATGTTGAATTTGAGTATGAGTGAGGTGACTGTGACGGGTCTACAGGGAGATCAGGAGTATCCGTGTGTTTTGGAGAAGATTGAGTCCAATGCCGTCATCTGTACAATTAAAGGAGAATCAGGAGCCGTCCCAGGAGTGGACTCACTCACTGTAAGTATTTTTTATTTTCTTCCACATGGTAACTATAATGTTAAATCTCAATAGATTATGAGAGGGAGTAGTCCATAGTTTGACTTGATAATTGCTGCTAAATCTTAAATCTTGTCAACTTTATGAGTTATAGGACCAGGGTCGGTTCTAGACATTAGGAGGCCCTAGGCAAAATTCATGTTGGAGGCCCCCCACCCCCAATGAAAAGCACTTGCATACATTTTGTATATTTTTACTTATACAGTACAAAAATTTGTTCTTTAAATGTTTTTTACAGAAGTCTTTATGGTCATCATTTAGCCTGTTGGTTAAAAATACCGAAAAAAAAACAATAAATATTGTGGATCTTATTCCAATTTACAATTTGAATTTTTAAAATCTATTTTACGATATTTTCTGTGTCAATCCCATTACTCAGTCTTCAGTGTCACATGATCCTACATAAATCATTCTAATATGCGGATTTATTATCAATGTTACAAACAGTGCTTAATGTTTATTTAGACCCTGTGATACTTTTTTCAGGAAAATAAAGTTTAAAAATAAAAATAAAAATATTTTATAATGATATAAGTCTTTACTATCACTTTTTATCTAACACATTCTTGCTGAATATTACTGTGTTTATTCTGTATTTTTGATCAAATACATACAGCTTGAGGATAATAAAAATGTCTCTTTTATGTCTTTTAAAAACATTCAATATGTAATGGGTCCAAACGTGTTTGTATGTACATATTAAAAACTTTATCTAAGGTAATCTCTTTTTTTGTTTGATGAAGATGTTATTGTTGTTGTTATTATTTTGCTGTTTTATTCAATTTATTCACAGTTCCAGAATACCACTTCAGTAGATGAACATCAGTGCTTTTATCTTTTTTTTTTCCTAGCTGGGTGTGGGCAGGATTTCCCCCTCCTATTTAATCAATATTGACTACAGATAATGTCATATTATTAATTACAATAATATGATATTATGTATTGCACTGTTACCTTAAATATGACATATAAATACCGTATATATACAGTATATTATATTATATATATATATATATATTTATATACAGTGGGTACGGAAAGTTTTCAGACCCCCTTAAATTTTTCACTCATTTTTTTTTATATTGCAGCCATTTGCTAAAATCTTTTGTTAATTTTTTTTCCTCATTAATTTAAACACAGCACCCCATATTGACAGATAAACACAGAATTGTTGACATTTTTGCAGATTTAATTAAAAAAGAAAAACTGAAATATAAAATGGTCCTAAGTATTCAGACCCTTTTCTCAGTATATAGTAGAAGCACCCTTTAGATCTAATACAGCCATGAGTCTTTTTGGAAAGATGCAAACGTTTTTTTTCACATCTGGATTTGGGGATCCTCTGCCATTCCTCCTTGCATATTTTCTCCAGTTCTGTCAGGTTGGATGGTAGATGTTGGTGGACAGCCATTTTTAGGTCGCTCCAGAGATGCTCAATTGGGTTTAAGTCAGGGCTCTGGCTGGACCATTCAAGAACAGTCACAGAGTTGTTTGTGAAGCCACTCCTTCGTTATTTTAGCTGTGTGCTTAGGGGCATTGTCTTGTTGGAAGGTAAACCTTCGGCCAGTCTGAGGTCCTGAGCACTCTGGAGAAGGTTTTTGTCCAGGATATCCCTGTACTTGGCCGCATTCATCTTTCCCTTGATTGCAACCAGTCGTCCTGTTCCTGCAGCTGAAAAACACCCCCACAGCATGATGCTGCCACCACCATGCTTCACTGTTGGTTGGGACTGTATTGGACAGGTGATGAGGAGTGCCTGGTTTTCTCCACACATACCTCTTAGAATTAAGGCCAAAAATTTCTATCTTGGTCTCATCAGAGCAGAGAATCTTATTCAGGTGTTTTTTTTAGCAAACTCCATTTGTGTCTTGCACTGAGGAGAGGCTTCCTCGGGCCACTCTGCCATAAAGCCCCGACTGGTGGATGGCTGCAGTGATGGTTGACTTTCTACAACTTTCCGACTGCATCTCTGGAGCTCAGCCAAAGTGATTTTTGGGTTCTTTTTTACCTCTCTCACCAAGGTTCTTCTCTCCCGATAGCTCAGTTTGGCTGGACGGTCAGCTCTAGGAAGGGTTCTGGTTGTCTTCCATTTAAGGATTATGGAGGACACTGTTCTCTTAGGAACCTTAAGTGCAGCAGAAATTTTTTGTAACCTTGGCCAGATCTGTGCCTTGCCACAATTCTGTCTCTGAGCTCTTCAGGCAGTTCCTTTGCCCTCATGATTCTCATTTGCTCTGACATGCATGTGAGCTGTAAGGTCTTATATAGACAGGTGGGTGGCTTTCCTAATCAAGTCCAATCTGTATAATCAAACACAGCTGGACTCAAATGAAGGTGTAGAACCATCTTAGGGATGATCAGAAGAAATGGACAGCAGCTGAGTTAAATATATGAGTGTCATCGCAAAGGGTCTGAATACTTAGGACCATGTGATATTTCAGTTTTTTCTTTTTTAATAAATCTGCAAAAAATGTCAATAATTCTGTGTTTTTCTTTCAATATGGGGTGATGTGTGTACATTTATGAGGAAAAAAAATGAACTTAAAGATTTTAGCAAATGGCTGCAATCTAACAAAGAGTGAAAAATTTAAGGGGTCCTGAATACTTCCGTACCCACTGTATAATCCACACACACAAATCCGTGAACAGAAAACACGATCTGCTACTAAGCAAAAAAAAGTATTTAGTTTAGTTTTTAAACTGAAATTATAAGTTGGTTAAAGGGTTAGTTCACCCAAAGATGAAAATTAGGGTGCGTTTTACTCACCCCGAGGCATCCTATGTGTATATGATTTTCTTCTTTCAGATGAATCCAGTCGGAGTTATATTAAAAATTGTCTTTGATCTTTGAAGCTGTTTAATGCTAGGCAGCGGGTGTTGCATGCTCCAAATTGTTCCAAAAGAAGTTAAATAAAAAGCGCCCATCCATAAAAAAAAGTATCTCACACGGCTCCGGGGGGTGAACAAAGGCCTTCTGTAGTGAATCAATGAGTTTTTGTAAGAAAAATACCCATATTCAAAAAGTAATAATCACTTTAATCTACCTTGCGCTCACTGTTGTACACTGGAATCAGCCCCCCCCCCTCCCCGGGAGGATGACGTAAGATGTCGGCGTTGTGCATGTGCCGGTGAGTCTCGTGAGTGTTAACGTTTGTTAACAGGAGCAAAGGAAAACCAGTCTCCTCTTGGCTTATATCGAAATCCTCCGACATTCTTCTTTACAAATCCTCGTTTTGTACTTCTAATTAGTGACCGTTGTTTTGTTATGATCTCTCCGCTGCGTTTCCGCGTGCGTCACTTCTGAGCGGCTGTTACGTGTATCTGTGTGACACTTATATTCTAAGCCCATAGGTGGCATTGTGGGGGTTTTCCCATTCCATGTGAGTAGCGTGACGTCATCAAGGATTCTGGATAAATAGGCTGCGAGGCGACAATGGCGGGGTCCCTCTCTGTTTCTCCGCTTCCCATTGTTCTTGCAAGCGTCTCTCTCATCGCCTCTTTGGAATTTTTGTTTTTCTTTACGCTTAGGTTTAACTTATAAATTTGTGTTTTGATATGTGATATACTTTCTTACTTACCAGTAGTGGGTAGTGTATTTATTTATTAGTTCACGTTTTATTTATTTAGTAAGAACTGAGCGAGGGAAGCAGGGGTCCAGAAGACTCACCCGTTCTTATTTTTTTATTTTGGGAGTCAGGTAAGAACTTTATTCCCAGAACAGGTGTAGTCAGGAGTCTGTTTTCTTAGCCTTCCTACCCGTGAGCTGATCATTCTTTCTTTGTTATTATCCATTAGATTATGTTCATAAATATTCTTTGTGAATTGTTGCACATTATTTTCTGAATGTTTCATTTGAACTCCGTAAATTAATTAAATAGAGGCGTCCTGAAATTCACATCAGGTATTGTGATTCTTTTTATATGCTCAGCCTGTGTCCTTTATTTAATTGTTTGAATTAACGAGCCTTAAAATGGTTATGGGCCGTAACAGCGGCGCATGCGCAAAGCCGACCTCTATACATCATTCCCCCGAAATCCTTGTTTTGTCCTAGACATCCTAGACAGCAAATCCTCGTTTTGAACTTCTAATTAGTGACCGTTGTTTTGTTTTGATCTGTCCCCTGCGTTTCCGCGTGCGTCACTTCTGAGCGGCGCATGCGCAAAGCCGACCTCCATACGTCATTACCCCAGAACTGCTTCTGTTTACAACAGTGAGTGCAAGCTAGATTAAAGTGATTATTATGTTTTGAATATGGATATTTTTCTTACAAAAAAGCATGGATTCGCTACAGGAGGCCTTTGTTCACCCCCCGGAGCCGTGTGAGATGCTTTTTTTAATGGATGGTCGCTTTTTATTTTAACTTGTTTTGGACTGAAGCATGCAACACCCGCTGAGTGCCATGAAACAGTTTGAAAGATCAAAGACAATTTTTAACATAACTCCGATTGGATTCGTCTGAAAGAAGAAAGTCATATACACCTAGGATGACTTGAGGGTGAGTAATTTATGGGCTAATTTTCATTTTTGGGTGAACTAACCCTTTAATGTTAGAGCAGTAATCCTAATCATCAGCCGAATTTAGAATATACACCTGAGATCCTTTATTTGAACCATAAAAAAATGGTGTAGCGTGTTTGCTTTTTAACTTTGAATACAAACTTCTCTCCTTTTACTTTTTGTA
>JADLZN010001921.1:0-271707 GCA_018155175.1 Sinocyclocheilus anophthalmus
TTGACTGACAAAAAAATAAACATTATTCTTCCTTAGTAGCCACTCCACCAGAATACTCTACACCACAATAACCACAAATAAACAACACAGCAGAAACTCTTTAAATGTGTAACAACTTAACATTAACCAGTCACAAGTCTTTACATATAATCAAACACACATAAAATAAACACTAATTCTCAACAGTAATATTATAGGTTATGAATATGACACTTTTTTCAATTACATATCATTCTCATATAACAAATACATGGAACACATTGCACTCTAACCTTTCTAATCACATTAGTGAAATTATGCACATACAGCAATGTAAATAAATTATACCCTGCATTCACTGAAATAAAAGCACAAAAAAGATTCTTACCTCTGCGTTTGCTGAAAATAGTCTGTTTCTAATTCAACTATTTGAAACACAACAACCACCCTTCCAACCAATAGATTTAAATTCCCAAAACCACACCCCTTCTTCACACTTTGCCCCCACCCCCCATCCACAAGACAGTTACATTCAGCCACAATGCTGAAGAACAATAACATTTACTTTCACCATTTACTATCCTGATCAATCTCCCTGAATGACGTACTAAACCCCAAAAAACATTTTCAAGTAATTCATCATGTTTTCCACACAAAAAATATTCAATAAACTTAAAACATGTTTACATGCATTGAACAGATTGAAATTAACCTTTAAAAAAATTTATTATCTGTTCACGGTAAAAAAATTCAGCTGATAAGAAAAAAATTAAGAAGAAACATAGTTATTTCAACACAAAAACATCAAATTTGAAATGTAATGCAGGGAATTCTGGGAATGTCAATTTACGTTTATTCACTGTAAATTATACAGTCTTATTAACTTTCAAAAACGGTATACTACCGTAAAAATAATGTCCAATATTTTCACCGTATATAGAGGGGAAACTTACCGTTAACCAGTTAACAGGTTTTTACTGTAGCATTTTTACAGTCTTTTACCTTTAAATTCACTGTCATTTTTTACAGTTAAACACCATCAAGGTGCATTTCATAATGCAGTAAAATCAGTAATATTTTGAAATATTATTACAATTTAAAATAACTGTTTTCTATTTTAATATATTTTAAAATACAGTTTATTCCTGTGATAGCAAAGTTGAATTTTCATAATCATTACTCCAGTCTTCAGTGTCCACATTGAGCCTTCAGAAATCATCTAATATCTGATGTGACAGAAACATTTTCTTTTTTTTATCAAAAACCGTTGATGACAAAACAGCAGAATTATTTGGATAGAAATATTTTGTAAAATTCTAAACGCCTTTCTTGCCACTTTTGATCAGTTTAATGCATCCTTCCTGAAAAAAAGTATTAATTTTATTTTTTACAAAAATCATGCTGACCCCATTCGTTTCAATGGTAGAGTACATGTAGTCAACAAAAATAACAGTTTAGTTACCAAGAAAGTGCAAAATGAAACCATATATTCAAACATTTTATGTTAATTAAGCATGAATCGTTTACTGTTAATGTGCAAGTGAATCCCCGACTATTTGAAAATGACTATTCAACTATCTTCCTTAAAAAAAAATCAGTGAATTATTAATTTCTTGTGGTGTGCTTGTCATATTTTTGGCAGCAGTACTGTATATTTTAATTCTCATTATCATGGTGCACATTTCCTTATCTAATGTTCATTATTTCTGACAAAGCCGTTTGTTAACAAACACCATTGTCCATAATTGACAAGATTATATATCAACACTGATTATATATCAAACAGATGTGTTACCTCCTCTGTTGTATTATGACGTCAGATCCCTTTCTGTCACATCCTATCCCCTCCTCTGACTGCTCTTGTTATCCACACCACAACTGTTGAATACAGAGAGCCACGGGCTAGTTCTGGAGTCACGTCTCCTATCAGCATTTGTCTCCAAAACAATTCACAAATCTTTTTGGGGCAATAATACCCTTCCTGTTTTGACTGGCCAACTTCCTCTCCTCCAGATATGAATGGCATTGTGCCACAGTAGCAATGTGCTCCAAAAACAGAGAACAAAATTAGACCTTCAAACGTCAGCTTAAGATAAAATAGAGGGTTTCAATGTGCAGTCGGAAGTGTAATGGAGCAAGGCTGCAATCTATGGCTCCGACTATTTTAGGAATTGAGAGTTACTAGCTTCTTTCCGCAGTCAGGGGCCTAAGAGCAGCTGGTCTGGTTCTGAGAGTCAGTTTTTCTCCCTAAAGGTCAGCTGTGATACTCTTATAATGGAGCACAACAGGTCGAAACCTCTCCACCGCCTTTCCAACACTAAACATCAATACTTCTGTATTGTAGCTATGAGGCAAAGCAATAGTCGGTGAAGAGAATGAGAAGGAAATAGCATGAGAATGATCCAAATGTTAGCAAAATACAACATAAGTGATTTGACAGGCACCGAAATGCGCATCCCTGTCAAGCAAACAACAGGAAAATGAATAAATATGCTGAAAACAACACAATCAGGAAATGAATGAGCCTGAAAGAGACTGATGCATCAAACAAGTAGGAGGAAACGATTGCGTTTCCCAAACAGGAATGACTCATAATCACAGATTCTCTCTGTGGTGAACAAAATGAAATGTTGTCACCATTTACTTTGTCTTTGAAGTAGGAAGGCAGTGGAATGTCATTGTTAAATGCATCTGAGTCACTGTAAGTGAGGTGTGTGTGACAAACGATGCCTTTCACCTCTACAGATCGTCTAGCAATTTAACAAGTCAGTATATACAGTATGTAATAATATATAATATAACGTCAAACCTGTGTGCATATTACCACTTAAAATAGGGTTTAATGTTTCAGGTGCGGTGAGAAATCATAGATTCTGAACTAAGTACCCAAACCTTTTTCTTTACCTTACCTTTACAAACTTGTTTTCTTCAGATATCTAGTATATGCTCATAATAAGGCTAAATACTTTTATATTATTCAAGCGCTAACTATTAAAGTGATAGTTCATCCAAAAATAAAAGATATTATAATTTACTCGCCCTCATGTCGCTTCAAACCTGTATGACTTTATATGTGAAATACAAAAGAGGATATTTTGAAAAATTTCTTGTGTTGCAGTCCATACAATGAAAGTCAATGGTGTCCACTGGGGTTGTTTTGGATCCCATTGACTGGTATAGTAATTATACGGAACAAAAATAGTTATAACATTCTTTAAAATACCGTATATTGTGTTCTGCAGAAGAAAGAATGTCATACAGATTTTGAATGGCATGAGCGTAAGTAAATGATGACTGAATTTTCATTTTTGGGGTGAACTGTTCCTTTAATAAGAGCTGTCTTTAAAAATCCCTCATAAACAACATGACTGATTCAGTTACATAAGCTCTGATATATTAATTGAGGCGTAATGAGTGGGCTTCATTATCATGAAGGCCAATCTGACTAAGGAACCTAAAAAAATACTATGGAGGAAACTGCTTATGCTCCTTTGTCCTAAAAATGTACTGCCAGTAACATTTCTTATTTTAGTCTGCAGTCAGTGGGACGGTAGAACAAACTCAATTCCACACCTGTTGGATTAGTCATGGCTGTCGTTTGAATGCTCTGGCTTGATAATCATGCTTCCTGTGGCTCTGGAAACTGGCAATTGGATCTATATTTGGAAGGGGTATGTGGGTGCCCTGAAAGAGTGAGTCAGTTTGGAGATGAGTCTCCCTATACACCTGGCTTTACATAACAGATCAATCTATCCGTTAATGAGACCTTCACATTTGTGCAGTCATTTCCCTTGATCTGTTTGTTTGGGGGGGGGGGGGGGGGGGGGGGGGGGGGTGGGGGGGGGGGTTTGACTGAAGCAGAAGTATGTGACCAGTTAGTACATATGTGAATACAGCTGCCCTTGTACTTCTGTTCGTTCATTTGTTTGTTTATTTTTCAAAGAACTCTTTGTCAAACCAACATTCAGTTTGTCTTGACAAACTTTGGTTTTAGTTAAAAATTACAGTTGAATTACTGATGAATTTCTTTGAGTTTCTATTCATTTAAGTTCTACTTCCTAACATTCAAATTCTGCATCCTGTTTGCTACCTTAACTCAAATTCAATACAAATTGAATTAGAAAGACATTCTCAGTTCGACTCTGAATGGCGAACAACCCTTCCAGAAATCTGGTCTCGTACTGGTTATGACCTTTGATTTTCTATATGCACAAGGACTGTACTTACTGTAGTGGCAGCAAGGATGTCCTTCCAAACCACAGCTTCACGTGACAGGTCAGACAGCTCGAACAGGTTATCAACCACCACCTCACCGATCATGTCATGACTCGTAAAGCGGTCAAAGTCGAACACGCTGAAGTGCAACTTGCGATTGCACAGCTCACTGTACTCCACAGGGAAGCGGAACGTCTCGTCGAACGTGGGGTTGAGCGTCTTGCGGTGGACCCTCGTCTGAAACTTCTTTTTGCGCTCTGGAAGAAGGTAGATCTTCACGTAGGGGTCAGAGGTGCCTGTGAAGTCTTTGGCGGGCAGGTCCAGGGCGTTTAGAATGCAAACCACTAGAGCTTGTTCCTCATAGTCGTAGCTGAGGGCAAAGCTCAGCTTGCCACACGTCTCTACTGGCTCCTTGGCGCCCTCTTCAGAGTCCACAGACTTCTGCTGTACCCTCCAGACGGTTCCTAAAGCAGCCTAGTCAAATATGAAATGTGAAACTAACTTTACTGAGCTGATTAAGGTATTGATGACAGAACAAGACGACAGCTAGGACGACAGAACAAGACGACAGAAAAAGACGACAGAAAGGACGACAGAACAAGACGACAGTTAGGACGACAGAACAGGACGACAGTTAGGACGACAGAACAAGATGACAGTTAGGACGACAGAACAGGACGACAGTTAGGACGACAGAACAAGACGACAGTTAGGACGACAGAACAGGACGACAGTTAGGACGACAGAACAAGACGACAGTAAGGATGACAGAACAAGATGACAGTTAGGACGACAGAACAAGACGACAGTTAGGACAACAGAACAAGACGACAGTTAGGACGACAGAACAGGACGACAGTTAGGACAACAGAACAAGACGACAGATTAGGACAACAGAACAAGACGACAGTAAGGACGACAGTAAGGACGACAGAACAAGACGACAGAACAAAACGACGTTAGGCACAGAACAGGTACGACAGAACAAACGACAGTTAGGACACAAACGGACGACGAAGAAGACGACATAAGGACACAGAACGACACAGTTAGGACGACAGAACAGGACGACAGTTAGGACGACAGAACAGGACGACAGAACAAGACGACAGTTAGGACGACAGAACAAGACGACATTAGGACGACAGAACGCCGACAGTTTAGTGACACAGACCAGACTACAGGGTTCACACAAGAACAAGACGACAGTTTAGACGACAAATAGACGGACAGTTAGGACAACGAACATACGACAGAACAAAACGACAGTGTTAGACGCCAGAACAAGGACGCAGAACAGAACACGTTGGACGACAGACCAGACGACAGAACAAGACGACAGTTAGGACGACAGAATAAGACGACAGTTAGGACGACAGAACAAGATGACAGAACAAGACGACAATAAGGACGACAGTAATTAAATGACAGAGAAAAAGCAGGCAGGATGACAGATTAAGACGACGTCAACACACAACATACACGCCTACATATACTGATTTACCTGAACAAGTAGGCAATGACTGTAGACAAAGACAAATGTATAGTACAAAACACAAAGCAGTCGACTCATTTTTGACACAAATGGAACCCCATAGTTTTTTATGTATATTAACTTAATATGCAAATGTCGTGTATATTAAAGCAATATACAATTGCACTGTGTTTTGTAGTATATATATTATATATTAGTTGTTTTATGTGTTTAAACCGTAGAAACAACAATATTATGAACAATTAATACAATTTAAAATTACCGTCTTCAATTTTAACATATTATAAATTGTAATTTATTCCTGGGATGGGACAGTTTAAAAGTTTGGGGTAAGTATGATACAAAAAAATATGGTTTGTTCTATATTTTTCTAACACTCTCAGTATGTATACATGCAGATGGAGGCATTTCATGTTATTAGATGACCCCATATAAATTCATTGAAATGCTCATATCTTCTCTAAAAGAACCAGATCAGTCAGCTGGTCAAACATCACTTTTACATCACATTGCTTTAAAGCAGTTCTATACCAGTTGTTTGATTTCTCTGAGACTATTTTAAATATTTCATATTATTTCACAGTATTATTGTTTTGTTTTACTGTGTTTTTGATCAAATGAATGCAGCCTTGGTGAACATCCTAACTATTTTATCTATTTAGTTCATTTGAACTATTCATTCTTCTGCTCTGGGCAAAGGTAGCACACTAGTGCGCAGGTACTTCTCCGTCACACAGAAAAATAGCACAACTAGGGACTGATTAACCTCAGGGTCTATCGGCCACCACATTTTAATCGTTGCACCAGGTCCAGGACTGTTAGTATGTGATGCATCATGGATTCTCAAGCACATCATGTTCATAATTAAAACTGTATGTATTTTCTGTAACTGTTCAACAGGCCCCCAATGGAGAATAACAAGAAGCTAATGTGAGTCTGAGATATCTAAACAAGTACGGCTTTCAGCACAGATGGTGAGAGAAAAAAACATATGAAAGGTAAACAGACATTTGTCTCAGTGTATATTTCATAGGCATTGGTCTGCTGGTACAGTAGATGGCGATATGTGCGCGGTATCCGCGTTATCCCGCACCTAATGTTACACAAGAAGAAGACACGCGATACTGACAACGTAGCAATGTTTCTTTGCTCAACGCCTTCCTGGTGTAAGTCCTCGTGAACTCTTGCGGTCATCGGTCTGTCCTGTATGTGTTTGTGTGTGATCTGAGTCCAGAGAGGGAGGACGTCGCGTTCAGGGCCATAAACCGCTCCAGCGAGCAGCGTTTGGTCTCGAGTGGCGACGTGTACATAAACAGTCCGCTCAAGCTGCTTTAAATACAGCAGGCCACTGGCTTCTGTTCATTCATCTGATACTTACTTTTTGGAAAGGACCGTTCAAACGTACAGGTAGGTAACGTTAGCTTGTTATTTATTTCCGTTCACAAGCTGCATTGAGACAGGTGTTGTCAAACATTATGTGCTGATACTGATTCAGTACTGAGTAGGCTAATATTAAACGCTTACTAATAAAGTAATGGGTATAATTCTGTCAGTCCACCGCGTCCTAAAGAAGTCTTTCATATTTGATATTGCTCTCAATATTAAAAAAAAGCTGATTTAAGCTGGTTTCCCAGTCTGACCATGCTAAAGTGCTCAAAATCCATTTAAAACCAGCAAATAATTAAGACTGGTGTGTTCTAGAATATATATATATATAGATTATATATATATATTATATATATATA
The DNA here is from genome assembly GCA_018155175.1 of Sinocyclocheilus anophthalmus. Lineage (NCBI taxonomy): Eukaryota > Metazoa > Chordata > Actinopteri > Cypriniformes > Cyprinidae > Sinocyclocheilus > Sinocyclocheilus anophthalmus. The sequence continues at coordinate 7,435 of JADLZN010001921.1, forward strand.
TCTATATATATATTAATATACGCATTATGTTGGGCTTTAATGTGATTTTTATTTTTATTTTCCGTAATGTTCCTACATCTGTTTAAGCAGTAAAACCATGTCTAACCGGAGAAGATCTCAGCCTCAACTTTTGTGCACCTCAACTTTGGCAGTATTTGCAATGCTGGCTTTGAATGTTCAGGCCAGGCCAGCAAATATGTCAGCGTTAAAAGACAAACACCCCAACAGCAAAGAGGACAACGAGATCCTTCCACCTGACCATCTGAACGGTGTGAAGATGGAAATGGACGGTCACCTCAATAAAGACTTTCATCAGGAGGTGTTTCTGGGGAAGGAGATGGAGGAGTTTGAGGAGGACTCCGAGCCCAGACGGAACAGGAAGAAACTTATTGAAATCTTTACCAAGTATGTACACAGCTGTGGAAACTATGCGATTTTCCCATGATGTGCTTTGGGTGTCATTCTAAAGGCATTTCTAGTTTAACCCAATGAACAGTGAGCAATTATTGCAAGTTGTGATGAAACAGAATTAGATGACAGATGACTTCTGTAATGTGACATACATCTGAGTGAAACGCATAGAAAAAATGTAAGGCGGGGTTCTGTTGATTGGATAGAGGCAGCTCTTAATGCAAGCTTGCAGTCAAAAGAACAAGTCCCTCATACATCACCAGAGAGAAGTCTGGTATCTTCGTCGGAAGATTGGGTTATGATATTTTGATTAAATTACAAGCTAAACAAAATTTGAATAAATAAAAAAGAATGAAACATATGTATGGATGTATTGTTCACAATAAGATCATTTAGAACAAAGGGTGAATTTCCGTTTCAGGCTGACCTTAAAAACAAGCATCCTATGCTTAGCAAATGATTGATTACTTTTAACGTGATGAGCCCAAATATCTACACCTAATTTACCTAATTTTGCCTATAGCTCACATCAAACCTTTACCTCGTTCTAGGGTGGATATTAATAAAGACAGGAGTGTCAGTGCTAAAGAAATGCAGCGCTGGATCATGGAGAAGACAGAAGAACATTTTCAGGAGGCCGTTAAAGAAAACAAGCTCAGTTTTCGTGCCGTGGACCCTGATGGGGATGGTAAGTGGATGTTGTTATTTAGACCAATGGCATAATAAAACTATTTGTCAAGTAGAAATGTTGAAATAGATTTCAGGTAAGTTTAAACATGATTTGTAGTTAAAAAGGTTTCCTGTGTTTTACTAGAGCAAAATAATATGTATCCTGGCATGATGATTTCATAACACTTAACAATGGTCTTGACTGCCAATTTCAATTGAATCTGCTCAAATTGTTCTCTCGCAGAACATGTAACTTGGGATGAATACCGTGTGAAGTTTTTGGCCAGCAAAGGTTTTAATGAAAAAGAAGTAGCTGAGAAGATAAAAAACAATGAAGAATTGAAAGTGGATGAAGAAAGTAAGTTTCAATGTAGAAGATGTTTGCCTGATATGGTCTAGTACTCATAACAAAGCCATTTAAAATGATATGAATAAAATATGGCCTCACTACAGCTCAGGAGGTTCTGGAGAGCTTGAAGGATCGCTGGTTCCAGGCAGATAACCCTCCAGCTGACCAGCTGCTGAATGAAGAGGAGTTCCTCTCGTTCCTGCATCCAGAGCACAGCAGAGGCATGCTGAGATACATGGTCAAGGAGATCGTCCGAGATCTTGGTAAGCATATAAATCTGAAATTCATACCCAAGAAATGGCAACACATTTCTTGTGATTCTTATTGGCAAACAAACCCTATATGTTTTCTAAACAGATCAAGATGGAGATGGAAAGTTGACTCTTGCTGAATTTATCTCCCTCCCCGTGGGAACTGTGGAGAATCAGCAGGCCCAAGACATCGATGACGACTGGGTTCGTGAAAGGAAGAAGGAGTTTGAAGAAGTCATTGACGCTAACCATGATATGATTGTAACCATGGAAGAGCTGGAGGTTGGTCCTCTTTCATGAGTGCTGTTAAAGGATAAGAATACATTTATAGCATCTCATTTGAATGAATATCTGTGCCTTGCTGATATTCCTTCTGTCAAACAGGAATACATGGACCCTATGAATGAGTACAACGCCCTGAATGAAGCCAAGCAGATGATTGCTGTGGCGGATGAGAACCAAAACCACAACCTGGAACTAGAGGAGATCCTTAAATACAGCGAGTACTTCACTGGCAGCAAACTCATGGACTATGCCCGTAACGTACATGAGGAGTTCTAAGACGGTCTCCTCAAGTCTTTATGAATAAGAACAGAATGTATATATCCCTAAAATGTCACAAGGATGATCTTAGCTTGCTTCCCAGACTGGAATCAACAAGTGCATTCGGACATGTTTGTAAATGTACAAAACTTCAAGCCACAAAACCTTCTCTAATGTTGCAATGCGTAGATATATATTCCATATAAATCATTTTAGACACTGTCACTTTCATCACGTTTTTGAATGTGGATAATTAAGAGAAATGTCTGTAAATGAGGATTGGTGAGGTAAGACTGTTTTCCCATGAAGGTGAATTCATTAAAAAAAAAAAATTTTAAAAAAAAAAAAAAGAAATGTCAATATGCTGGTAATTGGATCCCATTACTATATAAAGCATTACATTTTGGGTGTGTTGCTTTTGACAGTTTTGAGCTTCCTGAATGTTATTTTCCAAAGATAAGCAATCCAGCTAAAGGATTTAGGGTGTAGTTTTGTGAAAACTAACATACAGGCCTATATATAGCACTTCTATTTAAGATCTCATCATTAAATGCAAAAATGCAGTGCAAAAGTCTAGTTTAGATAACATTATTTGAGAGTTCATAGGATAATTAATCCATCCAGATGTGACCTATTTGCACTGAAGCGTTTTTATGAACCCTGTTTAGTCATAATTGTATATAGCCTGCATATTCTTATTTTATTACTTTTAAGAATTCAGTTCACCCTGTTACCTCAGCAGTCTCCTTCAGTCAAATGTTAGTTAATATAATAGAGCATATTATTCCTGACATTGATGTGTCTCCATTGACATCTGTATTGTAAAAAGTCATTCAGAATGATTTAATTTAAACATGAGAAATGCTTTGAGAGGAATTATATTATTAGGAACTATAATTTACCCTTTTTAAATCGCTATGAAAAATGGAAGGAACGATGTGTATTTTCTGGATTTGAGAAAGTTTTATTAAAATACTCATTTGCCTAAAGAAATTAGGCTAATGTTTCCTATTGACACTGTGTATATAATTGAGCTCTAGTTTTGGTGGTAATCATTTTTGAGCATGCACTGGTAATAGTTTAAGATATACAATTTATGCTTTGCTGTACGAATTATTCATAACTCTGGCCTTTTGGATTCATTTGTTTTGTTATTTCATTGTGTGTTTACTGGATGTTAAAATATGAGCTGCTAATGTGTTCACAATTATCTTTGTTCATTGACTGATTATATATTACATTCATCCTGTGGAAATTAAAGTAATTGCCTAAAGTAAAAGAAAATAACTGAGTGCTGAATATCATGACTTTTTAATGCGTTGTTTTAACATTATTTGAAATAATATACATGATTCTAATATACGGTTATTTTACATGTATGCTAATCATAATGAATGCATGAAATCTACATTACCTTACTTTGAAAATACCTATTAATCAAAGGATCCTGACAAAAAATTCTCAAAAATATTAAGCAGCAAAAACGGTTTTCAAAATTGACGCTAGTAATCAGAGCAATTAATAATAACTGACTACCAATAATAACCGAGCACCATATCAAAATATTAAATGTTGATGAAGATGAATATCAGAATCATCTGCATCACTCATTATATGTTGAGTCGTTAATTTGACAATGACTATTTTCTTGGTTTGTTGTATCGGTGTTCTTGTAGACATGTTGACATTTTTGTCTGCTTCAGTTCCTGTTCGGGAACATGCAAAGCAAAGCAGATCATATCCTATTCAACCTAAAAAAAATATATATATATATATATCCTATTCAACCTGAGGTGGTCAAACATTTTATAGTTGGTCTAATACATTAAACATACTTATAAATGCTTTAAAATACTTTATAATATTTTTATAAAATTTCACTTTTCACTAACTTACACTTAGCATTGTGTACTGTGAATATCATTGCCTGTTATCATAAATTGCTATGTTTCTTATTTGCAAGGTGTTTTGAATTAAAACGCCTTTTAAAAGACTAAATACAAATATTGAAAACACGAAACTGCTCATAGAGCTACTTTGTAAATCTTTACATAATAAAGGGTCTACTGTACTATTTTTCGCTTTTTCATTTTTTAGTGTAACCACAAGGAGGCAGTAAAGTGTCAAAATTCATAGACTGTTAGTATGAGCATCGTATGTGCCTCTGAACCCCAATACCCTAATAAATATTACTACATGTTCTTTACACATATGCATTGCACAACCCAGTTTACCTCCAGCTATTATATGTTGTCATCTTAAAATTCATGCACAGCAGCAAAGAGTTTTGCAAGCTTGAGGCGTGCGTGTCACTTCCATGCTCAATGCATCTAATGAGCATCCAGCTGGCAATTAAAATAAGTAATTAAAGGAAGAGTATCTTTTCTGTCCAATAAATAAAACCGTCCCAAATGCTGAAGTTCCAGCAGAGCCCAACTATAGGGTGTGGCATTGTGTAAAGAGCAGACAGACGGGTTTCAAGTACGGTGGTAGTAGAGAGAGAGGCTTTTTTTCACTGCTAGAGACTGTTATGTAAGGAGGGAGAGTCTTCCCACCTCCCCTCTCTGTTTTTGTTTTTCTCAATGAGCCAGGCTTTCCCTGATGCAGGCCCCTGCGCCTGTCCACTAGGCCCCTTTCCTGGAAACAGAGCCTGGCAGGGGCCACTCAGTGGCAGGTTTGGGTTGGGGGGGAGAGAGTGATTGAGGGAGGGGGTCTCCTTCCCCTTCCTGCAAATCACATGGCTCCAGACTTGAGTCTGAGCCTTACAGAAACCTCAGATTTGGTCAATCTGGGCACAGCTCTCGCTGAGCATATGTGTTCGGGTCACTGAGTGCACGGACCGTAAGTCACTGAGGGTGGGGGTCCCTAGGCGGGATTTAGTAGCTTATATCCTGTTCACTGATTATTGATATGTACAAAGAGCCTGAAGACTGAATGAATCCTGGAGATATCTCAAGATTTCATCACTTTAAAAGCCCATGTTCATATGTTTTTTCATATGTTCATCTTTTAAAAAATCTTCTATTTACAATTATTTAATTTAATGCAAGATAAATGTTATTACATGTACTTATACAATACAATAGAAGGAATAGAGTTTAATGTTTATTATTAGTACTAAAATAAATATCCCTCTAACATTGCATCATAGTATATTCTATTTTTTTATAGAGTATCATTACTAGTATTATAGTATACTATTTTAATATATGCCACTACCCCTCACACGTTTGAATAATTTTTTGTTGAATGTTTAAAAAACACAATCTATACCGCACCAAGCTGCATTAGCTGATTTACCAAAAGTACAGCAAAACAGAATATTGTGAACTCTATTACAATTTTATCTTTAATATATTTTAACATGTAATTTCGTCCTGCTGCAAGATGGATGTTCACTGCAGTCACCCGGATCCAGTACCTATTCAGACCTGATGGTGGATCAGCACCTAGAAAGGATCTCCACAGCCCTGAAAGACAGCGGAGACCATGACAACTAGATGAGCCCCAGATACAGATCCCCTGTAAAGACCTTGTCTCAACGACCACCGAGACAAGACCACAGGAACCAGATGAGTCCTCTGCACATGTGACTTTGCTGCAGCCTTAAATTTAACTGTTGGTTTTGTCTGGCCAGAGGAGAACTGCCCCCCGACTTGAGCCTGGTTTCTCCCAAGATTTTTCCTCCATTCTGTCACCGACGGAGTTTTGGTTCCTTGCACCTGTCGCCTTTGGCTTGCTTAGTTGGAGACACTTCATTTCCAGCAATATCGTTGACTTGATTGCAAATGATTGCAAAAGATACGATTTACACTGAACTGAACTGAACTGAACTGAGCTGGATGATGATGAACTTCCTTTAACTGAAAAATTAGTGTTTACTATTATAATTTTGCATTATTGACACACTATTTTCTAATTAATGCTGTTTCGGAAGAAGGGTTTGCTTTGACACAATCTGTATTGTTAAAGCGCTATATAAATAAAGGTGACATGACTTGACTATTGATCAATTTAATGTGTCCCTGCTGAAAAAAATAATTGATTTTGTTTGAAATCTTATCCCAAACTTTTGACTGGTAGTATCATGGCTTCCATGGAAACACTAAGCAAGTTTCTTTTCTACACTGATAAGGTTTCTTGACCAGCAAATCAGCATATATGAATGATTTCTGAAGGATCATGTGACACTAAAGACTCACAGGAATTAAATTTACTTTAAATTATATTAAGAATAACATTTAACATTACAGTTATTTTGAACTGTAACATTTTTCACAATTTTCTTGTATTTTTGATTAAATAAATGCAGCCATGTTGAACATGAGATATTTTTTTCAAAAGCATTACAAAATGACCCAAAACTTTTCATGGTAGTGTAAAATTTTATAATAAACTGAATGCATCTCAGCTGAACAGCTTGACAGTTTTCTTGTTTTCTGGTCTTGAAATGTACACCAGAGATGCTTGAATGTTAGGGAACAGGTTCTAATTTCGCTCCGTCCTTGTTCAAGGCACCAATCCAGAATTGTAACCTTATAAAAACACAACAATTGGGCTACCGTTTGGGTTTAATGAACTTTTTAAAGGCAGGTACAACTCCATGATGGTACCTACTGATTTACAATTTTTTTTTTACCTTGCTAAAGAAGATATTTGAGAGGAATACATTATTAAAGTAATAGTTCACCCAAATAATACTAATAATAATGATAATTTTCTTAAGCCTTACTCGTCCTCAGGCCATCCAAGAATGAGTTGTTTCTTCTTCATCAGAACAAGATGTTTTTGGCCAACCCCCCCAAGAATGAGAATCCAAACATCTGATTAAAAACATCACGATAATCCACAATAATAATCCATACAAGTTAATGATTTAACTTTAAATCATTGCTTCTGGCAAAAATACAAGTCCATAATCCATAATAATGCTTCATCTGGTGAAAATGTCCATCCCCTGTTGTCCTCTCACATCAAAATCCACCGACATATTTGTTTAAACCTTTGTTTAAGCTTTGACTGTTTTCACTTGTAAACAGAGCTGATTCAAATGAGATGACTTGTTCAATTGAAAATGCAATTTTATGGATAGAGGGCTCGTATTTTGGCCAGAAGCAACGGTTTGGAGTTAAAAACATCTTAATGATGAATTTGTTAAGCTTAGCTTTTCACTTCTCGTGATATTAAGTGAAGGACTAGAGTAGTGTGGATTACTTGTGATATTTGATGTTTTTTATAAGCTGTTTGAACTTCATTCTGACCGCACCCATTCACTGCAAATAATCCATTGGTGAGCAAATAATGTAATGCTAAATTTCTCCAAATCTGTTTACGTATTGGATGGCTTAGAGGAGCAAATTTTCAGCAAATTTTCATTTTTGGGTGAACTATTCCTTTAAGACTTTTCTGAAGCTATGCCAAGGAAGACCAAGAAAGACCTGGCGCCGAGACCTTGACATGAACTGCAAAAAGATGGGTCACACCTGAGGTTGAGAGGAAAGCCCTAGATAGAGGCGAGCTCTGGTTGACCGTCTATACCCCAAAAAGGGTGGAAAGGCGAATTGATTCCTTTAAGAGATCAATATTGGTTTGTTGCACACACTTTTGCTCTGTACATATTGTTGTAAATTTAAATTATGAGAAATGAAACGAGTAATGGAAATATCACGTGAACCTTTCTCTTGTGAAAACAAATTACAGGACAACAATGATCGTAATTCATTATAATTTGCTTGTGCAAAGCCTCTATCAATGCTTTCTATGGTTACTTCCACCTTACATGATTGACTGTAATCATTTTGCCACCAGCTTCTTTGCTGTAACTATTATTTCAATATTAAATCATTTAAGAGAGCGCTCTCAGCTCAACTCGTGTTAAATCAAGATAAAGCTTCATTAACTATGTCTTTTTATCTCTCAGTTTTACCGAATGTTTAGTCAACAGGACAAACAAGGTGCACTATACAGCAAGGAAGAGGCGTTAAAGTTTCTGTAACATAAAAGCTTTTATTTACAATGTGCTGAGAAAGTGTAGTTACAAAAAAAAAGGTATTAATGAAGCAAAATGTATTATTTTACCTTAAAAGCATATAGTTTGTTAATGTTTTATTATCTTCTTTATTTCCTTCTTTAAAAAAGATTTGTTTGAAATAGTATGGCTTGATATTATAATGCACCGTAAATAGAATGGCTCTTTTGTGATTCCATGCCTTCCCTTGCAGAGTTGAGTGCAAAAAAGAAGAAGAAAAAAAACATGTTTTGGAGCTCTCCATGCTTACTATTTTAGTCACATATCTGACATCTGCACAACTTCCACATTTCTAAAACTAGGAATGTAAACAGTGGTACCATTCTTGTTTATGTCTTGGCTTTGTGGTATAGAATTGGTCCCATTTGGTAATAGTCAGGAATAGATTTCCAACATAGGATTTCTGGGCAGTACTCAGACTCATAAAAACTATGCCTGTTGCCATTTTATCACTTACATTTACCATCCTCTACCTTTGTTCCTATGATTGAAAGAGACAGAGAAAAAAGATAGAAATATAGAATGTAGAAAAATAGAATGAAGGAGCAAAGCTTTAATTTTTGTTTGAAAACAAATAGGCTATTGTACAATTATTCATTAAATCATTAAATTAACACCTTGTGCTATGCATTATACAGGGCCATTAGAGTTGGTCAAAAGCTATTAAGCTTTCATAATTAAGAAATGATGCATATATTTTTCTTCACACAGTTGATCACTGCAATTTAACAATGATGTTTTCTCTGATCAACTATGCTTCATATCATGACATGAAATATTGTTATCAAAACAAACAAGTTGTAATCTAAGTAGTAACATGGTTTGTGAAGCTTGATTATTTTGTTCATTTTTAATTCTGTTTATGTTTAATGACCTAATTAATGAATCGCTTTTAGTGGTGTCATACTCCATAACCTCATGTTGGAATTAACATTACACTTGCATTAATTTGAGTAATTAAAATACAGCTTTTAGCACTCAATAAATATACATAAATGGCCATAAATGTAAAAAATTTTTATCAACACGCTAAATACCACATTAACAAATCAATGTCTTTACATTTTACTCGTGTTTATTATGTTTTATTAAATTACCTATTTTTGGCACAGAATCGGCAGGTTACTCAAATTGTGCACTGATAACACAAGGATCTATTTTAACTTGATCAATAAATAGCCTTATTTAATCCACTTCATCATCATAACTATAGTTATGATGAGGAGGATCAGCAGAAAAATAATTAGGTAGGTGTGATGTATTTTTTGTTTGTTTTTATCCATTTTATTACCCGTTCAATCGCATCACTCATCTCCTTTGCAATTTTCTCATTATTAAATTAGCATTCCGACACTGCAGTGTAGATTTAATATGATCGCTTCTGTCTACTGATCTGCGACAAAACCAGCACTGGAGCATTTTCGGTGTGGAGTGTGCAGAACAGAAGAACGCTTTAGCTACTCCCACTTCCTGGAGATCCAATCCGAAACGACCAACTGTTTTAAGGCGCCCCTCCGAGTCCGTCCAAAGCAAAACAATACACGGAAAAACATAAAAACAGTCAATTATCGTCTAGTTTCGCGTCTTATCTTCTCAAATTATAAATCTGAGCGAATTGGTCGTGTCTTTAAAAAAAAAACTATTCTGGATATAGCCCAGCTACGGGGTTGTTTATCTGTAGTAAGGGGAACTTGAAACCGTCCTTGCCCCATGTCCTCGGTTGTTTTTCTTCTTTCGCCTGGATTCTCCATGTTGTTGGAGAAAAAGTCAGGGCTTCACCTAGACAAGAGGGTGCTATGGATAAATATAACCACTTCGATACGGTAAGACCTTGTACGTCTGACCCTCCGTCCGAAATGCCACCCTGCCTAAAAAATAGCAGATAAGAGAAAACAAAAACAAAGTGCCATGCCCCTCCCATGTGGAAGAGAATAGAAGGCGGGAATAAATAAATATCAAAATATTTTGTCGCCGTAGGTTTGAGATATTTTTGCGCGAACGGAAATTATTAATTTCAAGCCTCGCTAGCTTTTAATGCCACTAAATGCGGACCGACTGTGTGTCGCTGGAAAAGGTTGGTTGGACGTTGAGGGCTGTGCGTTTGTTAGATGGAAAGTTCTGTCATCACTCAAGTGCAGAGAGAGGATTCTCGATCGTCTTCGAAAACAGGTAGGCAACGCACTGTCACATGCTAAACGGTGATGTTACAGCACTGTCAGCTCTCTCTGGTCTCATATTCTCTGTCGCGTCGCGCTGCTCGATGTGCGATTGGAACTATGACAGTTATTTGTCATATTGAGCCGATTTGAAGTGACAGAGTCGCGAGCGGAATTCGTTAAGTTCCAACGGTTTGAACAGCGAAACGTAAATACACTCCGTTTTGTAACTTATATGGCTTAATAAAGAAAAAAAATGTATGTGTAACTTATTTTATTATGTACATGTTTTGCTGTTGCAGTAAGGCATTGCTGAATGCTTACGTAATATGTTTTTAAAAGAATTTCAGACGACGTGTTGAAAACATTGACATGTTTTTCTCTTATTTGGGCTCCTTGATGTATATTAATAAAGTATGCATTTTATTTATGTATTGTTTATTGTATTTATTTATTGTTCCTTCACACAATAGATGTGATTATGATGTTTGGATATTTTTTGAGTTCATTCGTGTCGCGTGTTGTTTCCTCTTTTGTGGACGTCGTCTCATCGCTGGGTTAATGGATCATTTGAGTGACATGTTGTTTTAATGTTAAGGAGATTGTGTTTCAGAAACATTTTCTGTTTACTCGACTTGGGTACACTCGCATATCTCACACTCCTACTGCAGTAAAACTACACAAAATATCGAGCTGAAATGTAGAAAAACATCGGCCTAATGCAGAGCGCAAGGTGCCGCGCTGGAATGCACAACACACCCCTCAGCACACGCCCTCCATCTGCCGCGCGACGCTGCGATTATACGCGTTTAAACCTTAACGGTTAATGAAGGCCTTATCTAGACGTTTAACTAGTAAAGGCCACAGTGTTATGCGGAAAATTACATGGTTACCATTTTGTAACCCCTTACTTACTACCTGGCGGGCGAGTCTATCTCCTCTCTGTTTAAACGCCCAGTTCGTACCAGTGTTTATCGCGAGTCTTGTAAATATGCGCAGAGCTGTGCGCTTATTATAGATCTGACGCAAATGCGATATAAACACCGGTCGTTCTAGTATGACTGCACCTCACTGATGTCAGTTAGGGTATTATATCTGATGTTTACGAGCTCTGGAATAGCGAATTATGAGCAGCCATAATGTTGGGAAAATAGCCAAGCCAAGTCTGCACAATTTCCTAGAAGACCCCTTGAACTCGGTTTGTAAAGTGTGCAGTGTGACTTTCTTGTTTGTGGCTTTAACAGCAAAGAATCTCAGAAATGATGGTGTTTGAGAGGTGAACAGATGCAGTAGTTGAAATGTAAGATGGTCATATAAAAAGGTTTGTTAAAATTTTTCGAAAAATTTTACCAAGATAAGTTTAAGACCTTGCCATTACGTCTAATTTTTGTATTTATGATGCGCTTGAAAATAAAAAAAATTTTGTTTTGGGTTCCAAAACTAAATTTGAGCAAATATTCAGACGGGGTAACTCTGAAACTGTCAAGTGGTGTAACCAAGTAAAAAGAACTGAAATAGTTTCTTTTCAAGTATAATGGGAGTGTATTCAAATTCAAAAACATTTTCAAAAATATTTTTCAGTGTAAAAATAGAATGAATTTTTTGAGTCATGATTATCAAAAAAGGTGCTTAAAAAGGTCAACAATATATAAATATAAAAAATACAAAATATATAGTTAGAATTTTTTTACAACTAATGGCTATATTTCCCGACTTGTCAGGTCTAAAAATGTCCTCTGTTTTGTTACATGACAAGCAAAATGGCTTCCTGCTTGTTACGCCCCACTGACTTGTATTAACATATTTATATATAAGTACTTTTACCACCATTTCTTTTTTTCAAGAACGTAATCCTTTTCAGTCGTTATTTTCAATCTCCAGACAGGTACACTACCTAGACATTTTTGACCTTAACCTTCACAATGAAATATCAAAACATTTTCATTCAGCAACTGAAAATATTATAGAAGCCATATTCAAGCCATGTTTCTGTATGAAATGCATTTCTTAAAATGTTTTTGAGTAATTTAATAGATCCGTACAAGTCATGACATTGACCCCTAAACCAGATACCAAATGCAAAGAAAGTTTGCACTTTTTATGTGAAGTTTTGTTTATCTTTGCTATAGAACCGTAGATTAAACAAGTTTGTTGAATATATTGCATTGGTGGTATTCAAATCAAGCAAGGATTCCGTTTTAGAAACTGACAGTTATGTCTTAATTTGTCTTTAGCTTAATATCCATCTGTATCCAACTATGCTTTAGTTTAATGCAAATCATAACATCAAAAATGCAATCCATGAAGAAAGACAATAAAACAATGCTTAGTTTAAATATAAAGGTTAATCAATAAGGATGTATATGTAGATATCAGGGTGACAGAGATCAGGCAGCAATCTGAATGCCTGAAAAATAGCTTCCATATATATTGATAATACGATATTTGTAAAACCAATTGGTTTTAGAGCAATTCTAAGACACTTTGTCTAGGAAAACATTGCTGCTGTTTTATCAGTGTTTTCTGATCTTCACTTGTTAGATACATGTAACACAACTGAGAAAAAACAATACTTTTCTCTTATTCAGCAGTTAAACTGTTTTTCGGTCGATTGATTAAAAACACACACACACACACACCACTCTCGTTTGAGTTAGGCTCTGCGCACCAAGTGTAAATAGCTTAAACAACCCTGACACTTAAAAGCTTGGGAGCAGAACCTTTTGACGCGGTCTTAACACAAAAAACTCGTTACAATTCCGTCGAAATGGTCAACGGGCAGTATCGCTTCCCGCATCAAGGTGAAAAAATGTTTTCAAGAAAGTGCATTTGAATTCATGGATACACATTTTTCTTGTACTCCATTTCCTAGTCCTTTTGGTAAGCAGGGCGTTATCAGCGAGTGTACAGATGGGCAAATACAGCACAGAGTCAAATGATGGGGGGGGGGGATGAGGAGGCCATTTTCTCGCATCCTTCCCTCTGCTGTACGCTGCTCGTATGTTACATAAATGATTCCTATGGCTACATTAGCCCCCCACTAGGGAACGAGAGGGGGGAAGGTGCCTGGGATCGCCCCCTGTTGCTCATCATCACATGGTCAATTACCTTAGCTGTTAAAAAAAAAAAAAAATCCATTCCATAAGGTACTGAAAGTTACATCACCATCGCAATATTAAAACAGAGGATCAATCATTGCTATGTGGTACGTTCCATTGGTGCAGAGGAAATTTTATATCCATTTTTTCTTCTTTGGAATCTCACAACAGGCAATGTTAGGGAACAAATCATGTGTTCGACTTATCATGCAAAATATTTCCAAGCAATACGTATGCAGAAGCCCCGCTAACTATGCAAGGAGAACCTGTTAATGCACAACAAAAGCTCAACTACAGGATGTCGTGTTCAACAAAAAAAACTCTCTTATTTCTGTGGCTATGCAGTGTATTTCTGTGGCGTATGCAATTCAGGGCATTGGCTGTTCTGCCAGACTCTCGTGTGATTTAAAGGACAATAGGATGCGTCGTGAGTGTGGGTAAATGTGTGTGTGTATGTTTGGCGTAACCGGAAGAAGGATGACCAAGTGACCAGGTGTGGGCGTTTGTCACCGGGCCCTCTGGGCGAGGTATCAACATATTACCAGCCATGGCCAGCAGTCCAATTTAAAAACGCGCAGATTTTCTGGTTTGCTGGCAGAGTTTGCCACATCTCTGGAGAGGGGGCGGCGACCTTGGAGGGACGCTTGAGCATTGGGATTGACGGTTGGATAGAAGAGGCAGCATTGTACTGAGCAAACAAGAGCAAACATTTACAATTTCAATTCCTGGTAAGGACAAGCTCTGAAATCTATTTAAAAAGGCTCTGTCAAGCCCGGTGAGTGCATTTGATGCAAATGTATCTAAGATTGATTGGCAAATGGACATTAGTTTTGTTTGCCATTATATTGGAGTGACTAAAGTGTCTCAATTGAAAAATGTATTACCAGATTTACTAATGGCTTATGGGTGGGTTTGACAGTTCGCTTTTTAGTTGGGGATTCCAAGTGGGATTGTTATAAACCACCACAAACTGAGGCTTTCTTTATGCTTCGGTATGCAAAATTACTCTCAGCGGGAAGTAGGAGTAACGTAATATATGCCCCATATGCATTTGAAAAAAACATTTGTTGGATGTGTTCAACACAGAAATCGCAGGTGAATAAATACGGGCTCACCTCAGAAAAAAGAGATCCTGGGAAGTAGGAATATATATTTAAGAGAAAGTAGCTAAACTCGGTGCCTGTTCGGAACTGTCAGAGACAGGAAAGGATGAGTGCCCCAAAAATATTCCAAAATGCCATCACCTACCTGATGCAGACGTGGCGGTAGACGGTCTGGGGGACAAGTGGACAGATGTTGAGGCACAACGTATTAAGTAGTTAGGGACCTAGTCTAAAATGCAACAAGCGGTTGGATCAGGGAGCTTTGATTGTGAACCAGTTTGTTATGTTATGTAATCATAAAAACAAACGCACAGACGAGAATGAATAAGATTAAAAAGAGGGACAGAGAAATTGAGCGACATTTTAAGGATTAACATTAGACAAGGAGCTAGCCAATCCGTAAACACTGGTCATTTCAACAAATACGAAAAAGAAAAAGGAAGAGAAAATAAAGAAAACTATGGACATTGTCACTATGGGTATTTGTCGTTTTAATTAATGTAAAAATAAGTTTATTTAACATATAGTATATACACTGATATGTGGGTTTGATGGTTTTAAATGAAAAAATCCATATTAACACAGACTATAATATGGCTGTGTGTAAAATTAAATGTACGGTTCTGACAATAAAGGGGCAATGCAATGTATTTTTTTCAATCAATCAATCTTTTTTCAAAAGAAATAATAAAATATTGATCGGTTACATATTATCTGTAGGTACCAGGAGAGTGTCTGCTGCCAGCAGTGACCTCTCAAGACCAGGGGAAGATCTGTGTGGTCATAGATCTGGATGAAACACTGGTGCATAGCTCATTTAAGGTACATCCAGTTTATCAAACACTGACTGGTATTGTAAATTTGACATTTTAAGGAGCTTCATACTGTTTAACTTTAAGAGTAAATTCATGAAATGATCTGTACAATAATTATTGTATTTGCATTTAAACAACAGAGTTGATAACAGTTCCACACTGACACCACCTGTGTTTTTAACTGTATCCACATTGTGTTTTTGTAGCCAATAAGCAATGCAGATTTCATTGTGCCTGTGGAGATTGAGGGGACCACACACCAGGTGAGATCTGATAAATGTTTGTGTATGTGAGAAACAGCAGTAATCTTCTGCCAGTGCGCACGGACTTGAATTGTGCCTGAGGAAAGAGTGGAGATGTTGTTCTGTATTCAAAAGTGAATGATGAGCGCCATCTGCTGGACTGATGTGAGAACAACACTTACGTTAGTGGACGAGGATTTTGAGGTCATGTGTACAATCACAAGATACTCTATTTGCCCATTGATTTTTTTGTTTTACTCACAAAAAACATGTGGTATATCACCACCACAGCTATTAGAACTTCATATTTCATAGTTTTTAAAATTAGGTGATTAAAACATTCCTGTATTTTTTTTTTTGTTTTTTTTTTGGTTTGTTTTTTGTAAAGCCTTGTGGTCTCTGCAATTTTTCACAGAAACTACATTTTGGGGCCTCGAATGGATTCAAGTAATCCAGGATAGGTTAGGTCCCACTCGTACGGCCTATTCTTGATTACTTGTTTCAGGAGGAGGCTATGAGCGACAGACAAGTGCGACCTAGATGGACTACAAGTAACATGGATTGATTTTATTACAAGGAATTTAAAAAATTGACTAAAGATGCTACGTTGAAGACTCTGCATTTGAATGGTAAATGGACAGAACATAGACCGCCTAATAGGACAAACATAAACAAAAAGCCTGTCGGTGTTTTGAGGTGGTAGTGCTTGACGAGGCCATCGGGAGGAGTTTCTTAGAGGATGGGGATGAAACGTTTGGAATGTGTTCTGTTCACTGCCAGCCTTGCTAAGGTATTCAGACAAAATGAATTAGGGAGTTCAG
Organism: Sinocyclocheilus anophthalmus; assembly: GCA_018155175.1. NCBI lineage: Eukaryota > Metazoa > Chordata > Actinopteri > Cypriniformes > Cyprinidae > Sinocyclocheilus > Sinocyclocheilus anophthalmus. The sequence goes on from JADLZN010001921.1 coordinate 23,921, forward strand.
GAAATAGATAATCCTGTGCACTAGGGCGCGTCAGTTATGCTCTTGTTCGCTGTTAGATTATTTTTCTCGCCTGAGTATCAAAAGTTTCTCTTAAACACCCCATCCCTCCATTCTCCCACATTTGCAAGGCTGTGATAGTATGGCAGGGACCCCGGGACTGACACTGCTGATCAGTGTGGCGTGTCGTTTCCGAACAACGGGCTCTTCCGGCGAATCTTGTGTCTTCTATCAAGGCGCTTGTCTAAAGACGAGCTCGAACGCGGCCTGTGAGCGCCACAAACCTGGGATCTCTGGCACAAATTTCCCGCCTCCTACATCTTCCCCCTGAGGACTGCTGTGGGTTTCACTGTCCTGACTGCTATTTAGCTTTTTGTTAAAGCATGCCCTCTAGATTCTCCCTTTGCTATTTAACAATTGTGTAATTTTGTGCTGTATTTGACATATTTATACCGTGGGTTCAAAAAGTCTCAGATATGGATATATCCTAAAGTTTGATACACTGTGTTTTTTAAATGAAATCTACTTTTATTCAGGAAAGGATGCATTCAATTGATAAAAAATAACCACAAAGACAATGTTACAAAAGATTTCTATTTCAAATAGATGCTGTTCTTCAAACTTTCAAACAAATATTTTTTCAAAACCAGAAAAAAAGAACAGTAGTGTACTTTTGAACGGTGGTTGTATGTATTATTATATCTATCATATACACACAAATATATATTCTATTCTATATACTGTATAAATTTATAAATATATATCTATCATCAAATATTAAGTGCGTATTAACAAATGTTTAAAAGCTGAACTAATTGTAGACTGTTGGACCCAACTGTATATGTAAAACTTTATTAATGTACCACCATCTGAAATGATCTTCATGCTTTTAAAATACATAAACCCAGTAGATTCAAATAATCCCAAAATGTTTATATTTTTCCCTTAAGCCTGTAAAGTAGTGATGTATAATAACCTCTGTGCCTTTAACAGGTTCCTGTACTCTCCTGGTTTGATGACTCGGAGGACACTGAACTACTTCACCTCATCCCAGTATTTGAAGAGCTAAGTCAGGCTGATGATGTCTACAGCAGACTCGAACAACTCAGGGGTCCATAATCCCTACACCACCAGACCAGGGCAAACCTCCATGTTGTGTAGCACTGACGGCCAATCACACGCGAGCGGCTCATATGACAGGAGACTCCGCCTTCTGACCTAAAAACATACACGAAAGCTCATAATTCTACTCAGCACAAAGTGTATGCGGTTCTGCTACATGGTTTGAGGACCTTGAGCAGTTAGCGATGATAAATATTGGGGTCAGACGCCAACTTTGTCTCTGTCATTGAGCTTGCCTTTTGCAATAACAATTACAGATTTTGTATTCCTTTTTTACTTTTCTATGTTTTGCTATTAGCATTTTTTTTACATTTATAATGACATCTTTTGGGAGACTAAAACAGTTCAGAGGGCAGGTCATCCATAATCCACAACAATGAAGCTGAAGTCACTGTATTATGTTATAACATAAAGCACAATAAACTTTCAGGCCAGTCTCTCTATGCAAAGTCCTACCTGAACTCCTCATACTTTTTCAGTCTTCAACATTCATAATCATACTTTAAAGGAAAACTAGTGTTTCTTGTGTATTCCAGATTAGAGCAAAAAAAATGCCACAGGAATACACATCGTTTTATCCAGCATGCTATGCATACTATTTCCATAAATGCAAATGTGACACCAAGCACCCATTCATCCTTGTTTCTGTTAAGTCTTATTACTTTACACAAGGCCTTGTTTAAACTGCAGTTTTTTACTGTCGCTGAGCTGCGTTAACATGGCATTATGTAAACTACACTGTTTTGTGTGAATTACAACTTCATGCTTATCTTGGCACTTCCTGTATTCATCTTAAAGTGGCCTTGTCTCTGCTTCAAGTGTACTTGAAGGGGTTTTATGATATGTGAGGAGCAGAATTAACACCACAGAATGAACCAAAGAGATTTATCTTGTTCAGTAATTGTCTTTCTCTCTACTGTATTTATGCAGACAATTATTTGTGCTGTCATCTGTGTGTATATTTGGTTGAACCTGAATTGAACTTGAATTGTCTTTGTATGATACTGTCTGTCGACGCAGACCACAAACTTCATCTTATATTATTTGAACATGATCATGTTTTTATAAGTTGTTTTTACTGTAGCACAAATACTCATGATTTTTATAAATGGCAAATATTGGAAAGGGCAGATTATTGTCTTTTGGTTAAAAAACTGCCCTGATCAAATCTGTAATTTTTTGACTTGTATATGCAACAATAAATTTTTTTCTGTGGAAAATTATGTAAATGTTTTCTGCATATTGTCTTATCGAGTCACTGTAATCTATTAATAATAATAATAACCTTATACATAGCTGCACAGAATTCAAATAGCATTCAAATTCAAGACACATCCACTTTTGAATGATGAAACACCACAAAACAAGCATTCAGATTCTTTGGCCTAAAATGATACTCATTTTGAAATGGTCTGATACCAAATAGGATGTATCATACATTTTCAGTCACATTAAATTGCTTCTATCATCTGAAAAGTAACTTGTACATCCTTGTTCTGACCACTAGGGGCACCAGAATCCATCTCAGTATATATGAAGACAACATATGTCATATTTTCTATAATAAATACACCATAGGAACATACTTAAAAAGGTTTTATTGAGTAGCATGAGTGATGGCGATTGCTTAGAAAGGAGATTATGAAAACACATTTATGGCTTTTGCAGGACAGAGTGAAAACAAAAATCAGATAGCACCTTATATAAACATTTTACAGATATATTAACAACTTCATCATAAATTCTTTTGTAAACATACCAAACTAATATAAAATATTCCTGACAATTACAACAAGGTAAATAATAAAGGTTATAACGGCAGGCAAATTAGGGAACTACGATAGTAACACAAACTACTTATAAAAAAAACAAACAAAACAAGAATTTTGAGACAAATCAAGTATGACATGCGCATAAGAGTGAGGATTTTCTCTCTACAAAAATTTTACACAGGCCTGGAAAGACTGTTGGATGACAAAGCATATATGCTTGTGAATGTTTATAATTAGTCTTTTGTTGTGGTCGTTTCATAAAAAAAAAAAACTATTGAGGTCAGCACAGATTTGAAAGGATTTGGGTTGTACTATTAATCTACTAACCTATGGCTTTTTGAGGATTAGCATCGTCAAGCGCATGCAACGCGCCTTGACTTGAATTGCACCAAAATGTTTTAAGCTGAAGAAATACGATGGGTTTGTGGGAAATATTTCCCCAAAATCCCTTTGCTGAGTAATCAACATGAAACCTGGCCCACAGGAGGCTAATTTCTAACAGCTGTGGAAAGATGCATAAGGCAGAGTCAGCATTATTACATCAACATGAAGAAATCATCAGCCACCTTTTCAAAATTCCTAAGGAACGATTTGATGATTTTTCTCGTGTCTAGTCAGTCAGAGCCAAACTGGGATAATAAAATCCTGGGTTTAAGTTTAAGCTTTGTTAAAGTTCACTGATTGTAAGCAGGGTGATCCAACAATACACAGTTCAAAATTAGGTCACAAGCTCCCGAGTCACAAGTTTCTATAAATCGTTGCAAAAACAAAGGTAACACAAAAAATAAGTCATGGCCAGCCCAGAACTGGAGAACAAACTAACCTAGAGACGTACAGCGAGACATGTACACACAAAGTCAGGCACAGAACATGTTTGAACAGAACATAAAAGGAGTAACCAATGAAAGGTGGTCTTGTCTTACCACACTATTCAAAGAAAATAAATAAATAAACGTAAATAATAATTCACCGTGGAACACTGTAGCTCTTTCTTATATGGATCGCACTTACTGTATGTTGCTGCTACAATATTTTTTTTTCTTTAAACACAATGAATCAAAAGTCTACGGCTGATACAGTTTTACACAGATGCGTTTTTTTCTTTTCATGAAATATGCATATTAAATTAATTGAAAATCACATATATTAACATTCACTTTCCAATAACTTTACATAAATGTTACCAAAGAGTGTGTGCACTGATGTTGCATGAGAACCAGAACATTCTGTGAGATTAAAAACTGGAAGACTTGTCGCGATGAGCTTGGATTCGTCCTTGAAACATAGTTTAAAGATAATATGAGCTGAACGTCACTACTTTTGCTAACACTTCAAACAGAGAACACGAATGAGATGATATAATGGACTAAAATTACACCACCACAAACACTGTAAAAGTCCTTCTTCCGACCATCAGGATAGAAACGTGGGTATTTCGTGGGTGACATGTGGCGTGCGGTTTTTTCGGTCAAAAAAAAGGGTTATCCTGTAAGTATCCACCTTTGAAAAATATCTGAAGTGTTACGAGAATCGGGGGTTACAAAAAGGTTGTACCTGGTTATCATTCATTCCCTCTGAAAACACTTCAGCCTTGACTACCACACGAGGACAGGCTGTCGTAGAGGGAATCGCTCAGGGACTCGGGAGTCTCCAGGACCTGGGGATGGCTTGGAGACAGGCCGTCGTCAGGTCTCTCTTTCACCAACTCCAAACCAGTGTCCCTCACCATGTCTGGGTTAGCGGGAACACGGCTTTTGCCTCTGCGTGCCTGACCGGGTTGAGGAAGACTTCTCGGGTCTCCCTCGCGGCTGGCTACAGAATCACTAGTCTTGTTGCGCTGCAGGTAAAACAGGCCCAAAAAGGCACAGTGAGTAACACTGAACAGTACATGATAATATATAACATGACAACACATAATAATACTTTAATAATTTCATTAATCATAATAATACTTTATTACAGTCTATGTGTGGCTATTAAAAAGTCTATTTAAGTCAATTAAAATTCTAACTGTTATGCTGCCTGTTATTATTATTAGTCATTTTAAAGATTAACTTTCAGTGAACTTTAGATGATGGCCAAGGTAATCTAAATGCAAGAAGTAAAACATCGGCTGAACTTTTACTGGTGTGTGCCACACACTAAGAGAAACACACATCGTTCAAAAGTTTGGGGCCATTATGATTTTTTGTTTTGTTTTAAATAAATTAATACTTTTATACTATTATATGGAGGCACTAAATTGATCTAAAGTGACAGTAAAGACATTTATAAATAAATGCTGTTCTTCTGAACTTTCGATTCATCACAGAATGAACAAGATGCTTCACTGTTTCCACAAAAATGTTAAGCAGCACAACTGTTGATAAAGGTACAAAGATAGAAAATGTTCTTGAGCACCAAATCAGCAGATTGAATATTTGTGAGTTAGTGGATCATGTGACAATGAAGGACTGGAGTAAATGAATTGCTGAAAAATTCAGCTTTGCTTCACCGGAAAATAAATACAACTTTTAACATATATTGCAAAAAGGACAATAAACGCAATTTTAATTTGCATAATAATTTCACCAAATTACTGTTTTAAAAAGTATTTTTTGACAAAATAAATGCAAACGCTGGGGAGCCATAGAGAACTTCTTTCAACAACATTACAGGTTGGCACCGATAGCCTTGTGGGCAGCACACCGACAAATAGAGCCGTTGCACTTCGGGGCGTCCAGAGTTCAAGCCCCGGCTCACAGACCTTTCCTGATCCCGCCTCCCTCTCTCTCTCCCACTTTGCTACCTGTCTATCTACAGTAGGCAACATTTGAAGTGGATCAAAACCTTTCATCAAAGTTGTACTAAAACTAAAACCAAAAACAATACCGTCTTGTTTTAGGACAACTTTGATTAACTTTTTTGATCCATTTCAAATGTTGACTACTGTATACAGTCCTATCAAAATAAAGGGCAAAAAAAAAAAAAAACCTTTACAATAAATCTTTACGGGGAACCCAAAAAAGCTTTTGGGAAAAAGAGTGTATTACATAGCTTTAATAAAATAAAATTGTTGTTAATTGTTCTTGTGGGTGACACTAGGATATAAAGTGATGCTCCCCTTCTTAAATGAAGTGTCTTATGATCACTGGCTCACTCGTCTCCAACAGCCAAAGATAAACCTCGACGGCTCTGCAGATGCTTTGAGGTCTTGGGAAAGTCCTAGTTCTTTGTGGGGGCCTAATTCCTCGGTGCACCACCATGATATCTCAGTTGCCTGAAATAAAAATAAATTGCAAAGCTGAGAATAAAGGACAAAAAGAAGAACAAGAAACCACTATCTGGAACTTCTGTTCTCTTAAAGGGGTCATTTGATGCGATTAAAATTTTTCCTTTCTGTTTGGGGTGTTACAAGCTCTTGGTGCATGAAGAATATCTGTAAAGTTGCAAAGACTGAAGTTTCAAAACCAAAGAGATATTCTTTATCTAAGTTAAGACTCTGCCACGCCCCCTAGAACGGCTCGTTCTAACACAACCCCACATATCTACGTCACTATGTGGAAAAATTAGCATAATGCCGCACAAATGTGCACGCAAAGAAAGAAGGCGTAACTTTTATTCTCGCTGTAGTAGTGTTGCCGCTGCCCCGACGCCAGGTACTGGAAGGCCGTTTGTGTTTTGTTGTGAAAGCAAAACTACTTTGTTTTGTCTTCCAAAAGAGGACGATATCTGTTTTGTCATGCCTGGAGCTGATCCGTGCTGTCGCTGAGGAAATACATCAAACTTCCGTTTTTTATATCTTAAAGAAGTCCTTTCATAAGTTTCCTATATTTTAAAGGCGAGGTTTTTTTGCGGCAGGCCGTGTAGAGTAGGGGCTGTTGTGTGTCATTCTCCGATCAAAAAGGTAACATGGTTTTATGTTTACGCGGCCGCGATGAACATCCGACAACACGTAAAAAGGACATGAAAGTCATTATAATCCATATTATTGTCCCCACTGGATGCAACAACATGATCGTTTATAAGGGGTTTATATGTTTTTGACCACCCCCACCACCCACCTCGGCTCCGCCGACTAAGTGGGCCCTAAGGTCACCAGTATGGTAAGGGGGTCAAGGATTTTTCCGTCACATGGTTGAGGTATTCGGCCAATCATAATGCACCGGATAGCTGGCCAATCACAGCGCACCGGATTCTCAGAACGATGAGCTTTGTAAGAAATCGACCCGCGGGGGTGGGCCCGTTTTCAGGAAAAGGCGGGGCCTAGAGGAGAAGAAACAATAATGTACAGTAGCTTGGAAAAAACTAATGTGTTTTGAAAACCTAAACGCAAACCTGCATTCATGACCCATAATATGCGCTCTTTTTAGCAAACATACCCCCACCATATGACCCCTTTAAGTTAAGTTCACACTACACAACTTTAAACGTCTGCAGATCACTGTGCTGTTCAGACTACATGACTTCATGGCTGTCTTGAAGTCGTTGTGGTGTTCACACAAAGCGACACTATGTAAATGTTCCGCAACAGGGGGTCACACACTACACGAGCTGACAACAACTCTGTCACCCAACGGCTCTACAAACCATGTTTTGTTATGAAAAACACACGTGAGAAGGGAACGGGAATGTCGCGAAACAAAACAACACGTGAAAAAAAAAACAGATGTTTAATTGAAAATGGATGTCGGGAAGAAATTAGCGCTGCAAGCTGTTTGCTCGATGAACGACTTTGCTCCATTTATTGTGCTTAAACTTTTCTTTAAGCCATGTTGCTGCTGATGTTGTTTTTCTTCCGGTGACCTCAACCCTTGCCTTGCTCTCTCATTGGTTGTAGCTCGTCACAACACATGACACCACGTGATGTCGAGTCGGCCGACCGGTCCAGATATTTGGCATGCTAGATATTTTATATTTGCTGCCGGCGACGCATCAGCGACCCTCTTTGATGCATCGTTGAGTAGTTCACACAAAGATTGCTGAGCGCTAATCACCCGCTGATTTGCCCCCGATCACAGCCCGACCTGTCGGCGAGCTCGTTAACTTAAAAATCCTGTAGTGTGAACTTAGCATTAATTAACGTACAATCATTCTATATTGAAAACTCACATAAGTGACAGCTAAAAAGTATTAAATACCATCATGAACGATGTTTGCAATCTGGCTGGATGGAATCTTGTTTTCCAAAGTGCTGGTGTGATGATCCATATCCTGACCCCCCATATAATCCTCTTCTAAAGATGACAGCTCTCTCTCCAAAGTCCAGGCCTTGTGGGACATTTTCATCCCTGAGCCATGTTTTCCCTGGAGATGAGAAGGGTCACTCTCCCCATGGGCCTTCCCTTTGGGAACGCTTTTGCACCCAGCATTTGCACTATAGTCAGGAAGAGGGAAGGTGCCAATGCCACTATCAAGGGTGTGTGTGGAGATTCAGATCCTTGAAAGGAGGAATTTAATAGTATTATTATGTAATTTTTTATTATTTTAAAAACATGAATGATTGTGCTTAATAATATAATAATATTAATTTGAATTATAATTAAATTACGTAATATACATTTTTTATCTTATTTAAATTATACATGAACACATATTTTCGAGTAGCACTGCATAACACAGGATCACACCCTAAACATCAAGATAATGTTTTCCATACAGCTGTTGCTGGATGACTCGCATATGGGAGCCACAGAAATTCAGACGCACCTAGATTATTCATCATCAGTGACAGGTTAAAACCCGTTTTTTGTCGCTACATGCTAACCAATTGAAATTCCGGCCTCTGGAAACATTGAAAACCATGATGTCATGCATTGTGATCATGCCTTACCTGCAAAGTGTTCATGATGAATCGTCTCAGCCAGGTTCTCATCTGACGTGACATCTTTACTCAGTAACGCAGAAACCTGTGAAAATGCCGTCAAGGTAACATTAAAAGTCATATTGAGAACTTTCAAAACGACATTGTGCATTACATCCATGAATTTCACTTTTTACCTTTTCCATGTCATCACTGCTTCTTGTCTGACCAGCAATGCCAGCGCTCTGGTGACTGAATACAGGTCTGGATTTACAGTCAAACGAGAGGCGTCGATGTGCCATACTGATGCCACCAGTGTCCTTCCCATCAACCCTTATGGAAGAATTTGAATACAATTGATGTGAAAATACTATTCACTGTTTGTCTACAGTATATTTACAGTTCAGCTTGTTCATCAGAGACAAAGCGTATGGCTTTGGAATACCTGGAATATAGCAGGTAGACTACTTTTATGATAACTGTATCTTCCTTCATATTTCTTCCTTCAGTCATATTCAATTTAAGTTTCAAAGCACATTTTCTCACCATACTCATTCATCAGTTATTTCAATGAATGTCAAAACACCTGCAAACTGACCTACCAAAAATAGCACTTGAAGATTAAGGAATTAAGGATTTAAGTCATTAATGTGGCCTTTGACTTGTAGCTTTACCGTGGGTTGATTCATACACTAAATTAATATGTCTTGGAACAAAAATGCAGAGAATATGACTGAAAATATTTTAAAAATAACATTTAATTGCATTAAGCCAAACCAAATGGCTTAAACTAAATTTTTTATATTTTTTTCCCGTGAATATTGTACTGTGCCGTACTTTCTTTCAAAGGGGGTTCATATGATTTGCGATTTCATTTTCCGTTCTCTTGAAGTTGTGTGACAAGCTCGTGGTGCATAAAGAAGACTCTGTAAAGTTGCAAAGGCTAAAGTCCCAAATCCAAAGAGATTCTTTATAAAAAGTTCAGAGTCAGCAACACCTACCTAAAACGCCTCGTTCTAAAACGCCCCCACATGTCTATGTCACTATGTGGGAAGATTTGCATAACGCACCCCAAATGTTCATGCAAAGAAAGAATGGCGTAACTTTTATTCTCGCTGTAGTATTGTGGCCGCCGACGCCATGTAGTGAAGGCAGTGTGGGTTCATGTGAAAGCGAACTACTTTGTTTGGCCTTCCAAAAGGACGATATCTGCTTCGTCATGCCTGGAGCTGATCTGATCTGTGCTGGTCGCTGAGGGAAGACATCAACTTTCACCGTGGACGATGCGGAGTCCAGCCCGAGGTCGTCACATGCGGTTGCCCCATGTGGTGCCATTCTCGACCCCAGCCCGCCTAAGCCCCTCTAGCCCGGCGGACTAAGATACCACGCTAAGCCGGGCCTCCGCTCAACCGCTAGTCCGGCTCTCAGCTCACTCTACCCGGCCCCAGAGCACGCTAAGCGGGGCTGCCATCACGCATAGGTCGCTGGTTTTTCGTTATAAAAGCGAACCTACTTGTGTGGGTCGTCCACAAAGAGGACACGACTCCATAATCAGTGGTATTACACCTGTTCCAGAACAGTTTAACAAAATATCCAGATTGTGTGCAAAGCACCATTTTATGGGGACTGTTACTGATCCGGGAGAGTTACTTAACTAAAATGCCACGGGGCCAGGTTCGACTCAAGTAAATACGTTTTCAACTTTAAATGATGTGCCACTGATGATTCAAAACGAGGTTTTGGGCTAGCTGAGTCGCCTGTTGTTTTGTCATTTCAGCCTATCACAAATGCTAGAAAGAGTCCGATTATGTTTTCACGTGGCTGCGATGTCAAGCAAACGCGTAAAGACAGGATAAGTCATATAATCAGGTAATTATGTCCTCCACTGGATGGCAACAAAAGTCCGTTTGTAATGGGTTTTTAGGTTTTTGTCTCGTCGCTCCGGCCGGGGCAAGGCATCACAATATGGTAAGGGGCGCAACATTTCCGTCTCACGCTTGATGTATTCGGCCAATCACAACGCATTGGATAGCTGGCCAATCACAGCACACCTCGCTTTTTCAGACCGATGAGCTGTAAAAATCGACACGTTTCAAAAAGGCGGGGCATAGAGGAGAAACAATAATGTACAGTATGTGGAAAATAATGTGTTTTTTTTTACTTTAAACCGCATAAACACATTTCATTACACCAAATACACAAAATAATGTTCTTTTTAGCAGCATCATATGACCCCTTTAAAACAAATGTCAAAATAAAACACCTTTTAGAGTTACTTTATAAGTTGCTTTGTACTAACCGGTTTAGCAGTTGCTGCATGAAGTTGTCAGATGGCACGCCTCTGTACATCACAGACAGCTGGCCTTGGGCTTGGTCCATCACCACCTCACAGGAATGTCCCTTTCCTTGTCGGTCCAAGGCCACTCCATTCATATAAGCCCGTTCTTCTTCAAGAGCTTTATGCAAGCCCTCTGCCTTCTCAATCAGCATGGAAATGTTTAGGCTCTCGCTCTCAGTTTTCCTCGCAGCCCCCTTGGAATCCTTGCCCACTGAGGATATATTGAGTTTCCATTCTCTCTTGTCATCCTTCGCTTTTGACGTTTCTGGTTTACGGCTAAGAGCCGGAAGCTTGCTTTTTCTCAGACCAAACCAGTTGGCAATTCCATTGGAAGCCTTTTGCTTGACCTCAGCCGTTTGCCCTTTATCTTGCTCTTGCAATTTCAGCATATTTTCCTCAATGCCCTTCATGACCTTCTGCTCGATAGAGGACTGTGGACTGGGAGCAGAGTGCCTTTTTTCTTCAGCAGACTCTACTAGCCTTGGTGGTGGAGGAGGAAGACTCTCTCCATAGGAAGAATTCTTCTTCTTATTGGCCCTGAGATGGCTCCTGTCCTCAGATTTGGACATGTACCTCTGAAACTCTTGAGTAGGTTTCCCATCTCGGTTCATAGAGGGTGGCACAGTTTTAGTTGGTGATTTGAGGGGGATTTTATTGGGGCTGCCACTATGGGGACCAGCAACATTTTTTCCATTATATGAAAGGCTATGAGGTGTCGTACTCTTAGCATAGCTCCGCAAAGCCTGCGCAGCCTCTAAGTTAGTAGATGGTGGATGCATCTTAGATTTTGGGCTCTCCTGCTTTGCTAAGAATGCTCTAGAGGATTCATGTTCAAGTTTGGAAACTAACGTGCTAGAGGGAAGAGACCGGACAGCTTGCTCAACATGCTGAAAGGCTGGTTGTTTTGAAACAGCACTATCAAGATAACCTGAATGGTATGATTTATCCTCAATGGAATCTGTATTTTTAGGAAGTCTATATTCTCCTGACTTACAATCAGAGTTTCTGTCAGCAATTTTGCTTTTATCGGTGGTTCGTGTTGATATGCTTGCAGCGGACTGAATTTCTTTCTTCTCTGCAAGTGGAGGACAAGTTGTGGACTCATCTGGGTTCCTCAACTTGCCAAGTGCAGCTAGTCGTTCTTTAAAAGAATGACTTGATTCACCTGAATGTCTACCAATCCCTGATTTCTTAGGAACAGGCGGTGGATCGTTCCTTTTAAAAGGTGATTCAGAGCTTTGTGAATCATTATCTACCATTTCATTTTTCTCTTGGCTCCTGGACCTCATGCTAATCCCACTCTGAACCTTCTGGGATGACGACTGACTAGGCAGACTGCGATGATTGACTTGCTTATGCCACACCGGGCTATCTGAGCTGTCCTCTTGGTCTGAAGAATCAGACTCTGGTGAGATTTCCTTCTGCTTGAGATTCGTTGGTCGCTCTATACCAAACTTTGTCTGCTTTTCTTTCGCACCTTCATTAGCCGGGCTGGAATTTTGAAGAGATGAGCTCACTTCTCCAAGCAACTGGGATACGTCGGTGCTGCACGTTTTGGAGATGTCAGAGACATTTTCGTAGTGTGGAATTTTCTGAGAGGTCTTTTGAACGTGAGAACTTTGTATAGGCTTGGCTACACGAGTTGTTTTAGGGATACCACAGCCAAGGTCCTTTGGTAATGGTGCAGGGACATCATCAGGCTGGGGTGGAGAAGTTGGAGCAGAATGTGACTCCGATTTAGAAGGGGGTAGCTGTCTTTGCCTCTCTGTCGTGGTGGCTTTTCGCGGTGCTACAGGTGAATTGTGCACCTCATAGTTGTTGTTCCGGCAAGGAATCTTCGAGCTACGAGTCAACTGAGGACTGAGACGAGGTGGAGCAGGTACTGCAGTACATTCTCCAAGAGTGGAGGGGGCGGCCTGACCTCTCTAAGGAGAAGAAAACCAGCCCTTCGATTCGGAGGAAGGCGTTTCAACCTACCCGCATAACTTTCGATCTAATGGACTGAGAATCGGATGGGGTGTCTTTCACAGGGACGGAGATATCATCCAGTACTTTTGAGGCAGTATGATTCTCATTAGGAGAAAATAACAGACCTTTGTGGACTGGTTCATTTTCTTTGAGTCCAAGAGTAGGCAGCTTCGAGGTGGCTATGTTGGCTCGACAGACACAGTCAGTGTCTTCTTTTGTTGCAAACTCTTCTTTCTCAAGTATTTGTGGCACTACAGCATTTAAGTGCTTCAAGTCCGAGTCCAGTAGCGCCACATCAATTGTGCTATCATCACAAATCGTCTCATTGCAGGTGCTGCCGCTTGACCTGTTGGATTGAGATTCAAGCAGAAGGTCAGATAACCTATTCTTGTCTCTTGTTTCAACCAACACGTGATCGGATCCTCTGGGCTGATCTCTTTCTGAAATGGTCAGTCTTGAGTATGATTCAGGGACTTCTAATGAGTGGGGATCATTCGGAGGGTTAAGACCTTGCTCTGCTGAAAGAATGGACATATCTCCAGATGTCCTATTTATAAACAGTTCACTTGTACCTGTGGCAGGCTTCACGAGGCTCTGCATTTCCATGTTCTCTTGGAAATCGGGCAGAGCCAAATTTAGGTTATCGATGGTAATGGGGGCTGAAGTGCAACAATTGTGGCTACTCTTGGCTAAGCTGACTGAATCTTTATTGGACAGCATCAGGCATGTGCTACAACTACCATATTTTACATTACTGTGCTCTCCTCCATTCAAATGCTGATGTGTGCAAACATCTGGACAGGAATGGGAACAATGTGCTTTGGGTGCATTGCACCTGGATGAACTGTCTCTGCACGCTAATACAGCCTCCTTAGAGGCAAGAGCCTGGCTACAGTCACAGATCGAGGGAATGCCAGAGGAACGATGGTACCGAAGCGGATCTGTTTCTTCAAGCTTGCGGAGGACCTCCAAAATGTGTGCTTTCTTCTTCAAGAATGGGGACATGGCCTCCATGGACGTGGATGAGCCTTGGGTCTCTGGTATGCAATTTTGTGCACATTCGCTGTTTCCCTGTGGAACCAAATCATAAGGATGGGGTAAAGTTGTCATACAAGACTGATTCAACAAAGACTTTGTGTACGGCTCTTACCTTGGCCTGTGCATTCCTCTGAGCCTCAATCAGTTTGCTAGGTTCACCGTGCTGCAGCTCGCCGATGTGCTCCAGACAGGGTCCTGGCTGCTATAAGACAAGACACATCAGGTAAGCTTTAAACTTATTATTATATGAATCAATTTTTGGATTATGCAAAACACCTCATGTATAACAACTTTTTTTTTGCCTGTTTACACACTTACAATTTACAATTCCTTGTAGTTACATGAAAAAATTTAAATAAATTTAAACAGGAAGACGTTAATTGAGCCATTTTCTTCATTTTGCAAACAAACCTAATAGGACATCTCTGTGGACTTTGAAAAATGTTTTATGAAAAACAAATTTCAAACTAAAATCGGACCTGCACTGTGCATTTTGTCATCGTATGTTTAAGGATTTAATCATTTACCTGCTGATGTACACATGATTGACTGTGCAGTTTCTCCTGCAGGAGCTCACACAGTGTTCTGTTCTGCCTCTCCAAATCAAACACACGCATTTTCAGCTTAATGCATTCCTCTCTGAGATCCTAAAAGAAAAATCCACAGCTTTTAAAAACTTTTTAAAAATATATGACTAGAATATGTACACCACTTATAAAATACACAACCAACCTATAAATTAATCAATAATTTAATAATTCAATAATTTGTAATATATATGAAAAACAATATGAATTATATATAAAATAGCCCTTTAGACTTTGTAGTTCAAATGAAGTTTTTATAATATGTTCCTGATGCAAAACCACAAAGTTTTTACCTTTTGATTGAGTAAAGCTTGGACAACATGGTTAGCGACCTAAAAATAAACATAGAAATTAAACATAAAATACTTTCAGGACTATTTTATTTATCATTTGACTATCTAATTGGCTTCTGCATTAGCCAAAAACATAGCAAATCTCCATGGGAAGGCAAATGCAAGGGTTGGTAAGGAACTCACCTCGTCCAAGCATCGTTCATATGCTTCTCTTTGACTCTCGTTTGCTAATGAAAGGGCAGAGTTCTCGGCCTATACAAAAATAGAACAGTTTAAACAGTAAGTCAAGGAAGAAAAGTCAACAAAACTGTATTCTTGGTGAAAGTATATGGCACTTACTTGAAGCTCTCTCACTCGCTCCAGAAGCTCACTGCTACTCTCTTCCTCAAGATAGGACTCCAGATCACCCTCCTCAGACTCAAAGTCCTCATCTACTCTATTTTGGGCCTCTTCCGACATCGTCTCTACCTAACAAAAAGAAAGAAAGAAAAAATTATTGTGCCATTATTTTATAGTTCCCCCACCCACAACCTAAACTGCTTGGAGTGAAAGAAAAGTGCTATGTAGATTCAATAAATTATTTCTTCTTATAATCACTCTTAGAGCTTAACTGTACATACATAATACATTCATCTGTCCCAGGTTAATATACAGAGACAACTGTAAGTGTGGGGCAGGGCTATCTGTTTGTCCAACCGATAGAAGATGTGGGGCGTGTTTGGCAAAACTTGTTTGAAGACACATTATTAATGCAATTCTCTTTGGTGTACTAATGAAGCAGAAATTACATACTCAACCTTCAACAATCTGTAAACCAGCTTTCCAAACATTCTTGTGTACTTTCTGAGTAACTACAGAACACACTAGCGGTGTGCCTTTTAATCTCGACGTAAAAGAGTTAGTGTGATTATCAAGTCTTTGAGACAGCTCTGAGTGAGTAAAGCAGGACTTGAGTCCCTGGCACGCAGGACACATTTTCAGAGAGGATTAGACTGAAGAGGTCTGAAAACACTAGAGGATTCCAGCCATCATGCAGATTCATGACCTACTGACTTACTGAATGTGGCACAGAATCAGATCCTCTTGACCTGCATTTAAACTTAGGCAACAAAACAGTGTTCAAAGACACGTGTTCTAGTGAGATATGAGAACACTAAAATGAGTTATTCTGAAATTAAACCAATCATATATGAAATGATTGCTATCTCAAGCATTTGTGTATGTTTTAATAAATTATGATGGTCAAACCTGCTTGGCAAACCAAGAATTTTAACATTACCCCAATTTCACTTTGCACATAAAGACATTACTTTATTAAATGTAGGGATGCACTGTATGGCCCATACTGATCAGTATTTGCAATTTGAAGCCATTAACCAATATATTGGCCAATATTAAAACTTTTTTTTTTTTCTTAAATAACTTTACTTATCATAATGATACAAATTATACAAAAAAGTAACATTCATGAGACAAAAACCAATGTGACTAAAAAATATACTGGATAACATTTTGAACTCAAAATCCCAGTGATATAAAATATATATATTAAACTTGCTTCTCTTGTGTTAATCTGATTTTGATGGCTAACAGTGTTTTTGTTAATGTAAACGTCCTTATTGTTTAACTATATGGTAGCCTACAGTCACCTTTATCCACCAATTCCCACCACTGCACTATACCATAAATCTAGACTATCACCGCAAAACTGAATCTAAAAATCAATATGTTCATGGGACTTGTTGTTTATTGATCCTCTAAGCAT
The DNA here is from genome assembly GCA_018155175.1 of Sinocyclocheilus anophthalmus. Lineage (NCBI taxonomy): Eukaryota > Metazoa > Chordata > Actinopteri > Cypriniformes > Cyprinidae > Sinocyclocheilus > Sinocyclocheilus anophthalmus. The sequence goes on from JADLZN010001921.1 coordinate 40,583, forward strand.
TCTGTGCGCTCATTTATGTAGTAAACTTATCTATAGACGTCTAACTGTTTGCGAGTGAATAGCTTAAATGAAAACTCCATATCTGGAAGTAAATGAACACAAAGGCTATTGGGGTCAGAGGGTTGACAGGGTGCAGCGGGTCAGAGAGCACTGCTCTGTTTTAACAGTAAAGATGGCACTATTCGACAGGCTCCAGGCCACACTATTGAGCTGATAGTTCCTGCGGTGCCAGGAGGCTCCTTTCACATGACAGACTCTTTTCACAAAGACACAAGGCACAGCCTTCCAATAGAGGAAGATGTATTTGTAGCATAACTGTCACACATTAAGCCGTGCAGAAGAGAAGCATTCATATTTTTCATACAGAAGACACTTTTATCCAAAACGACTTAAGATACATAAGTGATAAATCATAATTTAAATCCAGAATTTAATTAATCTACAAATCCACAAATCCTATAAAAGTATTTTACTGACAAGGTACCAGATGTTTAATAAATAGATATAAATTATCAACTTTTTAAATAAGAAAATAAAATTGTGAAAAGTAAAAATAAAATAAAATAAAATACAAAATAAAATAGCCAAAAACTCACCAAGAAATGAATATAGTGAAAATCAAAAGCTTGATTATTTTACGCCGTAAAAAGCAAGTTTATACGATATTCCTCTGTAGAGTGAATAAAGATAGAGGAGAAGAACTAACCGGTATTCCTGAAAAGAAAAACCTAAATAAAACATCCCTCTGGATTTCACTGTGTCACACTCGAGTCCTCATGTGCATCTGTCTAAAAAGAGTTGTGTGATAAAGATGGTCTTGAGCAACAAGGAAGCTAAATCTGCATATTATGCGTACGTGATGGCATATTGGTTTCACAACATTTGCAATACTGGATTAGCTAGAACTGTGTCACATCTCTACATTTTTACACTGTGTTGTTAATGCTTGACCGTTTTCCGAATGCTGGAGGCCAGGGCTGGGCAAAATCTCAAGAGGATCACCACTAGCCTCGATCATCTTTCTTTTTCAACTATGAATCACTTGCAGACAATAAAAAAATGTATGGATGAGTAAGCTGATTTTGTTGAAACAGAGCCTCAAAAGCCTATTTTAGAATCTTTATGATAATACCGTCAGTGGAGAGATGACTGTCAGTCAAGAAATTCCCCTCTGTTGCTACTGTACTTTTGGGCCTTCCTCAAAAGTCTCCAGAGACAACATCCAACATTCCTTAAGAGATGTTTGGACTAACTCTGAATCATGATGGTTGACTAAACCAGTGGTTCAAACTTAAATTTTCAGAGGGTGAGTAAGTAAGTTAATAAATAAATACATAAATCTGCATGTATTGAGAGCTAATGGGCTCACCTATAACACAATAACTTCTTAAACACAACTGAAGTACTGTGTTCAATAGAACCGGGCTAATCCTCTGTGCTCTTGTAAGGATCTAAGCAGATTAGCATCAGTTTGCATCTGGTCCTAAACTTAAGGTTGCTGCATACAGACTGTCATATTGCTCTTTGCTATACACACACGACAACCTACCCAGACCTTTAATGGGATTTTTTGTTTATTAAATACATGAAATGAAAATTGGGTCATTATTTACTCATCCTCATCTTGTATTTTTTTTATTCAAGAGCAAAAAGGCTGGATTACACGAACCACACTCCAGTGTAATGAAAGTGAATGAGGACTAGGTCTCAATGACAAAAATAAATTGTCTATATCTGAATTGTGTACTACATTCAAAGTCTTCTAAAGCCATAGAATGCTTCTGTGAAGGTGTGAAGTGACATGTGGCCAAGTATGGTGACCCATACTTGGAATTAGTGCTCTGCATTTAACCCATCCAAAGTGCACACACACACCGTGAACACACACCCGGAGCAGTGGTCTATATCAGGTCTATTTGTTTGTAGACCAAACAAAAACATTATTTTACTGGCAATCATCTCCTCCAGTCAGTGAGCTGTTAACCACTGCAAGCGGATCATTGAATCAGTGAGTTGAACTTCAGATCAGGTTTAGTCAGATTGGTGAAGAAATTATTGAGATTATTGTGAATTTGATAAATGGATTCATTTAAAAGATGCAACACAAAAAAATTATTAATTTACAAAATGGATATCGTTATCATGCATGAATCGCATGGACCACCTTTATGACTTCTATAGTGCTCTTTGCAACATTGACATTTACTGAACTGATATAATAATGACGATTTTATCTTCTGTAAAGCTGCTTTACAGCTGAAGTAAAATTTGTTTCTGGTTAATTTTACAACATTAACACTGCTATTTTCCTGTTTATTAATGTGAAGCTGCACTATATAATGTACTATATAATGCACTATATATTTTTTATTTATTTTGGAGCATGACCATAATATTGGCAGCATTATACATTTGAAAAGAGTGGCCAGGACATGCTTCATAAATTCAGGTTTGGAACAACATGAAGGTGAGTAAATTAAATTTTTGGGTGAAGTGTCTCTTCAAGATTCATGCATAAAAATATCCACATTTATCAACCACTATTGTCAATGCCGGGGTGGAAGTACCCACCATAATATCTAGGATGGTTATAGCCCTGCTGTATGTACCATAGCATAGTGGAGTCGGTTTTAGCGACAAGCAAAAACAGAGGCAAACAAGCACCCATGCCAACAGGATTCTTGGCAGCGCTCAGGCACAATGCAAGCCCCTTAATCCACTGATATGCTGTATAGTAAATATAGCAATAAAGCACTGTGGCATACCCAAAACAGGGCCCCAAACTCATTTGTCTGTAAAGCAGTACATTTATTGAGGCTAAGCTTCTGAGAGACTACGGTTAACTTTGGTAGGACTTATATTCTCACATACTTCTGAGTCACTGGCTTGGTATGATGCCCAGAGGAGAGAAGTCTACAGAATGTGATTAAGACTAGAAATCAAAGCTATGCTCTGAGATGAGACTCTGACAAACATGGCGGAGTCAGACACCAGAGGCCACTGTCTCTTTTACTGAATATATCAAACACAAGAGAGCCGCTCTTATCTGACAATGTAGGCGGACACAGCTTCTTGAGAGGTTGATCAAATGATGTAGAGGAGAATGTCGACTCAATCAAGGAGAATAATGAAGGAGTTTTAGATTGCACACAATGTCAAATTTATTTTTACCATCGTGCAGTGAACCACAGACATTCATTTATGGTCCTATCTGTACAAGAGAAGGTCGTCAAGACCAGCAGAAAATCACAACCACATGCCTTCTAATTAATGTAATTCATTTACTTTCAGCAATTACAAAAACAAAATGGATGGTTGAAAGATTAAACCACTTGAATCTGGTAATTAATAGTACAAACAGTTCCTGTTCTTCAAAGAAATTTAGTACAAGCCTTTTGAACTTAGTCCTTTGTGTCGGTGTGCAAAAACATTCATGTTTCTTCTACCAGCTTCACCAGTAAGCTATGAATGAATGAACGCCTGCCATGGAGCCGCTTGTCATTTAGCATTTTTTGGGAGGTGTGACCTCGTACAGTTATGAATGATATCTCAATTAATGCAAATTAGGATTTAAAAGAGTGCCGATAAAAAAGGGAAAGTGGATGTTGGGGGAGGCCCTGGATGGCTCGGAGGGGTGGAATAAAGCCAGTGTAAAAGCAATCAAACAGAAGTAGGGCTCTCTGGGATCCCAAAATGAGCTGGGAGCTCCGCCTCCCTCCCCCACACTCGAGGAGTTATAAAGAAGCAACCAATCGGCATCTGCAGAGACGGTCTCTGATTATTCACACCCTGCACAATGGGCACAGAGCCCACAGACACCTTCATAACCCAATTATTGATCTTTTCGCATGATTTACAAGCTGATAAAATGATCAATCACACAGAGAGAGAGGAAATACACAGTCTGCAAATGTACTCAATAGAGTTATAATGAGTAAAAGCATTCTGTGGCAAAGCAAACAAACATATAGACCTTCCATCAAGTCCCTGTGGGCATTATTTTTTCTCTTTGATGTAAATTATTCCGGGGATAAAGAGTCTCTGAAGTACGGCGAGGCAGCTTCTATTCCTGAATGTGGCATTAAATATATAAAATCTTGAATAATGCAGCTGGGGTAAAGATTTCCATTGCAATTTTCTGTGTGCTTTAAAGATTATTTCGTCCACTCACTCGGGCTGTCGCATCAGTGACAGCAAAGGGCCCCTCAAAATGTTTATGGACTCTCTAGTCCTCCATTTTGCACAAAACATAAAAGGCAAACCATGTTACTCAGTAGCTTTCAGCAAAGTTACCATGCAGGCATCTGCAGACTCATGCACTATTGTTGTCCTTTGCGGCAGCGTAACTATCTAGACGAAGTACGTTGTCTACATTTACATGGCCTTGACCGCAGCATGAGCTACCTAAACACACTTAAAAGAGGACCAAGCAAAAGCTTCGGCTTCTTCAATGACTATTTTGATTCGCAGACTAACTGTGAATGAAACTCCAATCTCAATTACTTACAGTCAGCTTAAAGTTAAATAAGGTGATCACTCACACCCAAACAATGAGTCCTTCAGGCATCACACTGAACGATGCAAGCCATGTTGTCCCTTATCCAAATCAAACAGACTTGTGTTTTTTTACATTTTAGCATGCAACTGCTTCTCTAAACTAGATGGAGACGCAATAGACTTTTTAATAGTCCATTTAAAAATGGCATCAGCTGTTTTTCAGGACAAGGAAAACTTGTATGGGTCATTTAATCACATTATGCCGGCTTAAGCAAACCGTTTTGATTGATTAACATACGGAATCATCAACGACCTACCTGCAACGTTCTAGAACTTTCAAAAACATGAATGCATCAAGGTAATATATAGAAATATATGGTATAGATTGCTGTGAAACTGTTTGCCAAGGGATAAATGCATAGTTATTCCATACTAAGCCAAATCTGAGATCCAACAGATCATGAAACACACTCCTGACAAAGTGCCTGCAAACACAAGTCACTGAAATACAGCGAGAAACATACAGACGGGATTCAACCGTGGCTAAAAACCAGCGCTGCGAACAGCTATGCATAAAATTACCTTTAATTCCAGTCAGAGCATCCCAGACGTTTCAGTGCTGCCCATGCAAGGCAAATGTGAGACACAGGAGCCGGATCCGCAAACGCCACAAAGCAGCCCTTTGCAATTTTTTAATGTTCCCCTTTGGAAATCCTCCTCACGTTATTCTGTAAGTACAGTGCCTGTCCTTAGGTAAGTGCGAGGAAACTGTCTATGCCGTCTGCAGTGGCCTTCATGTCCTCCCATTGTTCAAGGGAGTGTGAGGCAGGCATCCTACCCCAACAGACCCAGCCTACTACAACAGCTGTGGGCCAGCCCCACCACCTCTCCTCTGAGTGTCTCTCCCTCCTCCAACGGCTGCAGCTAAACATTAACCCTACAACTGCTGGAGAGGCCATAAAAAAAGAGAGGGGGTTATATTTCAAAAAGGCACCCCAAACAAAGATGAGGACAAGGACGGATATCCGAATGAGCACAGGGGAGAAAATGGAGTTACCCAGGCAACTCAGCCCCTTGTCAAGGAGCAGGAGCTTCTTTTCTAAGAGGATTGAGACTGCTTTATCAGACTTGCACTGATTGGATTGCGACTGCAGATACTGTGGAAGTCAATGTGGAGCTGCATGACCAAAAACTGACCTGGATAAATAACACTGCTTCCAAAGATGCAAGTGTCTGGGAGAAGAAGAGACATCCCGGATACATACTTGAAATAAAAAAAACAAAAATTTATAGAGCTTATATATAAAGCTATAAGCTATATAGAAATATTCAAATAAAATGTCAAAACACATAACAAAATTACTAAAACTAAAATTAAACTGAAGTTATAATAAAAGCTAATTCAAAATATTAATAAATACTATAAAAGTATATAAATAACAAAAAGTAAGACATAATACACTAATATTCAATATACCATGAAAATGATATCTTAGGCAGTGTTGTTAAAATTATTTTGTTTTAGGAAGTTTTAGATCATAAGATCATTTTTGACTAGAAAACAAGTCCAAAAAAGACTAAAATTAAACAAATTAAGCCTTTTTAAAGCACCGCTACATTAGCTATACACATTCAGACAGACGCCTTTGGCCAATACGTCACATCTTGTGCTGTTTTTGGTGTTCACTTCCATTCAGTTGTGCTTCATCTAGCTGTTTTTGAAAGCATTTTATGTAAACAAACCCAACACCAACTTATAAAAATATACAGGGCATCCTTAAAACAGATTAGGATGAACACGACAATCTATAAGCTCAGGTATACTTCATTTTCCATTTTCCGCTTTGCCTCACACAATCCTTTGGCCGTGAGCATGGACAGACGCATCTAGTGGGCCGCTCTTTTTGAGCGCTTAAATCACTCGCACATGCACAATAGCCCCGGGCTGCACGTGGATTGTGTACGAGGACATCAGAGGACTGTAACATTGACGAAAATTACTTCATGCAGACAGTCCGCAAGCCAGAGCTAGTGAAGTAAACATAAGGTAACTCGCTGACTAGTCAATTTTGAAAATATGTCATTTATGTACATTACCTAAGTGTAGTTACAAAAGCTTTAAGTCGGACTAAAGCAATCTTTTTAAACGGTCATGTAAATGCTTTAGTATGACTGAAATTGTACCAGTCTGGGTTTTGTGACTAAGCGTCCTCATATGGATAATATGGATGTAGCTCAATTACACATTGTGTCATGTATACTTCAACAGACAGATTCAACTCTTGCTCAATTGTAACTGTGCATGTAGACATACTTATTGGTAACCTGAGAGGAGATTTTGACACTTTCGTAATCCTCCCCTAATAAAACAAAATCTCTTTGCTCAAAGGACAACAAAATTCATGCAGGCACTTAAAGCTTATCTAAATATCTTTGAATTATTGCTACAGGGCCGTCTACAAGGTCAAAGGGCTGAAAAAGCTCATCCTGGACTGTGAATGAACCTCAGATCATGCCCTTGCCAGACATTAATTCATACGTGCATGCCTGTAGGATGAATTCCATCTCAGCTAGTGTTAGTGTCTTCACATGAGACGACCAAATTGGATGAAACGACCCAAATGCAAGGGGGTCACATGTTGTCTTGGAGTCAACAGTCAAGGGGTGAGAGCTTTCTGGACAAAGGGCCATTGTGATCCTTTAAACTCCTCTTTCATGTCTCTAAACACCCATGAGGGATAGACTTACGGCATTACATACAATGATCCGGATCCATAATGAGGCGTATTGTGACATGATGGTCTTAAATGTCAGGAATTCAGAGTCGTATTGGGAGGTCATCTTGGCTTTCCAATGTGCTACCAATTCACTACCCAGCAATGACATGCAAAGTGGAGCACACTTGAAAGCGTCTGTAAGCCCCAGGTGCCAAGTGACATTAACATGCTTGTAACAGTTCTGCTGAACTACATCTCCTTAAACACAGCTGGACATTTGGCCTAATTAGAAAATCTCAAAGGAAGTAATGCAGGCAATTACATTTTAAGACTGTTGATTGAGCCTGACTGAGCAATATCTAGAGTTCACAAATGTTACATAACTACAATAACAGTGTGATTTGATAGAGCTGATTAGGGAATCTTGGATTTTGTGTGGGAGACCATCAAATGCTTGAGAGAAGGATGTTACTGAGATTCCACAGAATTATATTCCACATATACAGAACAGAAAGAACTGATAAGAAAATATTTTAAAAGACGCATGATATATTAGATTACATCAGTTATTTATTTTTTAAATTAGTATATCAATTTTCAATATATTATTATTAAATGCTATTATTGCATTACTAATAGTATCTATTGTGCAATATTATTGTAGGTTTACCCATCTATATGTCCATACATTCATAGATAGATAGATAGATAGATAGATAGATAGATAGATAGATACATTTTAAAATTCTACAACAAAATGCCACTAATTTATGAATAATAATAATAATAATCTAAAATATGTTATTGTATTCAAACTGAAATTTTCCTTTACCAGATATCAGAATAAATATTTATTTCCATAAATAAATATTGTAAATATATGTAAATAAATCATTCATAATGTAAATAAAACAAAAAAAATATACAGTTTAGGCATCACAACATTGTTGTGAAATTTACTATTGATTTTAATGATTGATTTTAGTGTGTTTTTCTTTCAGATAGTAATACCATGCAATAATAATAATAATAATTAATGACTGCTAAATATAAATCAGCTAATTGGTATCGGTCTGAATTTTAATACCATCCCTAATAAAAAAATCCTTGCGACAGACATTTGCTAGTGTTAGGTGCACTTCCATTTGCCAGCAGTTGGTCAATGACAAAGCATTTGGGTGACTCAGGATTAAAGGAATAAATCAGCCTCATGGCAAAAAAAAGCCCCCATTGAGAGTGAGCTAGCTTAATGGGCGGTAATGTGCTGAACTCCATGTGAGGTGGAGGGGCTGATCCACCTTTTAGAAATGTGACACTAGCCTAAGGGGGAGAAGGAGTGGGCAGGACGCCACTGTGCTAAACTGACCGGTCCTTCTGCCCCGCGCGGAACACATCTTCTGTATTACAGAAACAATTATGTAGCAGTAAACACTGAAAATTGAGTACCATGACTTTTTACAATAAACAATGACTTATCCAACAGCATTTATCCTCCGCATCAATTCAAGGATAAGCGTGAACACTAAATTCCAAATATACCATGCAAGTACAAACTGTACAAACACGCTGAGACAAATAACCCGCCTGACAAAGCAAATTTGACTTGGAGGTCACACACACACGAACAAACGCTGTATCTACAGGACAAGGACATCTGGTAAAGCCAAAGCAGAATAATCTTGTAGTCATGGTTACCACCTTGACTAAATGTCACCCTGGCTACTGTATTGGGAAAAAAGAGGGAGGGTCGGGATCGGGTTCCATTGATAAACAAAAGGAAGAAAAGCCACACGTTTAACAAACCTGGAAAAATGTTCTTCCATTGTAAAATAAACAGCTCAGCATAATAAAACAGTGGGCTATACGCTTGGTTTAAAGACTGGCATGTGAGTTGCGCTGGCCGAGCCGGTGTCCCCGTGCCGGCACTGCAGTAAAGTGCAGTGAAGCCTGACTTTCAGCAGACTGCAGAGCCAGTGAACATGGACACAGCCACTAAACATCTGGACACCAGGCGCCGTGGCTCAAAGCGAATGCCCTCCGGCACCTTCCAGCTGGGATGCACAGCCATTTCAGCTCACTACCTTCCCTCTTTTGTTCTGCCGCATGTGGCCACAGTCCACTTAGAAACGCAAGAATCTATATTTAAGCGTATTAATGTGTTCTGCGTGTACTTCCGTCCCACCATTAATCCTCTGCCCTACATACAAAAGTAAATTCTGTCTGTTGGTTGTGATGCCTAAACAAAAATGTTTATTAATGATTTTATTGATTTTTTAAAAATAATGTCGCTTTTTAGTCCTCTGCGGTCCATAAATAAGTAACTTTTTCAACCAAAAAAGGTTGCAATGCCTAATTTAAAGCATTATATTGATTTGACATTGACAACTTTTGTTAATGATTTATCAATCAGTTTTTTTAGTCGTCTACAGTACATAAATAAGTAAATTCTGTCAGCCAAATAAGTTGTGATTTCTAAATTAAAGCATTACATTGATTTGAAATTGACAAAAACTTGTATTAATAAAGCCATATTAATGTGTTCTAGCTGTACTTCTATCCAGCCGTTATATCTCTGTGCTACATAAATATGTACATTTTGTCAGCCAAAGAAGTTGTGATGCCTAAATCACATTGACAAAAACTTTTATTAACATTTTTATTGATTGTTTTTTTTTTTTTTATAAATTTCGTTTTTTGCTTTATTTACATTATGAAATATGGATGACATCTTCTGTTCTGCAACACTGTCCACTTAGAAACGCTAGAATCCACATTTAAGCCATATTAATGTGTTCTGCGTGTACTTCCGTCCAGCCATTAATCCTTTGAGCTACATAAATATGTGAATTCTGTCAGCCAAAAAAGGTTGCAAAGATAACGAACCGCTCTTTTGAGCCAGATTGATAATGTGGGTGTTTTAAAAGAAGTGACCCTGTCGAAGGGCAGGATGCATATTTAACATAAACATAACATACATCAGCTTTGGTAAGCCTCTCGGGGGAATAGTTGCCATAATTAACAGGCTAAAGGTCACTGGATCCTAAACCGCCAATGCTTTCATTTGGAGAGAAAAAAGAAGGGAAATGAAAGCACGTGAGGCCATTTTTCCTGGCTTTCATACAGGGTGGTGGTGTGGCTTTTCAAAGGGGGTCCATGACTGTAGCCTCTTTGTGCCAGAGAAAAGGGACCCCTGCCATATCAAATGTATGGTGCTGTACAACTGCCCCACTCTACAACAATGACGATGAGGTTTGTTTGACTCTCATTGCTGCCCAACCAAATCGTAGACATTTATCCCCTCTCTCCCCAAACAGGATGTGCCATTGACCTGGTTTGCTTGAATTGATTAAGGCCACATTCCAAAGCATATTACCACTGAGTAAAACTATGAATTGAATGTTTGTTGCAGCTAAAGACTGGCACACTGTGAGAAACCAAAGCAAATGTTTGTTTCGCTTTTTTTTCTCTGCAGTGTGAATGTGAAGCAAAATAAATCCATATATATTTGCAAGGGTGCATTGCTTTCACTATGTCACAGCTGATAGGTTCTCAAAGTGCCACTGTTCAATGCAAAAGATACTGTTACTGGCTGAGTATACAGGAAGGTAACAGGAATGTAATCTTGACAAACCCACTGTAATAATATATACATTAAAGTCCCCCTGTAGTGAAAATCAAGTTTTTTATGTTGTTTATTTGTCTATGTGGTGTTTTTAATATGCTTTTAGACAAACCATGTGCCAATCTATTAATCAACACCATTGCTGTGTATTTTCTCCTTAAAACTGTAGTTTCCCAAAGGCAGACCCAGAAACGCAGTTTGAAACAGACTTCTTTTTTTCTACGTCACAAAACTCAATAACCAATCACGTCAAGGGATCGATTCCTATCACTAGCATGCAAAAATATACCAATACCAACACAAAAACAAAAATAATTTAGAGCAAAAAACCCATGAAGCCATGGTTTAATGTGAATTTAGAACCGCTAACTTGCATTATAACCCGTGGCAACAGTGTAAAAGCAGCCCGGAGGCCAGAGAACCTCGCCCCGCATCGGCGTCGCATCACACGAGTATGCTCGCGGGCGCGAATTAACAATCACAAACGGCTGCATTCGAGTCTTCAAGGCATTTTAGGACACAACATCGTCAAGTAAGTAACTTTAACGAATGTTACAACATCCACTGTAGTTGTCCGCTAGTAAAAAACATAGTTTTATCAGTCATTATCCGTGTATGCCATTGTTTTGCGGTTACTACAGTTCAGTGGCTCAGGAGTCGCTGGCTGGTGTGTGACTGAGTCGAGGCGGGACTAATTTGCATATTCATAGATCCGCGTATAGTAAATGAGGCAAGGGTGTAGAGTTACATTCAAGCTATTTTAAGGCATGAGAAAATTATTTTCACAAGAAAAAACATTTAAATATGTCATTTTGATGATCAAAGATAAGTTTTAAGGGATAAAATATTTGACCTCAGGGGGACTTAACATACACAGGCATTGACGTATAAGGCTGTCAATGATAAAGAAAGAAAAAAATGTTAAAAATATAGTTTAGAATGCATTTGCCATGTTTCAATTTAAAGGGTTAGTTCACCCAAAAATTAGCCCATAAATTACTCACCCTCAAGTCATCCTAGGTGTATATGACTTTCTTCTTTCAGACAAATACAGTCGGAGTTATATTAAAGATTATTTGATCTTTCAAGCTGTTTAATGTCACTCAGTGGGTGTTGAATGCATCAGTCCAAAAGAAGTTAAAGAAAAACGCCCATCCATAAAAAAAAAAGTGTATCACACGGCTCCGGGGGGTGAACAAAGCCTCCTGTAGCGAAGCGATGCGTTTTTGTAAGAAAAATATCCATATTCAAAACGTAATAATCACTTTAATGTAGCTTGCGCCAACAGTTGTACACGGAAGCAGCTCCGGGCGGAAGACGTATGAGGTCAGCTTTGCGCATGCGCCGCTCAGAAGTGATGAACGCGGAAGCGGAGCGGAGAGATCAAAACAAAACACCGGTTACTTATTAGAAGTACAAAACGAGGATCTGTAAAGAAAAATGTCGGAGGATTTCGATATAAGCCAAGAGGAGACTGGTTTTCCTTTGCTAAAGTAAGGAAACTTTGCTTCCTATGCTCTTGTTAACAAACGTTAGTTTTCACGAGACTCACCAGCACATGCAATAGGGTTGGGTACCGAACTCGGTACTTTTAAGGGTACTGACCGAATTGCGTTGGTACTACCAAGTACCGATTCACATTAAATCAATCTGTGCCAAATTTCGGTACCTGAGAACGCATCTGGGCGCATGCGCTACAGAGAGAGAGAGACGCCCTGTGACGTGAGGTCACCCCTGCAACTCATTCAAACAACACACAGGGCAAGCCAAAATGTTCTGAAGTGTGGTTATATTTCTAGGGCCATATGGTTTCTGCTAAAACACGGACAGGGTCACAGAGCCCATTCATAAAAACTGAATTTACTCTATAGCGCGGAATGCCATGGAATTCGTCAATTTTGGACGAATAAATCAAAAGCGGGAACTGCCACATAATTCGAATCGCGATATAAACTAGTGTTTGTGTCCTGTGTCTGAATCCTGCGTGTTCCGCTTGCCTCTGTATGTATGAATGGCAGAAACGTGGTTTTATTTACTACACAAATACTGAAGCACGTGTGACGCTCGCGGTGATTTTCGGCCTCTGCTTCTCACTATATGACGGCATGAACACAAAAACTTAATCTCCAGAGCTGCTGTGAGAGTCACTTCGCGAGAATTTTACCATTTCATTTGAAAAAACTAGCATCATCATACTGTATACACACAGAAACTTCATGGCAACCTGTCAAAATAAAAGTACGGTTTAAAGTGTAACAGAAATATATTACTCTTGTATTACTTTTGTACAGTATAATGTACATCTTTAAATATCCAATTTTCTATCAAATTTAAATAAAACAATTAAATAATCAAAATAAATATTACAACCAGATTAATCACTTAATTGTAGAAAAAATAATAATACAATTACTAGCCTATTAAAAATGTTTTAAAGGAATATTCACACAATTTTTCTTCCATGTATTAATTTCAACAGTAAACTACAGTTTGTTTGCCAAAAATTAAAAGGTTCATTTCAGTTGATTTAAAATCAATGGTTTAATGCCTGCATTGCTTTTCAGAAACAATTAACAAGAATTTCGGGGGGGAAAAAGAAAAAGCAAAGAGAAAGTTTGTAGGGCCTATTGTTTAAAAGGTTGAAATGGAGAACTTTGGAGACTCTCCTGTTTCACTGGAAATAAAGGTTTTTGTAATTACACAGAGAGAAAGTACCGAAAAAGGTAAGTTGGGTACCGGCACCAAATTAAGGTAACGGATCTGGTACCGTACCCGGTTAATAAATGTGAACGTACCCAATCCTCGCATGCGCAAGCTGAACTTCATACGTCACAAGCCTTTGTTCACTCCCTTGAGCTGTGTGAGACACTTTTTTTTTTTTTATTGATGGGCGCTTTTTATTTAAACTTCTTTTGGACTGATGAAGCTACATAAGGATTCACGAGCAAACCCGTGGTGGCGTAAAACAGCTCTGAAAGATCAAAAGACCATTTTAATATCACTCCGACTGGATCGGCTTGAAAGAAGAAAGTCATTAACAGGGACTTGAGGGTGAGAATTTAGGGCTATTTCATTTTTGGAGGAACCACTAAACCTTTAATCTATGTATACTCAAAAATTTGTTATACCATTTTCTACAAAAGTCTATTGAGTTAAGCCAATTAGGCGTGTTTCCCTTACCCTTCAAATTGCGCAAATTGAAATTGCAAATTGAAAACACGCCTAATGGAAACGCGTCAATTTCACAAAAACTCCTATATATCGCAAAAAAGAATTTACGCTCGAATGAGTTGGTTTTTCAGGCAATTCAAAAAAGGAATAATTCGCAAAACTGCAACGGAAACCGCTTTTTCGCATTTACAGGTCACATGCCGTATGTAAAAAGTCATATGATTAAGTCCCTCCAACACCCGTGTACCTCACCTCACCACCTCCAATGAACACTTCCAGCACAAGTGGCCCGCTCCAGGTTAAGGCGGCTTTACCTACTATTAACGACACACCTGGCAACCACACTCACCCAGCCCCTAAACACAACGCACAACCCTCCACCCCCGTCTGCGGTGAAGTGTGGCTCTGATACGGTCACTGAAGCTGATTACGGCCACTCAATGCTTGTGTTAATGTTTTTATACAGTCTATGGTTTATTCCAGCCGCGCCACGCACGTTTCTGAAGTGGCTCTCTTTGCTGCTTCTGTAAAGATACACGCATAAGCCTCTTTTGAATAAATATAGCCAAAATCTGTCAAAATCCGACCAAAATCCGTTGCCATGACTTATCTTGAGAGGCAAAAGGTTACGTTTTAGCTGCATAACATTGGTTAATTGAAACTCTGTCAATTCGCAATAGGTTTTTTATCGACATTTATAAAATAACGCAAACATTTTGCACAAATCTGTAATGGAAACGCACCTACTGTTAACAAACTATTAAAAATATTTATGTTAATTAAAATAATGCTAAAACTCAAATAAAATAAATAATAGATGAAAAACATAACCTTAAAACATGAAAAACATAAAAATTGTCGGCAACTATTCAAAATAAAATAGTATAAGAATAAATTTTATTTTTGTTTTTTTTTTTAATGTTTTTTTTTTTTTTTTTGTTTTTTTCTAGTAATAAGAGTACTAAATTAAATTAAAAATACCAAAAACTATTTAAAAAATAATAAAAATGACAAAAGTACATAAAATTACTAAAATAAAATAATGTAAATAAAAGCTAATTTAAAATATTAATAAATATTATAATACTATAAAATGTCATGTGGTGCAACCATTAAGTATAAAATATTTTCCTTACACCTTGAATAGATGTGACCATACATCTGTTTTTTTAATACTACTCCCCCTCCTAATTATCAATTCGTAAATATCATAATGGTTTTGGTGAGTCAGACCACATTACCTTTTACAACCTAAACTAACCTTGCCTTGTCATAAAGTCAAATTATCAGATTTTTTTCCCCTTAAATTAACAGACACACATATACATGAATGTGTAAAATACAGGTACGAATTAGCAAGAAAGCCTCACTATGCACCTCAAAAACACAAAGACTGGAAGGAGAGAATGCTGCAAGAGTAATCTCATCCAAATATCTGCAGTGTTTGTGAAAACAGTAGTAATGTCTTGGGGAGATGGCAGCCCACTCCCCTGCTGTGTATACGGCATATCTTTCCAGCATCCCAGAGTAATTGATGAGTTTTCTGCATTTATATGATCCCCCAATCCATAACCATGGTAACAGTTTGCCGGGGTGCAGGGTGAGGGGAAATGCGCCAGCAGGGAAAACTGATAACAAACATTGCAGTCCTAACCCAGCATGGGTAAAACGAGAGCCTGCATGTCTGGAGGGAGTTTAAGCATGCTTTGTGCCAACGCTGACCCATCAGTATACTTTTTAGCCTTTTATGTTGACAAGAAAGATGCTGCTGTAATGACGGCTTTCATTTCCTCACACTAATGCACGACTACTGGGCCCCAATCAGGCTGCCCGGTTATAGGGAGGCTCTCAGAGCCAAACAGCCACTGCCAAAGGTCCAATTTCATGCCACCAGCCCTAATTGTCCAAAGAGCCATTTCTAGATGACCAAGCGCAGCACGAATGAAACTGTGCTAAAAACTCTACAGTTTCACATCTGAATTTAAGGAACTGATCACTTCCCTACTTTCTGAGGTGCTTCCTTAAGGCGAGACACTACAGGCAAAAACTATTTTGAGATTTTGGGCTATTTGACTTTTTATAACATGATGTTCCAGACAACCGGGGGAAAAAACATCCAAAATACACTTTTAAGTGTTTTTATTGCACCTCATCTATTTGTATAAGTAGAATTCAATTACATTAATTTTTTTAAAGGAAGTTTTCCCTGCTGAAAAAATCCTAAGCTGGTTGGCTGGTTTTAGCTGGTCTTTCAGACTGGTCATTGCTGGTTTAAGTAGGGTTTTGACCACTTCTTGAGCTGGTCAGGTTGGGAGACCAGCTTGATCATGCAGCTTAAACCAGCATAGGCTGATTTCAGCTGATTTTTTTTTTTCTTTCATCAGGGTTCTTTTGCACCGAGCCAAAAAATCTCCAATTCATTAGCACTTACACACACCAAACTTTACAGTTTTACTTCTATCTATATTCTTTTGGGGGTTTGCTAATAAATCATTTGCCTGGTTTTATAACATTTTATTCCCAAAATCATAGTGACATTTTTTTTCTGGGTGTTAACAGTATTTTTACATTTATAGAGTAATAAAAAAATACCCCAAATCCCCTCTGTAAAAGGTTCTGACTTCAAAACGTCAATAAAATTTTGAACCTGGCTTTCTGGAAATATATGCAAAATTACTGCATGTTTAATTAGATAATTAATGCCTAATTGACAATTACATGCAATACAAATAATAATAATGTAATCAAACAACTAGGGAAGTATGGTGACTACTAGTTAACATCTTTACCATATTCACTTGGATCGTCTTGCCTTAAAGCTGCACCGAATAACAAATCAAGAGACATCAACCTTTCAACAACAAACATTAAACCGGGGGGCGACATATGCAAGATATCACCTCTAAATTTTCCCACAGCACCCTGTGGGATTTCGTTCCTTTATCAGATGTTTCACAGGGGTTTTGTTTGTATGCGGCTCATGTGGTTCTGCTTTGTGATAGCAGCTGATCGGCGTCTCTGCCGTGCACTAGGATCAGGTGGCCAAGCACAATCTCCCCCAACCATTCTGGGCTCCAATCCATGGAATAACATCATGAGCCACAACCTGGAAAAACAACGAGCGGCACTGTTCGCAAGCTACAACATAACAGGGAAACAACTTCAGGCCATGTGGGAGCTGTAACGTGTTGAAATGTAATGCTGCGCTATGACTGATAGCATCTTATTTAAATATGTTTATATAAGAACAATAGTTGTGTGACCTCTTTGGTACAGTGATTACATATGGAATGCAAACTACGCTGCTCAGAGTCAGTGGATTTCTGCCGAATTTGCTATATTTATTAGTACAGAGTCAGTCATTTCTGTGGAAGCAAATAATGAATGAAATGTTTCAAGTGAAAGGTGTTTGCGATTCATTTAGGTCACTCCCTCTATTCTATGTTAGAGCTATGGAAACGGTTTCATATTTTCGCTCATCACTTGAGTGAATTCACAAAGGAAAACATTCTGAATTCCTCACTAAATGTGTATGAATCTTTAATAATGTGATCTTGCCTATGTCATCTGACTCCCATTAAGGACAATGCATGTCCGTCGGGCATGCAAAAACATCAAAAGCCACATGAAGATAATGTTGTGATCATGGGAGTAGTTCGCAAAATCACCACACGACCATGACTATCTGAAAACATGGGAGCAAGGCCCACTGCTGCCTCTAATGTCCTCTGTGGCCATTTGGTTTACCGAACAATTTGGAGTTTATCTCGCCTCCAATTGCTGTCAGCTATTTTGGGGACATTATTTATTTAATTGGCTGTGCATAGGTCTTTCTGGGCATCAAAATTCCAAGAGCACTCTGTAAGAATAAATGGGTGGATTCTTCAATTAGAGGGACTTTGGATTAAATGAAATCTTTAGAAATGAAACTGTCTTCGATCTATGTTAAGCTTTTGGCACATAATGAACATCTGATCATGGTCAACCAACTTTTAAATAGTTTTTGGTACAACGTGTGATTTTAATGATGTGATGCTAATGATATTTTTCACTTTTTGGTAGAAAAAAAATTAAAGGATAAACCTTGGACTTGATAACAACAATTAACTTAAAACAAATTGACAGCTTATGACATAAAATTCTCAAAAACCGACTGGTTTGGTAATGACACCAAGGAAAAAAAAGTCTTGTATTATTAAGTGGAAATTTAATGACAATTAATTTCTGAACTTTAAATGCTCATTTGTGCAGCAACGTGCTACTGTCACTTGTCACTTCCATCATTGATAATAATAATATTTTTTGTGTGTGGGGGGGTCAATTGGTCTCTAAAATGTAATGACAGCAAGAACAGTGATTCTTTGTTAAAAACCTCAAATTGCATACATATGTACCAAATATATGTGAAAAATATACATAACAGAAGAGAAGTTAAAATGTCTGGGGGAGGACAAGTTCAGCAAACTGAACATTTCAACACTCTTACAAATTAGGAAAAAGTAATTAAAGAGCAATACAAATGACCTTTTAAAACAGCAATGCTTTGCTCTTTTTTAATCATCTAAGAAACAAAGTTTCTAAATGAAAAATGACCCAAATACCTCTACTGCACTGCCTTTGAAACTTGAATATTAAATGTAGGAGAATTGTAGGTTGTAAGCCAGTCTTAACATGGTCTTGAACATGGGACTTGCAAATGTGAAAAACATCTGTAAAATATTAAAGGGGAGGGGCTGGGGGCATGCTTTTACCCTCAATTACTCTTAAATTAGTTGCTGTTTTAGGGTCTCAAACAGAATGAACTGCCAAAATTAGCAATTTTACAATGCAGTCTGCGTTCTCATCACACACACACACAAATAAACACAAAAGTTGCGGGTTCCCAAAGTGTGTAACTATAAACAGGCTGCACGTTCGCTATGCTGTAAAAAGAGGAAGGGCTAACGTTATAGCTTCAACAACATAAAAAACAGTGATCCGGGGAAAACTGATGCAAAGGCTTAAGATAAAATCGGATTATTGTAATATTTGTGCGCTGCCATGAAAAACATATGAATGAAATATTAGTTTATATATGAAGCAAACTCAAAAGAAGTCGATTGTGGCAGAATTAGACATTAAAGAGCCAAGCGCACTGCATTTCTGAGCAAAGCAGGATATCACGACAAGCATCCTCAGTCTACAACCCCACCGGTGCTTCCCCGATAATTTTTTTTTTTTCTTTTTTTTTTTTTTCCAGGAGGCTCATGCCCCACATTTCCCTTTCCAATCTTACACCGCGCACATCAACATTTAATACCACAACAGACCCCTCTACGTCCATAATACACTGCATTTTGCAAAATCAGCATACTTTCGACACGTAAACGTCAAACTGTGCGTGCGATGGCTGAGGGAAAGGGCTCTTTACCTCGCGCGATCCTTGCGTTGCTTGGGAAGGTGTGAAAATATCCCCGATGAATATCGCTAAGAAATACCTTGAACTGTACTTTTAAATTCACAGCCTGTGGACATGTTTATCTGTTTTCCCGGCCGCTGATTAGAGGTTTTATCGTCGTCTCTTCCCATCCGTCTCTCTTCCCGTGTTTAGGTTAAAGCACTTGCAGGAAAAGTGATGTCATGGCTTGAAATTGTGTTGCCCGCCCTACTTTTCAGTAGGGGTTCAATCTTCAACTGGCTGGCAAGAGCCGCCACTCAGAGGTCATATGACCTGCCAGTGGCTGGTGGCAGCTGCCAGTCTGATTATGGCAGCTGGCCCAGTCGGATTCTGCAGCTGCCAGTGGCTGGTGGCAGCGCCAGTCTGATTATGGAAGCTGCCAGTGCTGGACAGCTGCCGTCTGATTCTGGGACTGCAGTCTGATTCTGGCGCTGCAGTGGCTGGTGGCAGCTGCGTTGATTCTGGCAGGACGGACCGGACAGTGGCTGGGTGGCAGCTCAGGCAGCCGCTGTAGTATCTGCGAGTAGAACGACCACCCTATCTCTCGCCTGCAAGGATACACGATTTCTTTATGAATATATTTTTAGACTCTTGACCTTTAGGTTTTTTCCCCAATTAAAGCAGTCATATGAACGTGATCACGGCTGGTTGCTTACTGACGCTTTGCTGGACACTCAACCAGCCAGCCTCTGCTGCCTCTCATTCCAAGGAAATAATTCTGATTTTATTTTTGTTATTTCTACATTTTTTTTGTAAACAACTTTGAGTCAATATATTATTTGCGTTCATGTCCTCCTATAACAATTTCCTCCAGTCAGACTTTTTAAGCTATGAGTATGCCTATGCATTCCCCACCACTCCTGCTGCAAGGAAATGCATAATTTTACTATTGTGAATATGTTCTTTTGAACGTATTTTTAATATAATATAGGTTTAAAGAGGTTTAATTAGTAGTCTAATGGCTGTGATCCCAGTTGGTGGGTTACTGCCGCTTCCGTACAGCCAGCTGCCAGTTTAACGACTCTCACTGCAGTGAAATTAATTGTTTTATTATTATTAATGCATTCTTATGAATGTACTCTTTTATATCATAAGCGTATAAGGGAGGTTTATCCTGAATAAAGGAGACAAATGGCCGTAACACCGACTGGTGGGTCTGACGCTTCTCTGGCCACTCAGTCCAGCCAGTGGCAATTGAGCTCTAATTTTGAAGCGTTCTCTACAACTCTAGCTGCAAGAAAATGCATTACTATTATTATTAATATATTCTCATGAATCTATTCTTTAAGATATATACGGTTTAGGGGGGTTTATCCTGATTTAAGTGGTCAAATGATCGTGATCCCGACTGGTGGGTTGCCTACTCTTCAGTCTAGCCAGCTGCTATTGAGCTGCGAGTTTAACGCGTTCCATATGACTCTCACTACAATTTAATTCATTTTTTTATTATTATTAACGCATTCGTGTGAATCTATTATTTTATATGATTGATGTTTAAGGAAGATTTATCCCGATTAAAGCCGTCAAATTGCCGTGATCCCGACTGGTGGGTTACTGACGCTTCGATGGCCGCTCATCCAGCCAGTCACTGTTAAACTTAAAAATTATCGCGTTCTACCACTCCCGTTGCAAGAAAATAAATTATTTTATTATTATGTATAGGCTATATTCATATGAATCTATCATTTTATATGTTATACGTTTTAGGGAGGTTTATCCAGATTAAAGTGGTCAAATAACTGTTATCCCGACTGGTGGGTTACTGACACTTTAGTCCAGCCAGCCTATGAAGCTGCCAGTATAACACGTTCTCTACCACTCTCTCTGCAAGGAAATATATTATTTTATGATTATGAATTAATTCTTATGGGTCTGTTCTTTTACATGATCGGCATTTTAGGGAGGTTTATCACAAATAAAGTGTTCAAATGGCCGTGATCCAGACTGGCAGGATATTGTCGCTTGCACTGGCTGCTCAATCGACCAGCCGCAAGAGCGCTCCGAGTTTAACGCGTTCCCTACCACTGTCTCTGCAATTAACTATATTATTTTATGATTATTAATATATTATTATAAGTCTAGTCTTTTAAACTGTGGACATTTTAGGGAGGTTTATCACAAATAAAGTGTTCAAATGACCGTGATCCGGACTGGTGGGTTACTGCCGCTTCAGTGCAGCCAGTCACTTTCAGCTCCGAATTGAACGGGTTCCATATCACTCCATAAAACATCGAATATGTAAAAGAATAAAGTCATATGAACAGATGTACAATAAAAAAATTATATTATTATTCCCGTATAGAGTGGAAGGAGAGCAACATAAATCTGCCATAAATCAATGGTTCCTGACAGTGGACTTCCAGCCGCCAGGCAGCCAACCACTGGCAGATCACGTGACCTGCCAGAATCAGACTGACAGCTGCCAATGGTCACTGGTGCGCCAATCAGTAGGGATGGAAAACCTAAGGAGTTTAAGTTGGCGTTCTTTTATTAATTATTAAAAAGCTTTGCAGTTTGTCCTGTTGTCGCTGAAATTACTTTATGAGAAAGATTCTTGTTATTGGGATAATTCACGTTTTAATAGGCATTTGTATACTTTACATTATTGCATAACAAATGTTATTACATAACATAAATCGTAAAATCGTCACAACTAGTGGCAGTATCCATACAAATTAGAATGATTTCCTTGGAATGAGAGGCAGCAGCGGATGGCTGGTTGAGCGTCCAGCGAAGCGTCATTAAGCAACCAGTCGTGATCACATTCATTTCTGCTTTTATTGGGGGAAAAAACGAAAATGTCAATCATATAAAATAATAGAGTCATAAGAATATAGTCATAATAATAAAAAAATTATTTCCTTGCAGCAAGAGTGATAGGGAACGCATTATACTTGCAGCTCAGCAGAGGCTGGCTTGTTGAGCGTCCAGAGAAGAGTTAGTAAGCAACCAGTCATGATCACGGTATTTGACTGCTTTTAAATGGGGGGGAAAAAACTAAAACGTCAATCATACAAAAGAACAGAGTCATAAGAAAATATTCCTAACAATAAAATAGTGTATTTCCTCGCAGCGAGAGTGATAGGGAACGCGTTATACTCGCAGTTTAACCGTGGCTGGCTGGATTGAGCCGCGAGTGGAAGCGACAATCAGCTGGCAGTTGAGATCACGGCCATTTGGGCACTTTATTTGTAATAAGCCTCTATAAAATGTCGACAAATTAGAAGACTAAACCCATAAGAACATATTAATAATCATAAAATAATATATTTCCTTGTAGAGAGAGTGGTAGAGAACGCGTTAAACTCGGAACGCTCTTGCGGCTGTCTGACTGATCCGCCAGTGGAAGCGACAACCAGCTGACAGTTGAGATCACGGCCATTTGGGCACTTTATTTGTAATAAGCCTCTGTAAAATGTCGACAAATTAAAAGACTAGACCCATAAGAATATATGAATAATCATAAAATCATATATTTCCTTGTAGAGAGAGTGGTAGAGAACGCGTTAAACTCGGAGCGCTCTTGCGGCTGTCTGACTGATCCGCCAGTGGAAGCGACAACCAGCTGACAGTTGAGATCACGGCCATTTGGGCACTTTATTTGTAATAAGCCTCTATAAAATGTCGACAAATTAAAAGACTAGACCCATAAGAACATATTAATAATCATAAAATCATATATTTCCTTGTAGAGAGAGTGGTAGAGAACGCGTTAAACTCGGAGCGCTCTTGCAGCTGTCTGACTGATCCGCCAGTGGAAGCGACAACCAGCTGACAGTTGAGATCACGGCCATTTGGGCACCTTATTTGCAATAAGCCTCTATAAAATGTCGACAAATCAAAAGACTAGACCCATAAGAATATATAAATAATCATAAAATAATATATTTCCTTGTAGAGAGAGTGGTAGAGAACGCGTTAAACTCGGAGCGCTCTTGCAGCTGTCTGACTGATCCGCCAGTGGAAGCGACAACCAGATGACAGTTGAGATCACGGCCATTTGGGCACTTTATTTGTAATAAGCCTCTATAAAATGTCGACAAATTAAAAGACTAGACCCATAAGAATATATGAATAATCATACAATCATATATTTCCTTGTAGAGAGAGTGGTAAAGAACGCGTTAAACTCGGAGCGCTCTTCCAGCTGTCTGACTGAGTGGCCAGTGGAAGCGACAATCAGCTGCCAGTTGGGATCACGGCCATTTGGGCACCTTATTTGCAATAAGCCTCTATAAAATGTCGACAAATCAAAAGACTAGACCCATAAGAATATATAAATAATC
The DNA here is from genome assembly GCA_018155175.1 of Sinocyclocheilus anophthalmus. NCBI lineage: Eukaryota > Metazoa > Chordata > Actinopteri > Cypriniformes > Cyprinidae > Sinocyclocheilus > Sinocyclocheilus anophthalmus. Next base: position 64,313 of record JADLZN010001921.1, read on the forward strand.
ATAAAATAATATATTTCCTTGTAAAGAGAGTGGTAGAGAACGAGTTAAACTCGGAGCGCTCTTGCGGCTGTATGACTGATCCGCCAGTGGAAGCGACAACCAGCTGACAGTTGAGATCACGGCCATTTGGGCACCTTATTTGCAATAAGCCTCTATAAAATGTCGACAAATTAAAAGACTAGACCCATAAGAATATATGAATAATCATACAATCATATATTTCCTTGTAGAGAGAGTGGTAGAGAACGCGTTAAACTCGGAGCGCTCTTGCGGCTGTCTGACTGATCCGCCAGTGGAAGCGACAACCAGCTAGCAGTTGGGATCACGGCCATTTGGGCACCTTATTTGCAATAAGCCTCTATAAAATGTCGACAAATCAAAAGACTAGACCCATAAGAATATATAAATAATCATAAAATAATATATTTCCTTGTAAAGAGAGTGGTAGAGAACGAGTTAAACTCGGAGCGCTCTTGCAGCTGTCTGACTGATCCGCCAGTGGAAGCGACAACCAGCTGACAGTTGAGATCACGGCCATTTGGGCACTTTATTTGTAATAAGCCTCTATAAAATGTCGACAAATTAAAAGACTAGACCCATAAGAATATATGAATAATCATAAAATCATATATTTCCTTGTAGAGAGAGTGGTAAAGAACGCGTTAAACTCGGAGCGCTCTTCCAGCTGTCTGACTGAGTGGCCAGTGGAAGCGACAATCAGCTGCCAGTTGGGATCACGGCCATTTGGGCACCTTATTTGCAATAAGCCTCTATAAAATGTCGACAAATTAAAAGACTAGACCCATAAGAACATATTAATAATCATAAAATCATATATTTCCTTGTAGAGAGAGTGGTAGAGAACGCGTTAAACTCGGAGCGCTCTTGCGGCTGTCTGACTGATCCGCCAGTGGATCTTGTTAAGGCATACTGCCAGCCAGCCAGCCAGCCACTGACAGGTCACGTGACCTGCCACCGGCAGCTGCCACCAACCACTGACAGGTCACATGACTTGCCACTGGCAGCTGCCACCAACCACTGACAGGTCACGTGACCTGGTCAGTGGCGGCTCCTGGGTGCGAGACGCGCCGGGGGTGGGGTTGGCTTGGCCAGCCAGTTTGTGAAGATTGAACGAAACCCCCACTCTACTTTTCGTTTTTGGTTTAAAAGGGTCCGGCCTTGTTGCTCAACGTAGCGTTTTCAAAAGCGTTGTTTTCATTTCTCTTATTTAGTGGTATTTTTTTATTTGCTAACGCAGTTTATTTTATTAAGCTACGCTTTGCATCTGCAGTGATTTAATTAATCATGATTTGTGACTAAGCAGCGATTCAGCTTTATTTTTGTCCGTCAGGGCTGACATGCAGTTTAATGCTCTGTGGCCAATCTTTATTATCCGTTTTTCATTTTACGCCTTTAAGTGTATAAAACTACTTTTTATATAATTATAACAAATTAATTTAAAACTTTAGAACCGTTTTAACAGCTACCATACTACTAAAACACAACTACCTGCTTAATTTCCCAGCTTGGACAGCAACTAGTAAATGTTCAACATCAAGACACTATTTCATTGTCCAGGGTTCTCGCTTTTTGACTAGTTTCCATGAGCTTTCCAGTCATTTGTTTACTGGATACAGATTCCTAAAAATATCAGTTTGAGACCAGTTCACTAATGTATTACTCAGATCTTTTCTGTGAACCCCTTTGCCTTTTTTTAAACAAAAAGAGCCAACTCGAAAGGACAGTTCGCTCACAAATCAAACCGTGTTTGCAATCAAGTTCAACCCCACACACAGAGCAGATCATTACTAGAACCATGTATATCCATTATAAATATTTCCATTACTCTGAAGATAAAAACTCCCTGATGTTTCTAGGTTTTCCAAGACCGTGGGAACCCTGACTATCCCACAGGAGCTCCCTCCTTTCATGAGAGCAAATTTATAATTAACAAGAACAAGATGAGATGTAAAGGTTTATTTTAGTGAACAAATCAGTTATGAGTTATCAATGTAATATGGAACCAGAAATGTACTGGATAAAAGTATAAATGGTGCTTTGAGACTTTTTGTAGTGAAATACGTACCTCATCTTTACCTTACAAAACACAAACCTCCAGCTGTGCATATAACTGTCCTTATAGTTTCACAAGACACTAACAGTATATCAGAACATGTGCTATGGTACTATTTTAAGAAATTAGAATGTTTTAGGTTAAAAATGTTTCAGCAATCAAAGCAAACTTCCAGAAATATGGCTTTTAAATAGATATCTGGACTGTTTGAAATATCAACAGTACGACAGCTGAGAAAATCAGGTCACGAGGTGCTCAGGATAAGGCATCTGTTGTTTTCGTGTCAAGAGTCCTTTGATGAATTCTGCATGGGAACTGCTTGTCCAACTGCTTCAAGTATTTCAGATTCAAACTGTAAAATAAGACAGCAGTTCTGGGGTTTAAATGTTCACTTGCCATTGCAAGGAACAGACATACTGCCTCCGTTGCATTGTTTAATTATTCCAACAAGTGACAGTGTAAAAAATAATTACCTGACCTTCCACAGACACCTCGTCTCTCTCTGAAAACTCAGCGTCTTGGGAAGAGCCATCCAGATCGCCCTGCTCCGCCCCTGTCAGAATGTCCATGGGGGCCTCGGCGATCTCTCTGATGGTCTGGTCTTCTAATGCAAGCGCTGTGTCGAACAGCAAGGGGGACGGGGGACACTGCAAACCCTCATCTTCAACGTCAAGATCCTGCACATCAACAGTGATAAGGAATGCGCAAATATTTAAAATCTGGACAATAATTAGTTTATGTTATGGCCTATAACTGATAAATTGCTGATATTAAAGTTCTATGCTATTTTTGAAAAAAAAACTAAAAACAAATCATTAAAAATAATAAATCGTTTTAAATGTCACAAGTGAAATTAGGCTTCACACCATTATAAATGTACAGAATGAAAAATAGATATTTTGTGAACTGCTAAAGGTTACAACTGACAGTTATTAAAATATTGTTTTTAAAAGACTAACAATTACAGCAAATGTAAATGAAATATAAAAATGGGACAAAATGTCTAATATCAACTGACCTCTAATATCAGCTGATAACTGGAATGGAATCAAAACATTGGCACTGATGTACCAAAAAATATATAAAATTTATATCCAAAACAGTGCAAAATATAGTACGAATGGCCATTGGATTATTTTGAGATACTTCCATGTTTTTTTCATTTAAGCTTTTCTTTTACGAATCTTAATTAATGGCACATTTCTTCAAACTTAAGTCCATTCATTTACAGTACATCTAAATATTTATCAGACATCCACAATATAAATTCAGGTTTAGAACTTTTTCAGTTGCAAACCTGTTTATATTCAAAAATATACTAATAAACATCTCAACATTGTCAACAGCCAAATAACCAGCAAACAAAATTTGCAATATTGTTTGTGTGCTTGAAAGCAAACAATGGGAACAAGTAATGGAAAAGCACATAAATAGTTTGTAGCATAACAGGAAAATGAGATGTTTCCAAAAATTAGATTAAATGAGAGGTTTTACTGTGGGCACATGAAAATGTCAGACACAAATTAAAGGAAGATGACTGCTGAACATCCAGATTAATTTGTTTCTCATTCATGCGAGGCTATGAGATTTGATTTACACAGCAGGGGACATGTTTAAGCAGCACTGTTTGCAGGCATGTAGATACTTGATGGATACCTTAGCAATCTGAAGAGAGAGCAAGGTGTTAAACAAATTTAGTGCAGATTGCGGAGTTAATTGCTCTGATAATATGAAACTTAGTGTGAAGTAATGTGCCAAAACACATGAGGAAAGCAACTGCACACAGCAACTTTAGTTTTAATGAGAAAAACCAACGCAATTCATACATCACTGAATTCCAGAGGTAGATTTTCTGTTGGCTGGAGCTCTGCGGCACTGAGGTACATGTCTGTGGGCGCAGACGGCAGCTGCTCCGGGGCAATAGACTCCTGCTCAGGCTGGTACATGGGAGGAGGCAGGGACAGGTGCAGAGGACAGCGGGGCTCTTCTGACTGTCCCATGTGCACAGGACGATCACATGGAACGTCCTTCAGACCAGGGCACATTTTGAATAAAACTTGGCTACTGTCTTGATAAATGTCTATTGTGAAGGGTTAAGGAGATTAAGAGAACTAGCATTGGCATAGCTGGGAAATAACTTTTAAATGTCAAAGATATCGAAGGCTGGAGGAGGTGGAAAACCTGAACTGTTCCTTCAAACTGAATCGACTTTATCCATTAGATAACCCTGGGAAAGTCAACAGACCATAAGAAGACTTTTATATCAGCCGCTGTTTGAAACCAACAGCTACAGCAAGCTGTGGGCCTTGATTCAGGGCTACAAAAGCATATATACATCTATGTCTATATAGATGTACGCCCATATAAACAAAGAAATATATATTATATGTATATTTAACATAACTAAATAAATATGCATATTTCCATTAAAAAATTTGGGGTTGGTCGATTAAAAAAAATAAACCTTTTATTCAGCAAAGATGCATTAAACTGATCAAAGATGGCAGTAAAGACATACAATGTTACAAAATATTTATATTTCAATTAAATGCTGTTCAATTAAGTTTCTATTTATTAAACAATCCTGCAAATACGTAAGTTTAATATATCACGTAAGAACACAGCACAAACGTTTTCAACACTGATGAAGAAATGTTTCTTGAGCACCAAATCAGCAGATTAGAATGATTTCTGAAGGATCATGTGACACTGAAGATTGAGTAATGATGCTGAAAATTCAGATTCGCATCACAGGAATAAATTACATTTTAAAATACATTACAAAAGAAAAGTTATTTTAAATGTAATTCATATGTCATAGTATTACTGTTTTTACTGTATTTGTAATCAAATAAATGCAGCCTTAGTGAACATGAGACTTCCATCAAAAAATAAAAATCTTACACAACCCCAAATTTTTCAACAGTAGTGCGTGCGTGCGTGTATGTATGTATGTATGTAAACAAATAAGGATACGAGAGACACAATGTCGTGTCATTGGCAGACACAGATTTGAACAGCGAGTCCCTTCCACAAAGGAAATGCATCTCTGGCCTAAACGCATTGCCTGTGCAGAAAGACACAAAATAATTAAAATATGTACAAATAATATTACAAAAAATAACGGAGCATGACAGTAGGCTCAGATTGTCTCCTCTGATGCCAATCTGACAGTATGGGAAAGCCAATAAAATTTAATTCAGGTCTGTCTCATTTGGCAGTGTGCAGCGTTTAAACCTTCTATTGTCTTTCTTAAGACATTATTAGAAAAAAACCCTAAAACATTATTAGAAAGTCCATCCATACCTGTGGCGTTCCTCCCTCAGTAATTGCTTGTCTTCGCTGTCTGAGCTGGCGATGCAGCAAGGCCTCCACACCATAGCGACGGCGATAACGTCGCAGAGCCTTTAATTTTTTCAGGTTCTCTCGTTCCTTCATGGACAGCCCCTCTGGACCCGTTAACAGGCTGCTCCCTGAATCACACACACAAGTGAGTATACATGTTGACTGTATATGTGATATCACGCAATCAAAGGATAAAAGCAGCTGCCTTACCAATTGTCTCATGTTCAATCTTGCGACTGTGTAGGTAGCGTCGTTTCTTTTCTTTTAATAAGTGTTGCAGACGTTTAAATTGGTCTATGTAGAGGGACTGAAGTCTGATCAGCTTTTCACGCGTGATGAGTGCCACTTCCTCTGCTGTGAACACACCCGCATGCCTGTAGAAAGTCACATTTCATTAATTGACATCTCAGGTGACATTATTAAAACTAATTTTGACAAAGCAGATAAGTAAAATAAATTGAGGAATATCTCACTTTAAAGGGTCTTCGTGGTCACTGTCAAGACTTTCATCTTCACTGTCAGGGTCTCCTCTCCATGTCTGATCCAAAACAATAGGATCCTGCTCCTCTTCACTCCAACTCTCTTCATCTATACAAGGAAATAAATACAGAATAATTAATACAGTAATAATAATAATACAGATTACCATAAAAATTAACACTGCGTCTCTTACACAATTTTTTTATTATGTTATGTTCAGATCTATTAAAAGTTCTGTCAAGTAGTAAAAAAACAAAATAATAATTAAAAAAAGGCTGCATTGTTTCCATTTTGAATAATTTCTAGGGTATAAATAATTTTAACCTATTATTCATAATTGGTTCTTTTGTTACTTATACTACACTTTACACATGCACAGCTTTGTTTGCATCACCTCCAGAGATGTATCAATGTTCACAAGGCCAAAAGCATGCCTGGTTATTAAGTAATGGCACAAGATTAGAAGCAAGTTACATCTCACCTAGTATGCGGCTAGCTTCACTACGGCCCTCTTGACTGTGAGTTCCAGTTTCTGGCCGACTGTAACCACTGAGCTGAGACAGCAGCACTTCAGGGGAAGGTCCTGAAGCGGATGCCTTCCGCATTTGAGCTTGTTGCACCAAAGCATTTCTGCGTGCATGTTCTGCACAGAACGATACCCTAAGAAAAAGAAGAAAAAAAAAATTATTGGTCAAATAGCTCTAGTAGGTACTTATTATGACTTATTATGATGACTTATGACTTATTATGACTTATTATTAAGTGTCTTAAGGGAATAAACAAACACCCTCACCCCTCTTTTTTCTCTGGTTTTGGGGCTGCATTGGGACAGCGCTTGCCATTCTTGTTGGACACATAGCTGCATTGCCTGTAGGGAGCATTTTTATTTTCAAGTACGTGTTTGATGCAGAACTCTAGACCCTCCAGGCGAGGCTGTGAACAGGGTCTCTGGGTGTAAGAGCAGGTCTGAGGTTCTTGAGCACGAGCAGCTTGAGTCACTCGACCTCTGCTGGATGGCAGCACGTGGATCCGAATCCTGTTCATCACTGATTCTGTGAGAAAGCCAACATAACCATTCAAATACAGGCACCATGATATTACAGTTCATCATTACTATATTTTTATAAAAATGTATCCAGCTTAACAGAGGATACATAGAGCATAACCACATTAATGCACATTTTTATTCTACCTTCTTAAATGAACTTTTAGCACATCTGTATCACAATTTCAAAATTTCCCAGATTTTTCATGAACTGATACTCACAATCCCGTAGATACTTACAGACCACGTAATGAATGAATGATGCACTTCATTGTCATGACTGTATATAAACATGAAGTGGCCAAAAAGATCCAAAATGCAGCATACAACTTAATTATGCAAATCTACTAAAGATAAACACGAACTGGTTCAAGATCATTTAAAGTAAAATGATAATGTCACGTTAAGATTTTACTGTATACCAGCAGCACATGGATTCGTTCATATTCCGTTAAAGCATGTGCCATACTGTCTCCACGAGCATTCAAATATTCAACTTTGTATTAGCAAAACATGGAAACATTAACATAACAGAAGCTGCGAGTCCTCAAACATTATTAGAGATAAAAAAAAAAAAAGATAGACGTTTTAATCTTATGCAGAAAGCGACAAATTCATACGCCAATAACTTACTGCTCTTCGGCCATCTTTGAATTTGGAGGATAGGATACTCTTGGTTTAAACTGATATAATTAATCAATATATATCATTCATTTAGTCTAAGACTGTTTTCGTGCGTTCTAATGTGTCATTTCTGTGTGCAAAACTCACCTATGAAGTAATACTTCGTTAACGTTTACGTGAGACCTTCCTGCCTCTCCTTCCAGCGATCATCGCAATGCACAACAATGAGCTGGGGAGGAACGTCATCCATTTTAGCGCCCTCCTACGTTTACGTTGCTCGGACCACAACCTTGCAAGGAACAATTTGATTGGAGGAAAATGCTCCATGATCGAGTATAGTCCTTTATTATTGGCTACTCTATCTCAGAGCAGTGTTGTTGCCAGCAGCTGTACGCGCCAAAAGGTGAAACATAATAAAAGCCGCCCATCAATAAAACAGAAGCAGAATATCTCTATTAAAAGTAAATAATTTAATACAAAAGCGTAAAGTGCAGGATGCTTTTGCATGTAAATTCATGTTTTGTGCAACAGATTGATCTTTTCCAGAGCTGCCAAGACTTGTACATTTCTGTACAAACTGTTTCCTCAGATTTGGTTTGGGGAGATCCTGTGTGAGGATATAAAAAAATGAAACTTATCAAAGAAAAGCATTAAAAAATATATATGATGTGCTATGGCTGATCATGATATGCTTATCAGTATTTATGATATTCAAACCTGTTTATAATCGACAAAAAGTGCACTTATAAAATCAGATTTGTTGCAGATTAGTTGAAACGTACCTGTGGATCTTCCAAGTGGTGAAGATTGAGGGACGATAGCCAGAGGGACGATTGAAGGTCTTCCATGAGCACACTGGAAGGGAAGCTGACAAGAAGAGAGCGAGCTCACCAGACTACAGCGCTCCTCTTCTCAAAATGTCATTGAACTTAATTGCTCCTGTTAATATTAATTATTACCAATCAATAAAGTTAGAATATTTATTAATAAAATAAGAATATTTTGAAAATGCTAATTATAGCCGTTCACTACATATGGTTTAAATGAGACATTTCCTGTGTTCCCTGTAACGGTTTATAAACAGAATATGCTTCAACTGAACTCAGAGGTGAATTTATAACACTAACCATGACAAGCTTGTGAGGCGAGCACATTATGAACTGTCAGAAGCAGTGTTCCTCTCACTCTTCCTGTTGAGCGGAGAAGCTGCAAACATGAGTCAAAAGAACAAAATCGGTCATGTATCCTTCAAGCTCCAAAACCAGACCATTTGTAGTATTCTGTTCATACAGATTAGATACAAATCACATATGGATATGCCGGCTCACCTCAATGTGTTCTCGCAAATAGTCCTTCAAAATAAAACATACAGTTAAGAGTCTAAACTGAGCTTAAATCAATAAAAAAAACATTTAAAAAAAACATAACTGAGTCTGACCTCTGCAATGGTTTTAATTACCGACTGTCTTCCACGGCGGAGCTCTGTGCTTTCTTTCTCTATGAAACATGTGGGAAGTCTCTCCAACAACACATTCAGTGACTCACTCTTTGGGAAACTTACATCTAAAGCAAGACCCCTCAGGAAGGCCTGACAAGACCTTCAAGAACAAAAGAGAGATTTATGGCACCGTTCAGCAAAGGTGCAGAACTAATTGAACACACATGTATGTTTTTAGAAAGAAGATGACGGAAGAATCAGGAATGTTGACTCAAACAGCTGCACTGACCTCAGAAGTCTCAATTCCTCCTCAGTTACATTAATCTCTAAGGGTGGGGTAACACTTGAAGAACACAGCCTCTTTTTTCCAGGTGTGTCTGGGTCATCCTCATAGGAGTCTACATCAAACAACAAGAGCAGTGTGGGGAAAATACATTGAATGCTTATGTCATGAAGTGTATTAGCATTTTTAATGCTTTTTACATGGAATTTACTTTTGTTCTTATATTCTTATAAGTTTGGGGTGATAGATTTTTAATGTTTTTTGAAGAAGTCTCTTATGCTTATCAAGGCATTTATTTGATCAAAATACAGAAAAAAACAGTAATATTGTGAAATATGATTACATTTGTTTTTCTATTTTAATATATTTTAAAAAGTCATTTATTCCTGTGATGCAGAGCGTAATTTTCAGCATCATTACTCCAGTCCTTCCATGTCCAATGAATCTTTCAGAAATCAGTCTAATATATGCTAATTGGTGCTCAAGAAACTTTTTTTTTAATTATCAAAAATTAAACATATTTTTTTGTGGAAACAGTACCTACATTTTTCTGTATTTTTCTTTGATTTAAAATAATGAATTTGAAATAGAATCTTTTGTAACATTATGTTACCTGTTACCAACCCCTCCAGTCGAACTCTTTCATGGGCAGCATGTTGATCAACCAACACTAGAAGATTTCCTGCAGGTGGAAGCAATGACAAATGTTTAGGACATCATCACACCATTCAACGTAATGATTTTCAGCCTGTGGCACCTTCATTCGTACTGCTTTCAGAGGATTCCTGCTCTGTTGTGTTTATCAAACAAGCAAGGAACTTCTTGTCCACTTGATTGATGACCTGAGGGAAAAATACAACAACACAATCTTAGATTAGTTTTCACCACATAAGCAAAAGGCTATGCTTTGTGACATTGCTATCTTAGGTGTCTAGCCATGCCTGTTCCTCAAAGCACAGAAAAAGCAGAAGGGTAAAAATACTTACTCTCATTGTGTGGATCATATTCTTGGTAAACCGGTAGGGGTAAAGAATATTGTGGATTTTTACAGCAAGACCCTCAGCTTGACCGCTGGTTACATCCACAGCAACCTTTTCAGAATAATTAATAGAATATGTGAGTCAAATTAATTATTTTTAACAAAAATAATTTAATTAAAATCAGCATTAAATACGGATAAATTCATTAAAACTCTTAAATTATGTCATTTAATCAATGTGTAGTCTTTTTACCTCTGGAGGCCGTATGAACACTGGGTTACTCCATTCTGAGAATAAAGTCGAGAGTGAATTGGGACCTTGGGCATCCTCTTAAAAGAGTAAGAAGAAAACAATTAGTTAATGTGCACTAAAAAGCTGATTTCAGTCCTGATGTCAGTCTAGAGCTATACCTCTGCTGTCTATCCCTGAGTTAAGGGCTCTTTCTGCTCTGGGCTTGGGCAGAAAGGGAAGTACAATGTCTGTGTGAAATGGATAACACCTGTACTCATATCCTATGAGCAAAGAAACGCTAATTATAATATAAATATCTGTACATTAGTGATACAAAATCAGCTCGCTGAATTTCTCCCACCTGTTCTTGTTATAACCCTGACTGCCATGTTAGTGACATCTGTGGTACATGGCACTTGAGTCTCCTCCAAAGTAGGAGAGTTGTATTTGCTGAGCCCTGTAACTTGGTTGATGTAAACCAGTTTTCCTAACAAACTGTCATAATGAGCCAGCCAGCTACTGGACACGGGGATTGTTTCAACACTTTCATTCATAGCCTGACCTTCATTTCCTGTGTTGCTGCACTGAGGATCATGCTGAGAGGTTACGCTGGCTTCATCAACACAGCTTACACTTCCTACAAAGGAAGTCACATTCTTGTTGCAGAGGTGTGAGTCTTCTAAAACGGAGGAAGTTTCTGGTACTGTTGTGTCCTGATCATTTACAGCAAAGCCTGAAAAATCTTTAGAAAAATCATGGACAACTGAATCAACAGTTCCAGTGGATCCAAATAACACATCTTCTAGGAGGCTTTTTTCTACTTCACAGGATTTTTCATTAAAGTGTGCGTCTTGCACAACTGGGAAAGATGAATTTTCCATAGGAAGAGAGTCTGTATCTCTGCTGACCTCTTTGAATGGCTCTTTGTCATGTTTTAAATAGGAACATTTGGCAGCCAATGATAGTTTGTCTCGCTTGTACCATGATGAATATTCAGCAGAACATTCAGAACTATAAGGAGAATGAACACCTGAAATGTTCCTCAATAAGGGCTTGTCTAAATCATCTAAACACAAAGTAGATCCGACAAAGCAGTCATTGGATTTGCTAGAAGACACTGGATTTAAAAGGCATGTTTTTACCATACTCCGTTGTTTTTTCTCAGCATCCTTCCCAAACAACCTTTTGAACTTGTCAAGAGATCCCGTTCCAAAAGACAGAGTTAATTTACGACATGGTGCAGCTCTGGAAGTCTTTGAGTTGGTCTTCTTCAGTGCATTTAATGGCAACTTCCTATTTTTAGAAGAAATTTTATTTGGGAAGCAGAATTTTTTCAAACTAGCTTCTGCCTCTTTTACATCCGTAATTGAAATCCTTTGGTTTTTGCTTCCCATCACATTGTTGTTGTTGTTAACTGGCAAATCATTCTGGCTTATATTTGAGCAAACTGCATTTTCATCTTCTTTGCAATTGTTATTCATTTCTGTAGCATCTGCAAACGTGGTCTGCAAAGACAAATCACCCTGAAGCACTTTTTCTGCTTCTAACTCTTCACTGGAGAAGGTTTCAGTGTTTCTTGACACCTCCTCCAACATTTGAACACCACCAGAGAGGTCCACAACACTTGCAATGTCCTTCTTTTCTGCATCACACACTTCATGTATTTCCTCAGCACTGAGGTTTTGTACTACCACAGGAGTCTTAATATGACTACTTGATGGACCATCGCTGCCATTCATGGAATACTCTGTCACCAGGTTTTCTTTAGTAAGGAATGCTTTGACCCCTTCTTCAATGCAGATGAGCACATTATCCCAGCCTTTGAACTCTATCAAAGACTTGGCTGGTTCGAGGCATATGTCATACTCTGAGTAATGGCATTTGATATTCAACACGTAGACGCCATGGAGATCACATCCGCCCCATTGTTCGGGGATCGATGTTAACGAATATGCGGTCGGGCTGTTGTTTTGTCTGGCAGCACTGCTTACTCTCTTCAAAAGGCAGTTGAGTGATTTATGAATGCGTGTCTTCAGAAGAAGCCTCCCATTTACAAACAGGAATTGCAAGCTGTTATTGTAGTGACCCTCACGGCTGATGTGACCGGTCATTTCGAACTGCTCATGGACGTAATTGACCTCTCCAAGCTTTTGAGCTTGGCTCAAGCAATGAATCTTCACAAACCTGTAAAAAGTACTGCTTGTTTTAGAGAGCTGAACCATCATGTGGGCTGAATTTTCTTTTTTCACTGTATAGGACACAGATGGGTTGCATCAGAGATAGCTTCATTTGTAAGTTGCTTTGGATGGAAGTGTCTGATAAATGACTAAATAAATAAAAATATGGTCTCCACTCTCTGACGAGAGATGCGCTCGGTTTCTAAAACAGCGTCCATTCTCTTTCTTCGAACTGGCATGTTGTGGAAGAGATTTGTAGATGAACACAGTCGTCCCTGCAGACCCACTCTTTCCATGTCCTCCTGGCACATTCCCGAGCCATTGTCGATCACCTGCAGCTTGCAGGCCTCTATGTCTATTCTGACAGCCACACATGTTGCTCCAGCATCGATGCTGTTCATTATGAGCTCCTCCACACATTGCTGCAGAAAATAGTAACGCCAGAGCGCAGCTGTGCTTGAACATCTTTCGCCAAACTCTTGATCATTCTGAAAGACATACAGGTGCATCGCAATAAATTAGAATGTCGTGGAAAAGTTCATTTATTTCAGTAATTCAACTCAAATTGTGAAACTCGTGTATTAAATAAATTCAACGCACACAAGACTGACGTAGTTTAAGTCTTTGGTTCTTTTTAATTGTGGTGATTTTGGCTCACTTTTAACAAAAACCCACCAATTCATTATCTAAACAAATTAGAATATGGTGACATGTCATTCAGCTAATCAACTCAAAACACCTGCGAATGTTTCCTGAGCCTTCAAAATGGTTTATCAGTTTGGTTCACTAGGCTACACACTCATGGGGAAGACTGCTGATCTGACAGTTGTCCAGAAGACAATCATTGACACCCTTCACAAGGAGGGTAAGCCACAAACATTCATTGCCAAAGAAGCTGGCTGTTCACAGAGTGCTGTATCCAAGCATGTTAACAGAAAGTTGAGTGGAAGGAAAAAGTGTGTAAGAAAAAGATGCACAACCAACAGAGAAAACCGCAGCCTTATGAGGATTTTCAAACCAAATCGATTCAAGAATTTGAGTGAAAAATTCACAAGGAATGGACTGAGGCCCACACACACAACATGTCACGGAATTTGGCTACAGTTGTCCGTATTCCTCTTTTAAAGCCACCCTGAACCACCAACACGTCGAGGCGTCTTACTGGGCTAAGGAGAAGAAAATGGAACTGGTGCCCCAGTGTCCCAAGTCCTCTTTTCAATGAAGAGCAAGTTTTTTGTATTTCTTTTGTAACCAAGGTTCTATAGTCCCTGGGGAATGTTGAGAAGCTCATAGCCCAAGTTTTGTCCAGTGTTAAGTTTCCACAGTCTGGGATGTTTTGGGGTGCAGTGTCCTCTGCTGGTGTTGGTCCATTGTGTTTTTTTGAAAACCAACTTCACTGCACCCGTTTACCAAGAAATTTTGCACTTCATGCTTCCTTCTGCTGACCTGCTTTTTGGAGATGCTGATTTCATTTTCCAGCAGAATTTGGCACCTGCCCACACTGCCAAAAGCACCAAAAGTTGGTTAAATGACCGTGGTGTTGGTGTGCTTGACTGGCCAGCAAACTCACCAGACCTGAACCCCATAGAGAATCTATGGGGTATTGTCAAGAGGAAAATGAGAAAAAAGATACCAAAAAATGCAGATGAGCTGAAGGTCGCTGTCAAAGAAACCTGGGCTTCCACACCACCTGAGCAGTGCCACAAACTGTTCACCTCCATGCCATGCCGAATTGAGGGAGTAATTAAAGCAAAAGAAGCCCCTACCAACTATTGAGTAACATGTACAGTAAATTAACATACTTTCCAGAAGGCCTACAATTCACTAAAAATGTTTTTTTTTTGTCTTAGATATTCTAATTTTTTGAGATAGTGAATTGGTGGGTTTTTGTTAATGTGAGCCAAAATCATCACAATTAAAAAAAAAACAAAGACTTAAACTACTTCAGTCTGTGGCATTGAATTTATTTAATACCGAGTTTCACCAATTTGAGTTGAATTCTGAAAATGACCTTTTTTCCACGACTTCCTCCATTTTATTTGAATCACTGTAAATTTTAAAACAAATTTTTTTTGTATTTGAAACACTTTTTAATTCCCAGATGCGAAAAGTCAAATGAAACATTAATCAAAAAAGTAAATAACAACGCACGTGAGAGAATTACAATTACTCGTTCATTTGAATGATTAATTACATTAATACGCACCTATACCTCTTTGGTGGGTTGTGAGATGTCATTTGTGACTGATCGTGCAGAAACCAGCCGTCTGTCAGCTTTGACAGTTGCCATGTAACAGCACCGGTAAGTTTGCTAAGTTAGCGGTTATTGTCCTTAAGATGCATTTCAGTTCTTTTAAAATGACGGTTTGCCGCTCATTGTAATGGGGCGTTTCTGTAACTTGGGAAATAAACAATGTTTGTATGACATTTCATTCGATAATTCATTCATTCTTTCTGTTGTGTACAACAGTACAACCCACTTTTATTAACAACAACGATGTGAACTAAACTGCAGCGGAAATGACGTCGAAGGATAAGCCGCAGCGTGAAGCAAGCGACCGTAGAACAACAAGCAACATACTAGTGCAAAATAAAACTCCATAACACAAATAAATAATCCTTTCACACTAATATTTTGGAAATGTATAATAAACATTATAGATTTTCTTGTAGAAAGAACAAAAGTCATTTTTTATTTTTGTGTGTTTTTGCAGAACCTTAATAGGCATTGCTAATTTTGATACATACGATTTATCAAAAATAAAACAAAACATTAAAATAAAAAATACTCCCTGTTACTATTGGTGCTCAGTTTAATATAATGTTAGGTAAAATTATGCAAGATAAAGTTGCCTTTTTTTTAAAATATTCTAACAATATTATAGAGATAGCATCGTTTTTAACTCATGGAGATACGCAATACAGAACAGAAGTTTTTTCCACTAAAAAAAGCTGTAGTACTAGTTATTCTGTATTTATCGTTTAAATGTAACTAGAAAACAAAAAAAAAAATTTATATAATATAATACATATTTAATAATCTATAGAATACATAATAAATTTTAATCAACAAATTAATAAATATAATCTCAAACATTTTATATTTTTTAAAAATATTTTGAACATTAAAAAATTTTAATTTATTATTTTACTACTAAAAAAATGTATGTATAAATATATATTATATATATAATATAATCTATTATATATATATATATAATATACTATATAATAATATATATATAGAGATTATATTAATTTGATAGGGAGGTTTGCAAATGAAAAGCAGTTTACAAAAAAAAAGATTCCCAAGTAACTAATCTAAACGTACTTGTACATGATGAAATTGGACATTTTTCAGATTTTCACAAAACTAATCTTCTTTCTCCAATTCAGTCCTATGTTCAGCTTTATTGATGAATTGAGAATCTAGAGAGAGAAGAGAGGAAGAGAGAGAGGAGATAGAGAGTGTGTGTGTGTTGTTGTGTGTGTGTGAGAGAGAGAGAGAGAGAGAGAGAGAGAAGAGAGTGTGTGTGTGTGTGGATAGAGAGAGAGAGAGAGAGAGAGATAGAATTGTGTGTGTGGGTGGTGCGAGAGGAGAGAGGAGAAAGAGAGAGTGTGTTGTGTGTGTGTGTGGTGGTGTGAGGAGAGAGAGAGAGGATAAGAGAGTTGTGTGTATGTTGTGTGTGTGTGTGTGAGTGTGTGAAAGAGAGAGAGAGAGAGAAGAGAGAGAGTGTGTGTGAGAGAGAGAGCGAGAGAGAGAGAGAGAGTGTATGAGTGTGAGAGAGAGAGAGAGAGAGAAAGAGAGAGAGAGCTAGAGAGAGAGAGAGAGAGAACAATTATCAAGTCAAAAACACAGACAACCAAACAATGAAGATTTACGCCATCAATATTGTGAAGAACTTAAACAGTATAAAAGTACACTCAGAAAAAAGAAAGAACAGTACATCCAAAATCAACTAAAAACTATTGAAGAATCCGTAAATTCTAACAATTTCTGGGACAACTGGAATTACTTGCATAAAAAAACATCATGAACAAGCAGCCATACAAAACGGAGACACCTGGAACAACTCTATACTTGTCTTTCACTTTGAACAACTCTATAGTGAAATTACAATGAACCCAGAACAAACCCAAAAATATGAAAAAGTGATTCATATGGAACATACAATTGGTAAATATCAAAACCCATTAGACTACCCCATTACAGAAAATGAACTGATTGATAAAATCCAGGCCCTAAAAAACAAAAAAGCAAGTGGAGCAGATGGCATCCTCAATGAAATGCTCAAGAACACAGAGCACAAATTAAGATTGGCCCAACTAAAACTGTTCAACTTGGTTCTGAGTGTTGGTCATTTCCCTGAAACCTGGAATCAAGGACTCATAACGCCCATATTCAAGAGTGGAGACAAATCAGACCCCAACAACTACAGAGGTATCTGTGTAAGCAGTAATCTGGGGAAGCTGTTCTGCAATATCATCAACACAAGCCTTGTACACTTCCTCACAGAGTACAGTGTCCTCAGCAAAAGTCAGATTGGATTCTTACCAAATTACAGAACAACAGACCATATCTTCACCCTACACACCCTGATTGACAAATACATTAACCAAAACAAAACCAAAATTTTTGCTTGCATTGTAGATTTCCAAAAGGCCTTTGATTCAATTTGGCATGAAGGTCTGTTGTCAAAACTTCTAGAATCGGGTATTGGGGGTAAAACATACAATATTATAAAAACAATGTATTCAAACAATCAATGTGCAATTAAAATTGGAAATAAACAAACGTTTCTTCACTCAAGGGCGGGGTGTGAGGCAGGGCTGTCCACTATCACCGACCCTCTTCAATATATACATTAATGAATTGGCGAAACTCCTGGAACAATCAGCAGCACCTGGCTTCACACTGCATGACTCCAACATAAAGCTCTTGCTGTTTGCAGATGATCTGGTTCTGCTGTCTCCAACAGAAGAGGGTCTACAGCAGAGCCTAGACATCCTGCACAAGTTCTGTCAGACCTGGGCCCTGACGATTAATCCTAACAAAACTAAAGTACTAACATTCCAGAAAAGACCCAGAGTTCAGGGAGAGAGACATAACTTCACCCTTGGTGTGACCAAAATTGAAAATGTCACAAACTACACATACCTCGGGCTGAAGATAAATGCCACTGGCAAGCTAAATTTGGCTGTGAATGAACTGAAAGAGAAAGCAAGAAGGGCCTTTTATGCCATCAAAAAATCTATCCAAATTGAAATACCAATTAGAATCTGGCTCAAAATATTCCAATCAGTCATAGAACCTATTGCATTATATGGCAGAGAAGTGTGGGGTCATCTCCTAAATCACGAATTTGAAAAATGGGATAAAAATCAGATTGAAGCCCTGCATGCTGAGTTCTGTAAGACGAACAACGCCTGCAGGGCAGAATTAGGCCAATACCCTCTACTAATGCGCATTGAGAAAAGAGCCATCAAATTTTGGAAACACCTAAAAATGAGTGACCCCAACTCTTACCATTTTAAAGCCCTTAAAAACCATGAAGTGAACCCTGAAAAAAGTCCCCTGATTCAGATGGTCCTGAAGCTGCAAAAACAAACTAACATGACTAACAACATCCAGCATCAGGACTCTGAAATATTCATCCACAAAATTCGGCCCAACCAAATTATAAAAGCACAAAAAGAAAATTATCTAACCTATTGGACTGAAACAACAGAAAAACAAAGTAAACTTGAATGTTATTTGGCCCTAAATGGAGATTACACAACTGCGGAATATCTGAGTACAGTGCAAGACTGTAAATGAAGAAGACAGATGACGAGGTACAGACTGAGCAGCCATACTCTGACTATAGAGACGGGCAGATATCAACAGCACTGGCTGCCCAGAGAGAGCCGCATCTGCCCTCACTGTACTCATGGGGAAGTGGAGACAGAGCAACACTTCCTCAGCAGCTGCCCTAACTATGAAGAAATTAGAAACACATTTTATCCCAAATTTGAAATACTTTACCCTGATTTTAAAATGTTAAACAAGAAAACACAACTTCAATATTTATTAGGTGAAAAAAAGAGATTGTATCTTTACTAGCACAATACTTGATGCCTGTCACAAAGGGAGATCAACAATCAGTGATGCGCACCACACAACACACACACACACAACCACGCACACACACACACACACACACACACACACACACAACCACACACACACACACACACACACTGAATTATAAATTGTTTGTAGAATTCTACGATTCTAAAATGTTAATTTGTTTTACTTTTTTAAATGTATATACATACATGTTTTTGTTGCATAATATATCTGTTTTCTAGATTTCACTGTAAACAACCTAACACTATGCTTTGGCAAATACCATTGTACTTTCCATGCCAATAAATCCTAATGAATTGAAATTGAAATTTGAAAATTGAATTGAAGAAGAGAGCGATAGAGAGATGAGAAGAGTGTGTTTTTGTGTGTTTGAGAGAGGAGAGAGAGAGAGGTTGTGGGTGTGTGTGTGTGTGTGTTTGAGAGAGAGAGAGAGAGAGTGTGTGTGTGGTGTGTGAGAGAGTGAGAAGAGAGAAGAGATGTGGGTGTGTGTGTGTGTTGGAGAGACGAGAAGAGAGAGAAAGATTTTGTGTGTGTGAAGAGAGAGAGAAAGAAGAGAAGAGAGAGAGAGATAATAGTGAATCAGAATAATCTGAATCAGATGGAAACAGAGCTGCACTTTCTAACAGAATGCCCCAAATACACAGATATGTGTTCTATGATAAAGTACAGCAGATTCATCAGACATTTAAAACTCTCTCAGACCAGGAGAAAGTGTCGTATCTGTTAGGAGAACAGAAGAACTGTTGTGTGTTTGCTGCTCAATATGTGTCTGTCTGTCACCATAGAAGAGAAAACACTCAACCTGCCCTGATATGATGTTTCCAGCACATGTAGATTATGTTATGCCATATTACTCTATTATATTAATTAAATGTATATTTTGCTTCTGTAAGTATGTCTAATCCCTTATTTTATTTTATTTCTAGTTTATATACTTACATACATTAATTCATTTTGCACTACATGCTTAATACTTTTTATATATTATTATTACTATTATTATTTTTCTTTCTGTTAATACATGTGTACTATTTGTGAGCAGTCCAGCTGCAATTGCTTTTGCAATACAAATGTATAATTTTTGTCATGCCAATAAAGCACTCATAAATTGAAAATTGAGAGAGAGAGAGATGTGTGCGTTGTGTGTTGTTGTGAGCTAGAGAAGAGGAGAGATAGATGTGTTGGTGTGTGTTGTGTGTGAAGAGGAATTGTGTGGTGTGTGTGTGAGAAGGATATAGAGAGAGGAGAGTGTGTGTGTGTTGTGTGTGTGTGAGAGAGAGAGAGAGAGAGAAGAGATAGAGAGAGAGAAGAGAGAGATTTTGTGTTTTTGTGGTTGTTGTGAGAGTAGAGAGATAGAGAGATAATTGTGTGGTGTGTGTGTGTTGTGTGTGAGATAGCGATGAGAGAAAGATAGCAGACGCGAGAAGAAGAGTGTGTGTGTGTGTGTGCGAGAGAGAGAGAGAGAAGAGAGAGAGAGAGAGAGAGAGTGTGTGTGTGTGTGTGAGAGAGAGAGAGAGAGAGAGAGAGAGAGAGAGAGAGAGAGAGAGAGAGAGAGAGAGAGAGAGAGATAGTTTGAATGGTGTCCCACAGTAAATCTTTACTGTGTTTCTCTCCAGGGTGCTGAAATGCGTTGTTGCTGAATGTGGGGGGCATCGTGGCATGTTCTCGGTGACCTTCATAAATAAAGACGTGTCATCAGTATATTACCTTTATTGAGTTAGTGTATAATAGTTAAAACGAAAACAGCGTAATGTTCTGCATTAAAAGCTTGTTGAAAAAGTCACCAATAATGCATTTTCACTTGTCACAGCATGTTGTAGTACAACAGAATGGATTTGGTTATCGTTTTTGTTATCACTCTGCATTACCTCGCGCTCTGGAAAGAAACTGAAGTGCATCAAGTAGGAAATTGAGTTAAGACTTAAAGCTTGAATTCCTGCCAAGTCAGTCAGTGCTTTGTATATTCGGTCAAGGTCCTTTCACATGTGTTAGTTAACGTGTCAATCATCGGGAACATGAGGTGGGATACAGAAGCTGAACAATCGTATGGGCTAAACGAAATGGCGCAATATGAACTGCAGAGCGCGTGAGGAGGCGTGAGGATGGGTTGGGAAAATCTACACGCTCCTTAGGGGATGGCTGTCCTATAATGTAGTGCATTTCATTAATTGGAAAAGATCAGCCGTGTTTTTACGGGAAAAGTGAATTCGTCAAGTCTGTTTTGCCACTCCCCACCCAAACCCCCTTTCTGTCTCTCCCCCACCCCTCTCACCTGCATATACGCTCAGGCACCGCCAGGAGATGGGCATGAAACACTCCTGGCTGCTTGATCACATAATAATAATGAAAAAAAAATAGCAGGTTTACAACACTGTGATGGCAGATTTCTAAAGTGAAAAAGTGTAAAAAAAATTAAAGTGGCATTCTTCTATAGCACCCATATGATGTTTAGCAAGACGAGTCCGATCGTATGCTAGACTTAAAGAAGCCTACTTTCCCACGCAACCTACGATGTGTGGCAATCCATTTTAATATTATTCTTAAAACTAACTATAGCATTCTGTTTTTGTCTGGAATTTGCACCAAAAATTGCATACGGTCCATAGCTATTCTATATGTGGTTTGAACTTACTCATTACTTACTCAATTTTTGACGTACTACATGCCCCATGCCTGTTCCTGTCACTGACTACCAGCTTTATTTTCATTTGCTTCCTGCCATTCACAAATCCTCTCCCTGGCTTATGAGATCATTCTCGGCAGCAGTAGTAGATCCCTGGTACTTTTCACATCTTTTTTTTTCCAGAACTATGAATGTAACATATTACTAAATTCTTTCATATACGTTTTCTCTACATGGAAGGAGGCATATATTCGTACGACAGCGTGTGCTTTCTGAATCAGCTATTCCACTTTTCTTATCTAAACTCCCTTTTGCTGCTGGTACTTGTTTCGTTTGAAGTAATATTCATCTTATTATTAGCTGCAGCAACTAATATTAAATACTGAACAGATACTACCAACCTTTTTGATACCTAGTATTTATTCCCCTAATTTTTATTGGTACAGACAACTTAAAATACCCATAAATCATTATTCTAAACAAAATTGTCTATATATCATAATTATGTTTCCATACAAAATATACAGCACACAACTTTTTCACATTGAAATAATAACAAGAATTGTTTGAGCAACAAATCATCATATTAGAATGAGTTCTGAAGTATCATTTGACACGGAAGACTTAAACCAGTAATGGGCTGGCTGAACCTGAGCTTTGCCATCACAAAAATAAATTACATTTTAAAATACATAAAAATAGAAAGCAGTTATTTTAAAGTGTAATAACATTTCACAATATTTGCACTGCTTTTACTTTTTGGTCAAATAAATTAGATAACATAAAAAACTTTTTCACAAAATCATTAAAAATTCTTACTGACCCTAAACGTGTGGGTGTGTGTGTGTGTGTGTGTGTGTAATACATTTTATATATGTAAGCACTAGTTCCATATTAATGAGTGAATGTTAAAGCGGCTTGCCACATACAGTGTGGCGATGACAACAGATGTAAAACCGACTACACATTTCTACAAATAGCCTAAAACCTCGACGACGAATCTAAGGTCTACTAGATGTCAACTCCTAGACAGATATATCAGAGAACTAGCTGATCCTGGCATCGCTAGTTTTCGCAAGACGTTTCCAACGGCGTCGGAACGCGAAGGAGGAGAGAGGCAGCAGCATCAGTAATCAGACTAGGACGCGTTCCTCAGCTCCCTCCCAACTGCACGGCTGAGGCGGATTCAACTGCAGCACTGGGGGAACGTATCGCTGGATGTGGGTGAAGACCGTATGAATGCGCGTGTAGGCTCATACATTGGGATAGCGAGATCTGCTCATCCTAACCCTATGCGCTTTAAGAACGCTTCCCAATCTGGCGGGTTCAGGACTGAGGCAGGTGTAGCGGTGAGGGCGCATCCATGAGCGTCTTCTCCCGGGACGGCATGTTTTTAGTTTAACCGGATTTGTTGAACAGACTGTGAAAGAGGAAAGGCGAGTTCGGAAGTTTTGATGCATATGATCACAACCACCATGATTTTTATGATCCTCGGTGCTTCAGTTGTCATGGTAAGACCTTCCGCCTGCCTAAGCACTTCATAATTGGGCATTTCTGTCATTTTCAAAGTGAAATCGGTGGTTAACGAGAGCGTGGACCGCTGAAAGTCCATTAAAAAATCTCATTAAGACAGCACAACCGTACTTGTGTGTATTACTGGCTGATGTGGAAATGTAATGTGTATTTTCCCCTGCAGTGGTCACAGTACCAGGTCATGTAGCGGTTGCTGTGTTCCAATACTGCTTGTCATGTCCCGGCTGACTCGAATGGTTCTTTGCAGGCGATAGCGTGTTTAATGGACATGAACGCACTCCTGGACCGTTTTCACAACTACATCTTACCGCATTTACGAGGGGAAGACCGCGTCTGTCATTGCAACTGTGGAAGGTAAAAAACCCACGCGTTAATAAAGAAATGAATTCTAGCACGAGAGCCAGAAATTGCCAGGTTTCCTCATCTATTACTAACAGCTCTTAGGCCTGAGCTATTCTCCAGCCCCCGAAACACTGTCTTTTCCATTTAATCTCATTTATCCAATCGGAGATTGTCACATTAAAGGCCTCATATGTGTATTCGCGGGGTTTATGTCATAATTTGGGCGTAATTCGAATGGTTTATCAATACTGAGCAGCTACTGTTGCTTTGCGTCGGTGTGAAATCTCCTTGATTTCTCTGCTTGTGTGTGTTTTTCTTCTTCTTTCTTTCTGCGTATCAAGGTGTGATTTTTCTCTAAGCACAGCCAGAGATGTTGTTCTTTTGGATGCGTGTGTTGGCAATAAAATCACGTTTATATTACTGAAATAAAATGTGATTTTAATACAGAAGGACTGCGTTGAGTTAATGCATATGAGTAATTACAGTGTAAATGCAGTTTTGTGTTGTTGTTTAGTGTAGTACATAAATGGTTTAGACAAAATATTTTTATTTGTATTTATACACACACAGGACAATCATTTCTTTTATGTTGAATAGTACTGAAACGTGACTTGTTAGTAAGCCTTCATTTGCACAACAGTTTCTGTGTCAACAACAAGTTGTTGATGTAAGAACATCTGAGGGTAGTAAATTAGGTCAAATCATAATTGTTCTCAATTAGAATTGCGTGTTTTAACACTTTATTGTTGGTTAAGATCTGTTAATAACTTAATGACTGTGTGCCACGTCTCTTTCCAAACATAGAGTATATTCTGTCACATATCAGGACCGAGAGCATTATATAAATAGGTCATGGTCAGCGAAAACTTGCTTGGTGTCCTGATATTTGCATTGACAAGGCATAAAACTCTCATGTGAATTATTTGTTCATACATGAAACGTAAAGCTAATTTATAGATTAACAGAGGAAGCATATTGATTTGTGTTGATCATTGTCATTAATAGATATCATTTATCATTCTTCATCAAAATATGAATCTATTCATAATATAGTCCTTTAACATCTGCATATCTGTATATTTCTGCCTATCAATATCTAATGTGCAAAAGTTGAGCTCTCTTAATTCATTTTATTACATGTAAATTAATATCTTTATGACTTTTTTCTACTTTCCCCCCAAATTTGCCACTGCTATAGTTTTTCCCTCCTAATAAAAGAAAACGTTTTTGGATTTTTTTTTCAACTAAAATATAACAGAAAAACAAAGCTAAATACAATAAATACAATTATTTGACCTCTTGAGGCATTATGTTGCTAAGGATCAAGGTTGCATATAGGTTAGTTATATATAAACTTACCATAAGTCAGTTTTTTTTACATGAATTAGTATTACATATAAAGAAATTATGTTATCATGTACAGTCATTTTTACATAACAAAACCAGATGAAGATTTACAAATGCATAGCGTCTTTTAACCCTTATCTAAGACACTTTTGCACATAGTTCTGCTGAATTATAAGAAGAGTATTTTCCCATAGACCTTCATAAAAAGACAAAAAATGAATATGGCATTATTTGTAAAAGCTGTGTGCCAAACCATATGTTTAATGCATTTACATGTTCCAAGACAACAAACCCAACTTGACTGAGCTCAGCTGCATCCAAACAGTATCAGTATATAAATGCTGGCTTTCCCACCCTGCTGAGAGCATTGTTAAATAAGCATTTGTGTAAATGACATAATATTGTATGTCCTCATTGTCTGTCTCTTAATTTATTGTTTTCTTTATCATTTTATACTTAATGTTCCTGTCTGTCACTTTTTGTTGCTGAATGTAAACATCTAAACAGTTTTCCCCTCTCTGCCCTAGGCATCATGTTCACTACGTAATTCCATATGACGGAGACCATTCGCTCGTGGACTCATCTGAGAATTACTTTGTGAGTGACAGCGTGACCAAACAGGAGATGGACCTCATGCTGGGGCTGTTGCTGGGCTTCTGTATCAGCTGGCTGTTGTTGTGGCTGGATGGAGCTTTGCACTGTGCTGTGAGGGCCTGGAGAGCCAGTCGCTATTATGGTGAGTGGGAAGAACATTGTAACCAAGAGTATATGGAAAGCATATATGTGGATACATGTAAAAGACAAAGGATATGCTTGTAGGAACAGTATGCAGACCACGATTTGGTTACAGAAAATTAAATCATAGCTTCATTCATTACACCTTATGCATTGAAATAACACCAAATCAAGATTTCTTCCCTCATGTGACAATTTATTTCATGTTATGAACCGAGGAAATGCTATTTGTAAGTTTGTTTGCATTATATTTTGTTTTGCATGATCATTTTGAGTTTGAATGTTGTTGAGTGTTGTTTCCTTGCTCAATAAATGCCATGTTTTGTGTGCAAGATTTAAATGGATGTATTCAGGTACTAAGTGGTTACTGTATTTAAAGAAACTAAAGAATTGATGTCAAACAATTTACTGTGAAGAATAAGTGCCTTAAATGTTAGTGACATTATGAACACAGCTTGTGTAATTAATTTAAAATACACTGAAAAAATTGGTGTCAAAACAGTTTTAACTTAGAAATTGCCAGTACATTTCTCAATTAATTACAAAGAAACAAATTGAGACATTACATTTTAAAGTATAAAGGCTGAAAAAGTATATTCTTGTAAAACATACTCTAGTAATCTTTGTTTCATTTGCAACTTCCAAAAAAATCGTTTTTTACAGTGACGTTAGCGGTGTCTCAACGAGTAAAATACTGTAATTAAATGATTTAAAATTGTACATTCACTTATTATATCAGTGGTGTTTATAATACAGTACAGTAACAGAGCAGCTAATCTCACAAAATGATTAGCAGTTGGTGTGTTAGAGTGCTATATAAACCCGGATTTGTATAGGATTAAATCCTAAAACCATCTTTAAAATGCATGTGTCCCACTGTATTGGTTTTATGTTAATAAACGTATTTTTTTCCAAACACGCCCAAAATTCAATTTTCTGTCCCCAAACATTTACACACCTACATTTTTCATTTTCATCAACTGTCAGCGCTCCCCTTCTGCCCTGTTATTATCACCCCCAGTAATGAATGTATTAAGATGAAGACTGTGGCTGCAGAAATTAACAGCAGGCTTTCACTTAGTGTAACTGAGTCGCAGGCAACACAGCAGTTGTTTATAACAGTTGTCCATGGTCCTTTCAGGGCAAAGTGGCAGAATGTGTAAATAGTGCCTTAAAAGGGAAAGCTTTTAGTTTGAATACGATCATTGTGTTCATCGGATGAACGTTTAATGGTTATTATGGGTCAAGGAGAGTGACACATAAAAGAACTGCTTGGAAGAACAGAATATATTGAAAAAGTAGGTTATAATGTGGTCACTAGCTATTTAGTAATTAAACGCTCCGTGTCAGAGGATGGTTAGTCGGTCAGAGGTTATTTAGCGACTTGAATAATGAATAATGAATAAATGAATAAATATGTGGACATGAAATGTGAAGGCTATTTGATCTATTACATCTGATTCTTACCTGTATTTTCTTAAACTTCCATTACAATGTACAAAAGAAATAAGACGAAAAACATTACAAAAATTTAAAAATGAAAAAAAATTAGGTTATTTGCGCTACAATCAATAACTGAAATGCAAAGGGGTTTGTATGAAATTAGAAAGAGGTGATCTGTGTGTTGATATATAAAATGAAAGCATTTTAGTTCTGGAGGAGTGGACTGATATATAGAGTTGGATGATGACGAAAATTGGGAAATATCACAGTATGGAATGCAGTTACTGGCCAATCAGAATCAAGTATTCCACAGCATTGTGTAATAAATATTGTTTATATAATATACCAAAGGCATTGTTCAACAAAAAAAAAAAGAAATTTCTTGTCCATCATCGATCCCCCCCCATGTCGTTCCAAACACATAAGGCTTTGGTTAATCTTTGAAAAACACATATTAAGATATTTGAATGAAACCTGAGAGGTTTCTCTCTTAGAAAAAAACTTGCACAAAAAAGGCCACAAACGCATTGTAAAATGAATCCATATTAATGGAGTGGTTTAATCCAAGTCTTGTGAAACGATTACTTTATATGATTAACAGATTTAATTTAAGCTTTTACTTATATCTAAACAATGATCAACGCAAATGCGTGTACATCACATATGGTAAATAACAAGCTCTATTTATGTGTATATATGGGAATAAAAGCCTAAATTAAATGTTTATAATATAAAGCAATCGTATGTCTTCACAAGACTTGAATTAAACCACTCAGTCATATGGATTCATTTTACAATTCCTTTATGGCCTTTTTGGATCTTCTAAGTTTTTTTTACCTGGACTTTATGGAGGGACAGAAACCTCTTACTGGATTTGGAACGACACACAGCCACCAAAGAAAAATATATTCAGTTCAGTTCACATCTAGATCCAGAGTAGCATTGAGGAAAATTACAACCATGCACATATATTTATCTGTATCCAATACAAAATGGTATCTCTGTATGATATGGACTAGTGAAAAAATACTGGGGATGCCCCTCTAGTAAAGCACACCACAGCTGTGAAAATGTGAAGTTGATGGCAGGTCAGCCTCATTTACCTCACCAGGATAGAGTGAAGGTTAGGTTTTGATGGAAAGAAGGTGGGAGGAATTCTTTCATTCCCCCACCCCCACCAGCCACACACACCACACACACACACACACACACACACACACACACACAACACACACACACGATATTGCACCCTTGCCCTGTGTCAAGCGCTAAAAATATACCACAGAGCAGCTGGATAGAGAGGCAAGTTGGTGGAGACGTGTAAGCGTGCAGTCATACACACACACACACACACTACATATACATGGCATTGAGGCAAGTTCCTTGAATTGTAGCTCTCATTTCCTATTTTAGAATTACATTTGTTGCTTTGACTTTTTCTGTTTACTCTTTTCCTGTTTTTAGCTAAGGAGTAATATATCTGAAATAACTGATTTATACTGTCTAATGGAAAATGATCAAATATTTGATACCTTTAGCTTTTATATATTTTATATTATCTATTTTTGACTTTTAATCTTATCACAGTATCATATTAAAAAGTTTAAAAGATTTTTTAAACAATTTTAATATTAACATATTTTTTCCACATTTTAATAAGCATTTTTCTGTTCAGCTCAAGAATCTATAAATGTTAACTGATTTATATTTTATTAATTAAATGCTTTAATATATTATACTTTATATATGTGATATTATGAATATGCAATATCCATATTTAAGAACAAAATTGTAATTATTTGTACAGACGATCCTTTTTTTTTTGCCTTTCAGATCTCCCCAACAACCCCAAACCACCTGAAGAGTGGAATGAAAGGTTTACAGTCCTTAAAAACGATGATACATACAAAAACACCTAAAATGAAAAAGAACAGTAATAATACATTAAATAATATATAACGTAAATAAAATACTAAATAATTTTAGGGGGGAAACATTAAACTTTGAGATAAAAATATCATTATTTTAATAAATTTTTTTTTATAGATTTATCTTTTATATTGTTATAAAAGGGCTAACATGACTGCTTACAATCACCTCCCCTACCTTTCTTTTGTTTAAACAAAAGGACCTCTATTACTGATCCCTTTACCTATTATCTCTTCACTAAACTCTTCCTCCCTTTCTTTTGATCCAGCTATAAGGCTTAAAAAACCCTTATTCACCGTCTTGCTCTGTATACCCTTCACGACAGTCCTAGTGGATGGCATACCCATGGAATGCTATAAATAACCCCCCGCTCCCCCATCGCCTCCCTCGCACACACACTGACACACTTTCAACAGGGCTAGTTGTGAGGGGCGGGGCTGTCTGAGGAACTCTCTGTGGTTTCGCTATACCTCTACGGCCCAGACTCCACGTCTGGACCCACATGCTGTTTGCATTAACACATTGTGTAGACATGCTGGTTCATTGTAAGCTGTACATTTTTTCCTTTTTTTAACCATCTCATTAGCTTAGTCATTAAGAATGTATGGAACTCCGCCGTTTGACCGATGCTAATGAGTTTTTCTCTGGGCCACTCACAGATACCCCTTCCTGGTCGTGGTTGCCACAGTTCTGCAACCTCCGGGACCTCCGTAGACGCGCACAGCTTCGGAAGCTGGAAGATTCCAGCGGAAACATGGTGCACATCAAGCAGAAGCTCTATCACAATGGTCATCCCAGCCCCCGCCACCTCTGACTTTAACGGCAGTTTCCCCAAAACTGCTCCATTACCAGCTGCTGCCTCAGAGACCCACTTTAATTGTTCCACTACATCACTTAGACCTTCAAAAACCACTCGAGTATTTGCCAAAAGAAGAAAGAAGATTATCGTTGCCAATATGCTGATCTGTGTCTACATTCGCCACGTTTGGCGAATGGTTTAGAAAGGTTTTTTTCTGTACAGGCATTTTATTCTCAATTGCTGAATCTAGGCATGCACCTTTAGAATGGGGGAGGATGCAAGAAATGGTTTTGTGAGACATGGGAGTCAATTCATGTTTTTCCTTGCTTTTCCCCCCACCTTTTTTAGCTTTTTCATCAGAAAAGAACTTTTTGGGAGGTGGGTGATAAGCGGGTGGGGTGGGAGGGTGGAGGTTATGGTTTTGTGATGGTATAGTTAGAGATTAATGCTTTTGTAAATAGTTATACATATTGTTTTACGGGATTTAAGCAAACACGGGAGTCGGGGGTTCTTAGATAAGAGTCATGAACTGAATAAAAAGAGAGAAAAACATAAAGAGGAAAGAATTTTGAATGCTGATATGTGATATGTGAACTTTTTGGATGGATGAAACAGAGATCACTCTAAAAAATGATTGATTAGCTTTGTTACCATGTGAAATAAATGAATGTATTCATTTTATCTGTAAATAAAGGAGAGTGCAGGAAGGTTGAAATGAGCGGTCAGGGCTCTTTTTGCTGTTTTGAACGTCATCCGTCATATGTGAGAAACCGTTATCACTTGCCTTTCCTTCCCTACATTGTGTTCCAAAGCCCTTCCTGGTCTGCTTTAAACTACTCCAAACTCAAAAAAAAAAAAAAAAAAAAAAAAACAATAACAACCAGCCTGCCAGCACAACAGAGCCCGACCCAATTGTCTCTTCCTCTTTATTCCAGACATTTGCTGTGTGAATATAAAATGTCCTGTTTTTATTAAAAGTCATTGAAGCCCCACATTGGGACCCCAGTTTTGGATGTGTCATTTCTCAACGACTGAAGGTGGTGTGCATGGGACAATAACATTCATGCTGAGGGGAAACGTTTCTGAGGGGAAAATGTATGGTTAATGACTCATAAAACAGGGGGGTCGAATTCAGCTAAAATAGTTTCTACAAATATTGCTTCCATAGATAAAAAAACAACAACGAATTAATCGCACATTTTTCTGAAATTAATCGCGATTAATCCCACCTAACATTAAAGTTTTTAAATATACTTTTATATTGCAATAATTTCACATTAAATCTTCAAATTAATGTACAAACAACAAAGGAAATATATCTTTTTTTATGACAGATGATGGCCAGTATCAATGATACCAAAACTGATTTCTCTATAAAATTGCCCCCCCCTAATATTTAACCATTGACTATAGCCATTCAGCATTACAGTATAATTGAGAGCTGTCAATTTTTAACATTTATTAGACTTTAAAAAGTAACAACTTCTAATTTAAGTGAACTTAAAAAAATCTTCACACAAACCCATTATAATAAATGTCATATTTACCCGGGTGTGCCTCACACGTCCTGAAAAGTGAAGCTGCGGGCTCTTTGATCGCCCTCTGGTGGCTGGCTGCAGTACAGGTCATAAACCCCGCCCTCTCCATGTAAACGAATGGGACTTGAGTCAAAATAAAAAAATAAATTACACTTCCAATACAATTTTCCAAAAGATAGTTTTGGTCATTAAGGTAGTCGTTATCACGTTGATATATGTTCAATTGTTCATTTTTTGTGATAAGTTTGATTTTAGCTAATAATTTGATGCTATAAAAACGGGGCGTGATGTTATGGTTGATTGGGTCTGCGGGAGTTTGATACCGTGGCTCCACCTCACGACACTACTGCGCAGACTCTGGCTCCAAATGACGTCATTTACTCAAGATGGCAGCGGCCATACTGAGATGCTTTGGCTTCACTTTTCTATAGTGGAAGGAATAGGAGACGTGTCGTCCCCTTTTTTTTTTTTACGTCTAAGTCTATGTAGTCTACCTGTGCCCTTAACAAAATTTACAGAAATTGAAGTTATAAAACACTCATTTCTAAATTAAATATAGATGAATCCTTCAAGCTATAAAAGTTATTTTTTCCTCTTATTTTTAATTTGTCCTTTGAATAAAGGGGTCATATGATGCTTTTTTTTAAAGATCATTATTTTGTGTATTTGGTGTAACAGAATATGTTGACATGCTTTAATGTTCAAAAAACACATTATTTTTCAAATACTGTACATTATTGTAGGTCCACTATGCCCCGCCTCTCTCAAACAAGTAGTTTTCAACAAAGCCCCCTCCTTCCAGCGCAGTCTGCTCTGATTGGCCAGCAGACCCAGTGCATTGTGATTGGCCGAACACCGCAACCACTCGTCGGAAATGTAACGCCCCTTACCATAATATTGAGCTTCATCTTTCAAAATAAATGTATAGACAGAGCCCGAAAGGGGAACAGAGTCGCGTGACAGACACAGTGATGAAGCTGGTATGTGTTTGCAGTACACAAGCCACGGTTAAGACAGCTGACTCCACTGTGATGTGACCCTGTCTCTCTTTCTCTCACACACACGCGCGAGCGTGCGCACACACACACACACACGATTCGCAAAACTCCGCATTTGAACAGTCAATGGCAAATACTTGAACTAATAACAAAACAGTTGCTGATTTAGAAGCGCCAGATTGTTATAGCAAAGTCATAATTACCTCCTCTCCTAGGTTTCTCGAAATGGTCGTCCATAAATGCATGCTGTTTCTTTGTACGTATCCTTAAAGATCCTAAATGCCATCGACTCATCGGAAGGCCAAATAATGCTTTTGCTTTCGCCTAGAAACACACAGTTTCTCTCTGACATGCTGCTTCAACACTAGCTGCGGTTACTGAAACCACGCCTTCTTTCTTTGCATGCACATTTGGGCGCATTATGCAAATATTTCCACATAGTGACGTATAATATTGTGGGGGGGGGGGGGGGTGTTAGAACGGCCGTTTTCGGTGGGCGTGGCAAGTCTTAACTTTGATAAAGATTTTCTCTTTGGTTTTGAGACTTTAGTCTTTGCCACTTCAGGGATCTTATCTATGCACAAACAGCTAGTAACACTCCAAAGAGAAAGAAAACTTGAAAATCGCATCATATGAACCCTTTAACTAGACATCACAGCAGCTGGTTATTATGTTGTTTTGGCTGTTATTTCTTTAAGAGCTGCCGCTGCTGAACGTGACGCGGATCTGACACGCATCATATTTACTCTTTTTAGCTTTCTGACCCACTTCTAGTGATGGGAAGTTCGGATCATTTTACCGACTCGGACCTTTGAGTCTCGTTCAGCAAAATGAACGAAATTTTTTTTTTTTTGTCATTTCGTTCATTTTAGCAAAATAAAATTAAAATGTTACGTGTTACTTCCCAAACACGTCTACTACTTACGCAAACGTTGATCACACTACAAACAATACAAAACTGCTATTAGAAACAGAAAAGATTTAATTAATTGTTTACCTGGGTCTTCATCCTAGATTAGCGCACCACCTCTAGCGGACAATCTTTTTCCGGTTGGGCTTATGGGGCTGTCACGTGATGAACGAACGACTCGAAAAACCCGAAGACTCGAGAGATGAACTAATCAATTCTCTTTGCCAGAGCGTGTACACGCCTCACGCACCGGAAGCGGTGCGCGCGCTCAAGGCAGTTGGACATAGTGGTTTATTAGAGGTAAAAAATTATATAAATTCTGTTCGGTTTCTGGCACAAACCGATCGTTTTGTGTGTTGGGACATCAGTGTGTCGTCACGAGCCGTAGGGTTTAATTTGGATTTGTCTGTGCTTTTTTTTTTTTACAGTTATAGACTTTGTTACCATTGCCATCCATTATAAGACTGATAGACTGCAACGGTTGGAGTTAAAAATCATCAAATGTGTTCTACTGAAGAAACAAAGTCACCTACATCTTTGATGCTCTGGGGGTAAGCAGATAAACATCAATTTCATTTTTGGGTGAACTATCCCTTTAGGTCTGAATAGTTTGAAATCGCGGTGTGTTCGATGATGGAGACGTGCTGGGCAGCTCCGGTACAGTTTTGAAAACCAGTTCAAGTCATGTTCTTAAATTGACTTTTGACTTACCTGACCACGACATTGCATGCATGTAGTTTATTTCGCACTTTGATATGAAAAGATACAGGCTACAGCGCGCCGGTGTCTGACACATAATTCTACCTATCAGATTTCGCTACCAAACCACTATATTGATCCTACTGTAAAGGGTAGGTGTACATCCCCCGGGGCCCAAAATAGTAGCAGTGACATAAATTTTGTTGTTTGCAAAATTTGCTGCTTAAAAGTTGTTGTTGTTTTTCCATTCAACATTGTTTTCTACAAGTTGGCAGTGACTCTAGAAAAAATGTGAATGAACACCACAACAACTTAAAAAAATTAATCGCCTGCGTTAACGAACCGCGCGTAATTTTGAACGCCACTAAGAGCACCAAACCTTCGAAATGACATCACCTTTCGCTGTCGAATGATAACCTGCTGTGGTTTAAACAGTTCTAATGCTGTATTAGGTGGAACAATAGCATGAGGAAGTGATAACACTTTGATACTTTCCTTAAGAACACCTGATATGTTACATTTGATATGACTGATATGACAAGATTTTTTTTAATTTTTTTGAAGATATATCAACTTTATGCGCAACAAGGGTGAATTTATGTGATTAAGAAGTGCAATAAAACAGAATTGTGAAATATTATACCAATTTAAAATAACTGTTTTCTATTTTAATATATTTTAAATTGCAAGTTATTTCTTTGATGGCAAAGCTTAATTTTCCGCATCATTGCTCCAGTCTTCCGTGTCACATGATCTTTCAGAAATTATTCGAATATGCTGATTTGGCGCTCAAGCAATAATAATAAGAACCATCATTAGTATGTGACCACCAGTAATAATGGATTATAATTTAGCACCAAATCAGCATATTCGAATGATTTCTAAAGGAAGACTGGAGTAACGACTGCTGAGAATTCAGCTTTGCCATCACAGGAATAAATTACATTTTAAAATACATTAGACTCTACAACAGTTCTTGTAATAACATGACTGTTTTTGTAGTATTTTTCAAATAAATGCAGCCTTGGTGAACATAAGAGACTTTTTTCAAACACATTACATATTTATATTTGACATTGATTTACAGTGACTGACATTAAACCACATAAGGCTATAAAT
The DNA here is from genome assembly GCA_018155175.1 of Sinocyclocheilus anophthalmus. Taxonomy (NCBI): domain Eukaryota; kingdom Metazoa; phylum Chordata; class Actinopteri; order Cypriniformes; family Cyprinidae; genus Sinocyclocheilus; species Sinocyclocheilus anophthalmus. Next base: position 99,135 of record JADLZN010001921.1, read on the forward strand.
GTGCTCCGTTTTGGATGGGAAATGAAATATCTGAATTGTTTAACTTGACTGAGGACAATGACGGATTTAAATAAAATCCTTTCCAATTTGCCTCAATATACCCTACAGTGACTCATAAGGTCAAAGGGATTTGTTAGAAGCTCTTCTGGCAGAAGTGGGACTCACTTGACAGATAAACGTGGACTACTCCACTTGAGGCCTGAATAAGATTGCTTTTGATCCAGGAGTCACTGCAGATCTCTGGAAATGAGACAAGACTGATGAACACCATTCCTGTTTTACCTTGAAGGGATGTTTTAATGCTCCTTCAACCGTAATTCTTGATGTCTCTCAAACTAGTGAGGAAAACCTCACTCAAGATCGATTCGCATCTCAGGAACTATAAGATTAAATACATGTAGGCCAGTTTCCCGCTGTTATAGCCATGCACGGCAAAGTGGCTGAGCTTCTAAAGACAGCAGACTGCTATGTCATTGTGCTCTGTTCCTATGGGTTTATTTTCAAATGCTTTCTACCCTGTTTTCCCTTTGCACTAATGTAGTTTAGTTCAGACAGGTTAAACAATAAAATACTAAGATAAAATGAACCACATCAAAGGGCTCAAAATAGTTGGGTTTTAATCAGATATATATATGAATATCTGTGTAGCCTAAATGAGTATTCTTAAAGGAATAGTTCCCCCAAAAATTATTTGAGGTTTTGACCTGCATGGCACATATGACTATTTCTCTAAATGTAATCAATTTCTGAATAACGAAGAATAAAGATGTCAGACGTTTCATAACTATTATGATAAAGTCTCCAAAATATGGATCATTATGGTAAATTTATGCTATAGTTCTGTTTAGTTTAATTATGCCTATTAATGTTTAGGGCTGTTTAGGTTTTTACTGTGCGAAACCTGACCTTTGGAGGTGTTGATATTCATATCGTAAGATATACAGATTGTGCCCTTTGCATCTGCTTATGATTTTTCATATGGATTTTCAATATCAGCCGCTGTTTCCAGAACAGTTTCTTTTTTCATAGTTAAACTCATGGGGGATCACACATGAAATGTATAACATAAAAAATAATAAAATTAAGGTATTTATCTTTTTATTATTTTTTATATAAGCAAAAAGAGCTGATTAACTAAAAATAAAAGAAATAAAAACTCCCCATTTACAATTTTATTAATTTTCATGACTTTCCCATGCCTGGAAACCATAATGTTTCCACATTGTTTCCAAGCTTTCCATAACCGTGGTATCCCTGAAAGAGGCTTCAGCTTCATGTATTCAGATTATGCACTTTTCATATTATGGTTTATTAATGATGAAACTGGAGAGATATGGTATAAGAGGAAAAGCCTATACTTGGATAAAAAGTTACCTCGATGACAGATATCAATTTGTACAAATAAATAATGTTAAATCAGATGTAATAAAAGTCACTTGTGGTGTTTCCGCAAGGTTCGGTGTTAGGCCCCAAATTGTTTGTACTGTACATAAATGATATTTGTAAAGGGTCTAAAGTATTAAAAATGGTTTTGTTTGCTGATGATACAAATTTATATTGTTCGGGGAAAAACTTGGAACAGCTTCTGAATACAGTGGAAATCGAACTCATGATTTTTAAAAAATGGTTCGATGATAATAGACTTTCACTGAATTTAAGTAAAACTAAATTTATAATATTTAGTAATCGACAAAGTAACAATAAAATTAAATTAAGGATTAACAATGAGGAAATAGAAAGAGTGTATGAAAATAAATTTTTGGGTGTTATAATAGATCATAAATTATGCTGGAAACCACATATAAATCATGTAAAAACAAAAATGTCTAAATCCATTGCAATATTAAATAGAATAAAACATATTTTGAACTAAATTTTTTTTATATATATTGTATTGTGCGCTCATAGTTCTATACATTACTTATTGTGTGGAGGTGTGGGGTCATACTTATAAAACCAATATAAATTCAATATATATTTTACAAAAGAAAGCAATTAGGATTGTTAAAAGGGTTGATTATTACGAACCAACAAACAAATTGTTTATTAATTTACATGCTTTAAAATTTGTAGATTTAGTTGATTTATGTACATCACAGATAATGTTCGAAGTTTATAATAATTTACTTCCAAATTGTATTCAGAGGCTGTTCAAAATAAGAGAAAGTCAGTATAATCTAAGAGGAATGTATACGTTTAAAAAAGTAGGGCAAGAACTAATGCAACAGTCGGTGTCTATCTTTTAAAGGGGTAAATCTATGGAATACTTGTGATAAGGAATTAAAATTATGTAATTCACTCTGCAAAGTCAAGAAAATGTATAAAAATAAGGTGTTAAATAATTATATGACTCAGTATCAATAATTGTGAATGTAATGTTACAATATTTAAGTAATAGCTGGAATGTGTATTTTTTGTTATGTTGTTTTGATTTATGTATGTACATTTGGGGTGATGTTTTTGTAACATGTTTATCTTGTATTTTTTAATGAAAAGTGTGGCTCATCAGTTAACTGTGTATAAAGGGTAGGCATATAATAATAAGCAAGGCTTCAGCCTACACCTTTTTCGGTAATTATGCTTATTTATTTATTTTGTGAAAAGTTGTCTGAGAGGACCGAAATAAAATTATTGATTGATTGATGGTTTAATGCGAGTCTTCTTGTCGCTCTTTATTTACGGAAGACAAATTCACGCCCAGCTGGCATTAGTTAGTAGGACAGATGACCACCGTACTACGGGGGCCGAGAGTGCCAACAAATCACATTCTGAAAACAAAAACAAATTTCCAAACGCAAAAGGCCATGTCACAAAACAAATAACAATCATAAACACAACAACAATTCAGAAACGATACCATCTGTCAATCAACATATACGGGAAGACGCGATAACAGCAGAGTCTGTAGAAAGTTCGGAGATGGGTATTAAGTAGCTCAGGTTAAATGTATTGTGATGAATTGCCTTACGATGGAATAAAAAACGGGGTTTTATTTACATAGTTTAAAGTGCTGTAATTACAGCTCCCAGTGGCGCAGATGGATAATTGCGTAGCATTGGCTTTGATGCATCGTCCGGGTCGATCCCATCTTTTGCCACACTTTTTTTCCCTCCCTTGTTCCATCTCGTCTGCAATGGGATTCTAATTTACACCAATGAAGAAATATCATTAGTTTAGCAATATGCTATTTACCCTAAGGCAAATCGTTTACACTATTTTAAAATCTCAGTATTCTACTATCAAGTTACTACTGTTGCAAAATAGTGGCAATAGCTGCACTCAGTATTGTAGTACAGTATAAATAATATTGCAGTATGCCTAAATAACGTAGTAGGGTAAATTATAATTTTAATTTTAATTATTAAATGGATGCCACATTATTGGTACAATAAAGCCCTCCCTACACCTACCCTAACCCTACTCGATGCTTTATTTTCAATGTTTTGATTATTTCCTTCATTTTATTGAAAATAAATGCCTTTTTGATGTGATATGAGATTTGAAAAGGGAGGGGAAAAAAACTCGGCAAAAGGTGGTATCGAACCCGTGTCGATCGCGTCAAAAAGCCAATGACAAGCACCATCTGCGCCACTGGAGCTAATGTTTTACAGCCACTTTTAGCTAAAAGTAAACATACACTCCGTATTTTTTATTCCATAGTAAGGGCAATTCATACAATACATTTAAACTGAGCTACTTTAAAACCATCTCAGAACTTTCTTCCACGACTCTGCTGTTCGTCGGCTGGTTCTTCTCTGTATACGTTTATTGACAGATGTCTCGTCCAGTCAGCGGTGAGTAATCCCAAACCAATGGCGCTGTCTCAAACTATACCTACCTCTTCCGATTTGTCTGATTTGTCATTGTGTTTTCTGACTTGTTCGTTTGTTTTCTGATTTGTCATTGTGTTTTCTGATTTGTTATTTTGTTTTTTAGACTTGCATTTGCGTTTGTAATTTGTTATTTTGTTTTCAGAATTGTGATTTGCTTTGCACTTCTCGGCCACCGTACCTTACATATCTGAGAAACTGTTGAAGCCGCTCACGACTAAAGAAACATCTACCTAACAACACAAGTGGAAGATGTTCGCTTGCATTTCTTTTACTCGCAGCGCTGCTGCTTATCGCAACTGTAGGACGTTGGTGGTAAGTTGTGTATACGAATTCGCATCTGTCAGCATCTTATGCGTGTGTAAGGTGATTATGTGAAAATGTTTGAGACCATCGTGATTTATAAGGAAGTTCTTGTTATAGGGAATTTACCAAGTGAATTGTTGACTAAGGTGGTTAGCTGACAGATCAAGCGTTGTTTACTCGTGTTACTTAACCGCTGTTGCGCAGCGTATAAAAACATCGGATTACATAAATGTAAATTTTTTTCTAATTAAACTGACCTTCTATGGAAGAGTGATATTGAAACTCAATTGTACATTACATAGCCTACCAATGTGAGTTGAGTAACAAGGTGATATAACTCCCGCACACTTCTCTGTTACACCTAGAGGTGGCGCTGTAAAAAAAAAAAAGTGAATACCAGTGGCTTCATTTTTTTTTTCAGACCAAAGACCCCTTGGATAAAAAGACATTGGCATATTACTGTATTTAGTTACTCGACAAAGCCATGAAAATAATATAGAGTCATCTGGTTTAATTTTACCAAATATATTTAAGGTGGGATGCAATGCGTTTTATTGATGTAATGTCAGTAAACTCAGCATTGAGCATCGCCTGTCTTATGTTGAACTCATCTTTTGCTTTCCTCTCGCTACCCCAGCTGGTGCGATATGCCCAGACAGCAGCTGCCCCTGCCCCTGAGCCAAAAATAAAGACATTTCAGATTTACAGATGGGACCCTGACACACCTGGTGACAAGCCACGCATGCAAACCTATGAGATTGATTTGAACACGTAAGCACCAAATATTTACACAGAAGTTATAGTCATAAGTGTTTACTTGCTTTGAATAAATAAATAAAATGTGTTATCCTGTTATTTTTTAAGAAGTAAATATCACACATTTTAATGACATTTTCTCATCCTAGATGTGGTCCAATGGTTCTTGATGCTCTCATCAAAATTAAAAATGAAATGGACCCGACACTCACCTTTAGACGCTCATGTAGAGAGGGTACAAAAATTAAAATAAAATTTAAAATAAATAAATGTTACTCTTTTGAGCACAGAATAAAATCAAGTCTGTGTCCTGTTAAAGTAATAGTACACCCAAAAAAGAAAATTCGCTGAAAGTTTACTCAACTTCAGACCATTCAAGATGTAGATGAGTTTGTTTCTTCAACAAAACAGATTTGGAGAAATTTAGCATTACATAACTTGCTCACCAATGGATCCTCTGCAGTGAATGGGTGCCATCAAAATGAGAGTCCAAACCGCTGATTAAAAACATTACAGTAATCAACATGACTCCCGAGTCCAGTTCATCAATTAATGCCTTGTAAAGTGAAAAGCTGTATGTATGAACTCTCATTCTGACAGCCCCCATTCACTGCAGAGGATCCATTGATGAGCAAGTGAAGTGATGTGAAATCTGTTCCGATAAAGAAACAAACTCATCTACATCTTGTGGATGGCCTGAGGCTAAGTACATTTTTAGCAAATTTACATTTTTGGGTGAACTATTCCTTTACTATGTTACATCATTATGACAGAATGTTATGTAATTTCTCTGTATATAATTTACAGGTATCTGTGGCTCTTGTGCTATGAACATCAACGGGGGCAACACCTTAGCCTGCTTAAACAAAATAGATACAAATACCAGCAAAGTGATGAAGATTTACCCCCTGCCTCACATGTATGTTGTGAAAGATCTTGTCCCTGTGAGTAAACCACAGTTAACTGAAAATCCCAGCGACAACATATGATAATATGAGTATTTATTTGTCAAATAGAATGAACCCAAATTTTCAAACTTATCATACACTCACATTTCTTGTTGTTTTAGGATATGAGCAACTTTTATGCACAGTACAAGTCCATCGAGCCATATTTAAAAAAGAAGGATGAGTCAAAGCAGGGAAAAGAGCAGTACCTCCAGTCTATCGAGGACCGCCAAAAGCTGGTTCGAGACCCTCTTCTGAATATTCGGCTGATTTTGTTAGTGTGAATGATGATTGTGATCTTTGCTAATGATGTTTTAAACACACTCTTTCCCGTGCCCATAGGATGGTCTGTATGAATGCATTCTGTGTGCGTGCTGCAGCACTAGTTGTCCTAGTTACTGGTGGAATGGAGACAAGTACCTTGGTCCAGCTGTGCTCATGCAGGTATTTATTTATTTTCCTTATAGGACTGCTTATATATGGACAATAAACAGCCATTTATCATTGTTAATTAATTTTACAATAATAAATCTACCAGTTAGTCTGCGTTAGTCTGGCTCAACAGTGAGTTTTATATCTTTGGCCTCACATCTCTGCTGTTTTGTATCCAATTCTCAGGCATATAGGTGGATGATTGACTCTCGTGATGACTTTACAGAAGAGCGCCTGTCCAAATTACAGGACCCTTTCTCCCTCTACCGCTGTCACACAATAATGAATTGTACAAAGACATGTCCCAAGGTATGCCATCTTCCCATCAAACTGGAAAGCCACATTTTACTTGGATGAACTAGACTCTCTGTTATTGGAAGTTAAGGGACAGTTCACCAATGACAAAAAATGTCATTTACTTATCGTCATCATTTCAAAATGATGTGACCTGCTTTCTTCTTTGGAACATTAAAGAAGATATTTTAAAGGATGTTGGTAACCAAACTTTTTTCAGTTCCCATTAACTTCTATTGTATGGACAAAAACTACAATGGCAGTCAATGGGAGCCGAAACTGTTTGGTTGTCATTTTTGGGTGGACTATCCCTCTTTAAATAAATGTTTGTTTGCAATAGCTTATGTTTTGTGTCTCCCATTTTTTCTGTATTACATTTAATCTGTTCTGTCCTCTCTTCTGTTTAGGGACTCAATCCTGGAAAAGCCATAGCAGAAATTAAGAAAATGATGGCAACTTATAAAGAAAATAGATCATCTGCCATCTGACTTGTAAATGCAGGAAATATCATGTACTTGGTTTAAATTATTGTGCAAATGAGTGAATTCAGCATGGAATGTTTGCTTATATGGGATATTTAGTTTTTATATAGTTTAAAAGTAAATCTACAACAAGACCTGCATTTCATTTCTATTTTAACCTGATTGTAGTTGAATGCAGGAACCTGTAAAAATGGCATAATATTTAACATATCATAGCATAATATTTGTCTGTCTTGTAGTTTGTCTTTGTGTGGTAGATTCTTACTGTACACTTAATGTTCAATACTTGCTATAAAACATACAAATATCTGCATGTTTAAGATCACACTCATCTGTTTCCAAAATGTGTGCTCTGCATAGGTTAGAAAGACATGTTTTGTAGTGAAGACGTGAAGTGCATGCTTCTGCAGAATAAATTCGATTTAGAGAAGGTAAATCTCGTGATGTCCTCCAGGTGGCGGTGTTGAATGGGTGAGCTGACAAAAGATCGTAAAGGAAGAAAGAAAGACTATGGCGTCACATTCAGAGAACTGACACTTGAACCAGAAACTTAGTTTCTGCGGTAATGTGTAATACAAATGATGGCCCTAGAATAAAAGTATGGGCTTTAGCGCTCACCCTGTAGTTCATAGATGGATTCACCAGGTATGGGTAAGTGCTGTTCGCCTGTGCATGTCTATACTCGTGAATCAACCGCATCCCATAGGTCTTTTGCTTATTGCAGTTTAATCTTCAATTTAATGTATTTACAAGCTGTAATACAATGAGATGAGATATGAACCAAACTGGATATCTGAGATATCCATGAGATATGAATAAAAGTGGATATCTTACATTTGTTTAGTTGATCTGATTGTTCAATGTCATAAGAGCAGAACGTGTTTTGCTTTCAACATTTTTTTTTAGGTTGTCATTGTATCTGTAGACTGCTTTGCTTTTGTTTTAGTCATTTGTTCACATTCTCTGTGTATAGGCCTTATTATATGTATATAAAACACCCATACGAAACGGGCTTAATTTTACACAACACAATGGGCTTCAAACATTTTATTAAAACGTCCAATAACATCACATGTTGTGATGTGATAGTATTGTATAGGTTCTAAATCACTTTGTTTTTAATAACTGATCATTGCTGCAAAATAAATAAACACTTAAACTTGTTTTCTATTAAAGTTAATCAAGACTGAAAACCTAATACATATCTGTTTACATCTATTTATAGCTTAATTGAAAGGTTTTAAAAACCTCGCCGGGATGTGGTACGTATTTGCGTCATGACTTAAAAGATACACGAATCCATTTGAACCCGTTATCTGTGACCAACTGTTCGAAAGAACCGATTCGCGGAAATGAGTCGGACTTTACATAGTTGAGCAGTGTTTTGGTTCATGTGGAGTAATGTAGGCGGAGCTGGCGGGTTTGGGTTTCCTGAACGGGAGCATTTCCTATCTCACTTTAAGCTTTACTGTAATGCTGTGGATATTTCAGCCAAAATAATCTATAATGTCGTAGACAAGTCTTGTGGTGAATATTTTTGGAAGGTTTGCTTGGAACTTGCATCAGGGAAAAGACCAAACTTGGTAAGATCTTTTGAAAAAAGATTTAGAAAAATACACCTGTAACGTTATTTGTTTAGCACAGTGGTTCCCAACCACATTCCTGGAGGCCCCCCAACCCTGCATGTTTTCCATGTCTCCTTAATCAAACACACCTGATTCAGATCATCAGCTCATTAGTAGACTCCCAGACCTGAAATGGGTGTGTCAGAAAAAGGAGAGATACAAAATATGCAGTGTTGGGGGTCTCCTCCAGGAACGTGGTTGGGAACCACTAGACTTTAGCACATATATAGTTTTAAATAGTAATCGTTTCAGCTGTTAGAACTGACTGAAACTCTAATAAGGCATGTTTGACATTATGTGGAGTCAAAGTCAGTTGACCTCAGAAATAATGTGTTGAAGGGGGTATTATGTTTCTTGCACATTTACTGCTTGATATTTCCTCTGGTCTTTGTCTTCTTTGCTGTACTGAGGTGGCTGAACCTGTATTTCAAGCTCTGTGTCATAAGCTTGCTAAGAATATTCTTTAAATAGCTCAGTATTCTATTGTATTGCCCAGTTTCTGCTGCTAAAATAGTTAATTTCTTATGAATATCGTTAAGCCCACCTTTATAAATATTTCATACAAGTATGTTTCAACACAGTGTGTGTCGAAATTATAATGACCTAACACCATTAAATCTCGGACCGCTTACAAAAATCTAATTGTTTGTGATAAAAGTTTGTTGTTTTGTGTTTTCTCACTTTTTTTTTTTTTGAAGGAAGCATTTTTTATGTAAAATCAGCATTTTTTTTTGGTTGTGTAGAAACATCACAAAGCAAGCACATGACCTGAAAAAAAGAGGAAAAAGAAGTTTCAAATCCTCCATGACTTGGATAAACTCCAGACTCACAAGTTTCTCAGCCTTAACCATTTAAAATCTCTTTACAAACCTTTCTTCATAACTTATAAAAGCAAATAGCCATTTCATTCATTTTTCACAGCTAGAAAATGACAATTTGCCAGCATGTTACTCACAACGTGGATTTGTTTGATCTCAACATTACAATCAATGTCATATCCTACTGACGTCAGATGGTAGAGTCTATTCTTGTATTTACAAAAAGGGAGTGTGCACTACACGGGTTATGTAGTGTGTTTGCACTTATGGCTTAGTGCACTTAAGGAACTACTGCTCAACAGGACCAATTGCGGATCTTGTCTTTTAGGGAGCTGTGGTTCGGGGCTGGATGGGGTGACCTCCGCAGACACAGAACCCCTCATAAAGGATCCAAGACCCAAGGAGCTCAGTGCCGTCTCACATATGGTACTATGTTGGAAAAATATGAATACGTTTCTTGTTATTCTAGAACTGATAATTTTATCATGTGATTTGTTTCTCAGGATGTTCAGGGGTACAAATGGGTATGCTGGAAGGTGTGGTTGTGCCGTATTGGGGCGGTATGTTCTTTAGGCCTGCTACTAGTGCTCTTCAACTGGCGCCCTCGCCTCGGCATCCTGGCCCGGTGCAAATCCTGTCCCATTTCAGTGGCGGATGTTTTACTATTAAAGGTATTAAAGTTAGTTTTACTGAGACTTTAGATACTGATTGTTAAAATAATTTGAAGTGGGAGAAGAATATACAGTCAATCACAGCTTTTCCGTAATAAGGAAGGATATTTTTTTTATTTGGTTATGATAGGACCGATATGGACAGCAGTTTGTTGTAGATGTGCTTACAGAGGAGATTGAGGAAGGCAGGTGAGACCCACAGTACATTTATTACTCATGCGTCTCCTTTTTTGTATTTATGCATTTCTTTCAGTTTGGCCAAGAGCCAGCTACTTGTGTTAACCCACTCTTTGCATTTTAAAAACTTTAAAAATGTTTACTAAAAGTTGTGAAGGTGCAAACCTATAACATAGCCCTATATTTAGATTTATACCAATATTGAATTTCACCCCCAAAATCAAAAGAAAAAAGTTAAAAAAAATTTCATGTATTTTTTTATCTTGAATAATTTAATTTAACAATGTGATTTCACAGTATTTTAATCTAATTTTAATTAATTCTAATCCCATGAAATTATTTTTCATTGTGACATTTTCATGACAAATAAACACTTTCTCACCTAAATCATTGCTGTAATGTGGAAAAGATTATATAATATTTAAATGGTAAAATATAATTATATGTAATTTAAAAGGTATTTCTGTGTCATGGTAGTATTTGTTGTACTCAAATTAATTTATCCTGAGTTTAATAAAAAATGAATGCCCAGACAGTATATTTTCATAACCGTGTTTATTTGACTGTTTATTTATAATATTAATTACATATTTAAATGATTTTCAGTAACATTTATAGAGCCATTAATCGAACTCTTATGTTGAACTTTTCCAGTTTGGAGTTTGCAGTAGGAGAGGCAGATGAGAATGAATGGAGAGACACCGTGCAGCTACACAGTGAAAAGGTAACATAAGGGCAGTCAAAAAAGATGGTGTAATGTACATTTCGGTTCCATCTGCTTGATTGTGTCTTGTTTTTCTTCCATCTAGAAAACACAGCTCACATACTATATGTTTGAGGGCATGCGCTACATATGGATTGCCAGGAAAGGAGCCTTTTGCAAAGCAAGGTACGGTTTGATATATACTGTATGTATGTATTAGTTTACTCTAAGCTGCCTGAAATTGTGTGGTAGTAAATTATCTTCTGTCTACAGCATTCTCAATGAAGGCTGGACCTGCGCTGACCTGCATGACCAACAACAAGGACTGAGTAAAGCAGACCAAAGCACAAGGTCTGTACCCTTTCAATGCCTATATGACCAATGAACATAAGTTTTTTTGTTTGCCTTACACATTCTTTGTCCTACAGAAAGCAGATTTTTGGGGCCAATGTCATTGATGTACCTGTGAAGTCTTACTTACAGCTTCTCTTTGAGGAGGTGGACCGTTTCTCTATTACATTTTTACCACTATAATGATTTAAAAACACTGTGAAATCAATACCTTGCAATTATAAACAGTGTGTGTTGATTAAACAGCATCATTCCCTGGATTTTTTAGTGAAATGCTTTGTGCAAGGTTCATATATTGATCTGCTCTGTATTTTTTTTCAGGTGCTCAATCCGTTCTACATATTTCAGGTGTTCAGCATCATCCTGTGGATGTCAGACAGATACTATTATTATGCTGCTTGTATCCTCATCATATCCTTAATTTCAATTGGTTTGTCTCTTTATGAGATACGTAAGGTATGCAGATATTATTTGTGCATTCAAGTCTTCAGAGCTCTTTTGTTGTATTGTGAATTGAAATAGTAAGTAGATGTTTTTTTTGTCTCTGCAGCAAAGCACCACTCTCCGCCGCATGGCCCGGTTGATAGTGAACGTGACCGTGCGTAGAAACACGGGAGGTGAAGTTGCTTATCAAACGGCAGAAATAGGCAGAATGTTTTTAATGTGGCTTTGTTTTTTGGGCAAACCTGTTTGTTTGTTTTTCCAGAGGAGGAGTGTGTGAGCTCTGAGGAGCTGGTTCCAGGGGACTGTATTGTGATTCCAGCCGAGGGTTTGCTTCTGCCCTGCGATGCCGCCCTGCTGGCAGGGGAGTGCATGGTGAATGAAAGCATGCTGACTGGTGAGAGAATACAGACCGCCTCTGAAATTGTGTATTGCACTAATTCTATGTGCATTAAACATTTTTTTTCTGTTCTCACTTTTTGCTCTTCACTCACTGACAGGTGAGAGCATACCAGTGATGAAGACGCCATTGTCTGTGTCTGAAGCCACATACAGTTCAGAGTCTCAACGCAGACACACTTTATTTTGTGGCACACAGCTCATCCAGGCTAAAGGAGGCGGTCCTGCTGGGAATGGGCCCATTGCTGTTGTCACATGCACAGGTGACTTGCATTCCCAATACTTTTTTTTTTTTATTGTTGTTGATTATACACTACTGTTCAAAAGTTTGGTCTTTGTTTTGAAAATAAATTAATACTGGTGTTGTGCAAGGATGCGCTCAATTTGCCACAAGTGAATGTAATGTTACAAATATAACGTGTTCAATAGTATATTCTGTTCTTTTGAACTTTCTAATCATGAAAGAATCCTGAAAAAATGTATTACTGTTTCCACAAACATATTAAGCAGCACTGATTTCAGTATTGATCAAAATAAGAGATGTTTCTTGAGCACCAAATCAGATATTAGAATGAGCTCTGAAGTATTGTGAGACACTGAATACTGGAGTAATGGCTGCTGAAATTTCAGCTTTGCCATCACTGGAATAAATTATTATTTTTAATATATTAAAAGATATTTTAAAATGTAATCTTATTTCCAAATATGCCTATTTTTACTTGGTATTTTTAGTCAAACGAAGCTAGCCTCTTGGTGCAGCTTGAACTTCTTTCAAAAACGTACAAAAAAAAAAAAAATCATGCTGACCCTAATCTTTTGAACGGTAGTGTATGTAGAAGACAGAGAAGCCATAAAATGACTTTCATTATTACTTTCTTTGGTTGTTTTCTCATGTAAACAACTTCACTTTCGTTTATGTTCCTCAGGGTTTTTTACTGCCAAAGGAGACCTTATTAGCTCTATCCTTTACCCTCAGCCATTAGACTTTCGCTTCTACAGGGATGCTATGAAGTTCCTACTATTTCTAGGACTTTTGGGTAAGTTGGGTTATTTGCGAACTTCATGTATGTACAGTATATGATATAATGACATTTGTTTCTTTTAGTCTCATAATGTAGAATATGGGCCTTCATTGATGTGAATGTCTGTATTTCAGCTCTGGTCGGCACTATTTATAGCATTGTGATACTTTCAAAGAGCAATGTAAGTATTTTTAAGCTCCTATCTTACTTTTTTTTTTAAATTTTATTCTTTTAGTTTTTTCCCTCTGATGTTAGTCAAGGTTTCTTTCACTACAGCAATTTGGATTTAGATGCTTTCATCCTCAATAAAAAGCTGTTGAATTATTAACAAATCATTACACTTTAGATTCTTTTTAATTTCTTTGTGTATCCACTTCTTCTGTCATCAGACAACCTGGCAAGAGCTAGTCATCCGATCTCTGGATATTGTGACAATAATAGTTCCACCTGCTCTTCCGGCTGCTATGACTACAGCCACTATCTATGCCCAGAGTCGGCTGAAGCATCATGGGGTGTTCTGCATCAGCCCACCTCGCATTAATATCTGCGGCAAGATATCACTTTTCTGTTTTGATAAGGTGAGAGAACAAGGTTTCGGGAGATCCTTTGATGGGAACAATCTTTATTGTTTCATTAAAAATGCTGTGATGATTCATATCTTGAAGATGGATAGTTAAACTCAGGTATATTAAGATTAAATTTATAATTTGTATATAACTTTAAACTAATCTTATATTTGGCTATTCAAAGCCTAAGTTAAAATAAACTTTGTTTGATTACTCAGTGCAGACTTCTGTTTGTGTAATGATTACATCATCAGTGCCCTGGGCTAGACCAATAGACAATTTATTTCCTTTATGGCCAGTTTGTGACAACTCCCCATGCTACTTCCTTTTACACATAATCTAGTTAACATGGATAGGTTTATTGACTAGATTATTAACCTTGGATTGCTTGCATTATGAAATCAATTATAAATGTCAGGTTCTCTTTTTTTCCATAATCTATCTATAAGTGCATATATTTAACATTTATTTTTATAAATTATAATTATTATTTTTTCCTATATATTCTTTTTCATCCATATTCATTTAACACTGCACAATATTGGTTCTAGTGAACAAAAACATTATGCAAGTCATTTAAAATGACTAAATCTTTTAAAATAAACTATAATCACTAAGAAGTTCATATTTTATGGTAGGTAAAATGTCATTAAAATTAATTTAAAAAAAGGGTGGTTTTCCAAAGCAAAAATGTTTCCACCCTTTCCACCAAGAAAAAAAAAAGATTTTTTAAATTCTAAAGTCATCCCTTCATTATTAACCATATTATTGCCATCTTGCATGGGTTTGTTAGAGGTTACATTGTGCAACAGAGGGTTAGCCATGACCGATAAAGATCTCTGCTGCTGTCTTGCTATATATCAAGATCCTGTCAAGTGAACGAGAACTCCCTATATGTGCTCCAGTCAAACATCCTCATCACACTGTATAGATACTGTATATATTTTGTGTCAACGACGACTGCTCAAGTCATTTGTTTATAAAGGTGTTTCTGTTGATCTTACAGTGTTTTTTTTAATGGCATTTTAAAAAGAAGTTAGACAGTCAGACAAAAGATGGCAAAGTTTCTATGTATTGGAATTAAAAACTGATTGAATGTGATCGTTTCAGACTGGCACTCTTACGGAGGAGGGTCTGGATGTGTGGGGCATAATGGAAGTGAGTGGAGCAGTATTTGGTGAGCTGGTCCCTGACCCTCTCTTTCTTCCTCCTGGACTGATGCTCTCTGCGCTTGCCTCCTGCCATTCTTTGGCTTTGCTGGGGGGTCAAGCTCTCGGAGACCCACTAGAGCTCAAAATGATAGAATCCACTGGATGGGTAATGACTGGTTTCTCAGAGCGTTTCATGATTTTAAAGAGATAGTTCAGCCAAAAATGTAAATTCTTTCATTATCTACTCCTCTTCATGTCCTTCCAAACCTATAAGACTTAATTTCTTCGGTGGAACATAAAAGAAGATATTCTGAGAAATATCTGTGTTTTTTGTCCATGCAATGGACGTCAATGGTAACTTGCTGTTCAGAATGAGAGGTTGAGCAGAATGTTCACGCTGCTCTTTCCAATACATTGAAAGTGAACAGTGGCCAAGGGCTGTCAAACTTCAAAAGTGACAAAAAACAGCATTAAGGTAACTTCTCCTTTTGGGTTCCACTGAACAAATAAAGTTATACGGGTTTGGAACAACATGATGGATAGTAAATAATTTTAGTGATTTGCATCTCATTTCTTTAAGTCTTGTACATATGACAGATATATGAATCGGTGTTTTGTTTAATTGATTTTATGGCAACTTTTATCCTGTTGCCATCTTGCGTGCAAATGACAGGAACTGACTGAGCCGGAGAATGAGATGGGACTTGATTCTGAATTTGGCAAACACAGAGTACTAGCAGTGATGAGACCTCCTGTATCTGAGCACCCGTCACAAGGAAATGTAAGTTGATTCATATACAGAACAAGAAAATGGTCATTGGATGTGAAAACACAAGGAAATGACTTGAACCTTTGGGGCTTGATTATGAATTAAGCGGATCATTTACCCAAAAATGAAAATCATTTACCCCGCCCTTCCAGTGTTTTCAAACCTGAGTTGCTGCTCTCTTCGTGTAATAACGACCAAAATAAGATTTTGAAAAATGTTTCAACTTTTTTTTGTCCATACAATTCAAAGTCAATGGTGTCTAGTGCTGTTTGGACCCCAACGTTCTTCAAAAAACCTTTTGTGTTTTACAGAAGAAAGAAAGTCTACAGGTTTGGAACGACCTGTGGATGATGGTAATTTTTGGTTTGAACCTTCATACCCGAGCACCATGATAAGAAAATAAATAATGTTTTAATCCTGATTTTCCTGTCCTCTGATGTGTTTTTCAGTCCGTCAGTCAGCCAGTGGCAATCATACGGCGATTCCCATTCTCCTCTTCTTTGCAAAGGATGAGCGTGGTGACCGTTGGTCTAGGTGGAGCTTCTCCTGTCGCATTCCTTAAAGGAGCACCTGAAATGGTTGCCAGCTTCTGCCTTAGAGAAAGTGGTGAGGATCTGACTCTTAAAACTTGTCCTGGTTCTTATCACCTTGAGAAGAACGAGCAGGAGTATACGGAACACTGCCTATTTATTTTTGCACTCAGTGTTGTTCTGTTGTTGTGCTCTCTTTGTTACAGTGCCTTCTAATTTTTCACCCACTCTCCGGGAGTATGCAAGCCAGGGCTTCAGAGTCCTTGGATTTGCCTACAAGCACCTCACTAAGGAGACCAACCTAAGCACTGTTGAAAGGTCAGCTGCTTTGTTTTAATACCATTCAAAGATTTCTGGTTGGTAAGATTTGTTAATGTTTTTGAAAATAGTCTCTTTTGCTCACCAAGGCTGCATTTGTTTGAACAAAAATACAGTAAAAACAGAAATATAGTGAAATATTATTACAATTCAAAATAGCTATTTTCCTTTTTAGTTAATTTTAAAAATGTGTTTATATTCCTGTGATGACAGCTGTATTTTCAGCAGCTTTTACTTCAGTCTTAAGTGTCACATGATTCTTCAGAAATCATTCTAAAATGCTGAATTAATGCTCAAGAAACATTTCTTATTTTCTTGAAAACCATTATGCTTTTTTCAGTCTGAATAAAGTTTTTTTAAAAAAAACGTTTTTTTTATAGCATTATAAATGTCATTGCTGTCACTTTTTTTTTATTTAATACATCCTTGCTAATTAAAAGTATTAAGTTCTTTAAAGAAATTGTACTGACCCCAACCTTTTGAATGGAGTGTGTTTACATTCTATACCCGTTAATTAATTTTTTAATAATTATTTATTATTATTATTATCATTATTAATAAGATTTTTTTTTTTTAATGCATCCTTGTTGAATAAAAGTATTAATTTTGTTAAAAAATTCCTACTGACTTCAAACCCCAAACAAAGTTCTTTCATCAAATATGATAGATATTTCCAAATAGACAGATTCATGCCTGCTGCCTCATGTTTACAGTAAATGTTTGCTTGTAGGGTGGAGGTGGAGAAAGACATGAACTTCCTGGGTCTGTTGGTAATGAAGAACCAGGTGAAGCCAGAGAGTGCAGAAGTCATTTGCACACTTAAATTGGCACAATTACGGCCTGTTATGGTTACAGGTATGTTCAAAAATAACAAACGAAAAGAAAAAAAAACCTTTATAGTGTGTGTTTAAAATTGTTTGGCCTAATTGAATTGTCGCTAAACATTAAAATGATTGTTTTTGTTGGCCTCTCTCCTAACTTTATAGACACGGAAAAAAATGTGTTCGTGAAAATGATTTGTCACCTGTTATTTTTTGCTCTGTCAGGTGACAATATTCTCACTGCTGTGAATGTAGCAGGTGCATGTGGAATGGTGCCGTCACATGAGAGGGTTATTTTTGTTCATGCATCGCCCCCTACTGCCAGTTCAATGGCCTCACTGCAGTTTCATCAAGGAGATGGTGCAGTAGCCACCATTAATACTCAGGAGACTATTGATATTCCAGCACAGGTTTGCTTATTTGACCTTTTAAGTGCTTTACAGATGTTACCACTGACACATCATGTAGTAATGTCTTATACAGAGTTTTTATTCATTCAGAACAGCAAGGAGATTAATATGTCTTCCTGTACCATAAGGGTCTCTACCAGAGTGGTGCCGGATATCATTTGGCTATAAATGGAATGTCCTTTGCGGCACTTTGTGATCATTTCCCTGAATATCTGCCTAAGGTAACTTAGATTAAATTTGAGGAATATTGATCCATTTCAGTTTAAGACTGGTGGCACCAGAGTTTTCAAATGCATTTTCTGGAGATTAACAGTGCTCATTGTTTTTGTGTTACAGATTCTGATGAGGGGAACAGTGTACGCCCGCATGACCCCAGAACAGAAAACCCAGCTGGTAAAAGCACTGCAGAAACTCAAGTGAGTCCAGTATTTAAAAATGTGTGGTTAAATGGCTCTAAAAGAGCAGTAGCGCCTATTGCTTAAGAATCATATATATATAAATGACAGCCAAAAATGTAGGATGATAAAATATCATTAATAAATAACCAATGAATAAAGTAATATTGTTGGAAGTTGTTAGCAGGGCTTTGTAAAACTGAAAATAACACCCATATCTTCTGACACGCATGCAGTTACAGGGTGGGCATGTGTGGTGATGGAGCCAATGACTGTGGAGCATTGAGGGCTGCAGATGTCGGTGTGTCGTTGTCTGAGGCTGAGGCCTCTGTGGCGTCTCCTTTCACATCCAAGTCTGACAACATTAGCTGCGTCCCTCTACTCATCAAGTAAATCACACACTTTTACCATTCTTATGCATGGATTTTATCCATAAATTGGACAATAATTGGCTTAATGTATTATAATAGGATAAATATTTGTATTAAGCATATATAATTTAATCAATATACATGTATTTTATTTAGTGCTTGTGGGGGCAGCTACGATGATATCGGCCGACCAAAATAAATGTTTTTGTTGGTAGGCATAATATAATGTGATTGTACTGTATATATTGGTATTATGGTTGTGCAGTATATATAAATACACACACATGCATGTATATATTTAAGAAAAATATATGTTTATATATTAAATATATTTATATATAATATAATTATATAAATATATACATGAAAATAAATGGAAATATTTTCAAATATATACTGTATGTGTGTGTCTTATATATATAAATATACTATATATATATATATAATATATTTATATATATATATATCTATATATATATACATAATAAATATACACAGACCACGCACACATATTATGCAAACAAAAACATTTATTTTAGATGCGATTAATCATTGCCCAGCACTATGTATTTTATTATTTATTACAGTTTGTTTTTGTTGTGTATTCCTTTTATGGAACTATATTGTTATTGAATATTGTATCCTTGACCTAAGTTCTTATAATAATATAATAAAGCCCTTTAGTATTTCTGTTTTTATAATAGTTAGTATAATTATTATAATTTTCCAATGAAAATAAGTAACAATCACATTAATACAATAACAATTGTGTTTAATTAGATATTTTTCTGACTCAAGTTGTTTAATAATATCAATGTGTAATATGAAATGAGTTATTTATTAGTATTTAATTTATTTAGTAATTATAGTTATAACATTATACTATGGGTGATGAGTTATTATTATTATTATTATGATAGCGCAAAATCCAAATTCGTCGTTGTAAACAGGGAAGGCAGGTGTTCACTGGTAACATCATTCAGTCTTTTCAAGTACATGGCCTTGTACAGTCTGATCCAGTTTGCTTCTGTACTTATTCTCTACACTGTGAGTGTTTGCCTGTCCATTTTACTTTTCTTTTCTTTTTTTATCAGCTAAAATCAATATCCAAATATACAATTATGTATTAGGGCATTTTAACAATTAATGTTTGTGAATTATTTGATCTATTGTAGGAGAAAACAAACTTGGGCGATTTGCAGTTCCTCTTCTTTGATTTAGTTTTGGTGACTGTTTTGGCTATAGTGATGGGACGGGGAGGTCCCAGCGATGAGCTCCATCCCCAGCGACCCGCTGCCAGTCTTCTGTCTCTGCCAATTCTGTCTAGTTTACTGGTGCACACTGTGCTGCTGATCCTAGCCCAGTTGTCTGCCCTACTTATCACTGTGTCACAAGACTGGTAAGCAGCTAACTAGTGTTAATTCTGTCAGCCATTTTTCATTTAGTCTTAGTCTTTTAAATTAGTCTTAGTCCTGTGTCAAATGTACTTTTTAGTTATTATCATATTAAGTCAATCTTGTCCTGTTTTGCTTGGTCAAGTTTGTCAACTAAATATCTGAGCATTTTAGTCGTTTTAGTCAGTGAAAACTTCACTGTCATGCTGTATAATGGTTAAACTGATAAAAAAAATGTTTTGCTCAAAATTATAATCGCAATGATTTTTGTCATTTGATAAATTTATTTTTACATTTCAGGTATTGCACTTTCACCAGTAAGCACAAACCAACAGAATGTGAACTCGTATACATGTTTTTTTTTTTTTTCTCATCTAGTGTAATGATTTATTATAGGCTATTTAATATATAAATCAACATCAAAGACTTAGATATTATAGGCTATTTAATATATAAATCAACATCAAAGACTTAGATATTATAGGCTATTTAATATATAAATGAATATCAAAGACTTAGATATGCACTCTCTCTTTCTACATTATGAAAACCGGTAAAAACAAACAAAAAATATTATAACCGCATACCTGAAAGCTCACGTAGTAAAGTCACGTACAGCAGTCCCCAATAATATTTTGTCTGCTTTTTTCCTATGAAAATAAAAAGAGATTTTTGTATAGTTAAAAAAAAAAAAAACATTTTAATCTCGTCTTTTATCGTCAACAATGTTCCATGTTGATACAGTCGTCATCGCTTTGTTTTAGTCAGGGGAAAAAAGCTTGTTGACGGACAATTTTCGTCATAGTTTTCGTTAACGAAATTAACACTACAACACTTACATTTTAGGTGACATTAAAAATCTTTGCAGCTTCAACTGTTGTTTTATAACTCTGTGACTGTTTTCAGGTATGTGCCTCTAAATTCAACTGTGACGGGGGCTGCAAACTTGCCCAACATGGAGGACACAAGCATATTTGCCTTATCGGGATTCCAGTATATCATCATGTCTATTGTGATAACCAAAGGATATCCTTACAAAAAACCACTGTATTACAATTGTGAGAATTTAAACTTTGACCTTGTTGTGCACAATTAGACCTGTTCAACACAGCAAACATGAGCTTGTTTTACAGACAATGCATTGAAAATTCACCATAAACCTATGAAGCAACATAACATAATGGAGTAAACAAATAACAGTTTGTTTGAAAAAGTTTCTATTCAGTAAATCTGACCGAATCCAGATGATTTGAGCGATTTATAGCGTCACTTTGAGGTTTGAGTTCCATTTTATGTTGACTAATTACCATTTAGATGTAAATGTGTTTCTCCTTGTTATATTTATATTTCACGTTGATCACTTTATAATAATATTATATAAAGAGGTATAGAATAAGTAATCATTTTCAATCTCTCAGTCCTGATAGCCATTTTTTATCATTATAGTGATTATTATAATTATATTGTTAAATATAATTATTAAATATTATAATATATCAGTAAATACTCACTGTGGCTGTGTCTAATATTTATGTTTAGCTTTTTTAATGTTTTTTGTTTCTCTTAGTTTTGTTTGTAGGTGCTCTGCTGGTTTTCTTTGCACTTATGAGCTGGCTGGTTCTTTTCCGTCACACCATCATCCATCAACTGCTGCAGCTCTATGACATCAATGATATGAACTATAAACTACTGCTGGTGGCTGTAGCTGCACTCAACTTCTTCATATGCTACTTGCTTGAGGTAAAGATAAATACACATATTACCACATGACATCTGAAACATGCTGCCAATATCAGTAATTGCAAAATAATTTTTCTTCACAGATTCTTATTGACCGAGGTGCCCTGAACTGCCTTCACAACCTCGGAGGAAAACGCGAGTCCAAAAAGCAGTACAAACGTCTGGATGCCCATCTTGCAGGAACACCCTCATGGCCACCCCTGAACCAGCCCTTGTTCCCAACACAGTGCTCTGTCATCGGTGTTAGCTAACACCTACCCCCTGCTTTAGAATTTCAACTCTCCCGATGCACATATCCAGGGTTGCTAAAGATCTGATACCACCTCTCAGTGCACTAGTGAGGTATGCGTACCAGGTGTCGTCCTTGTCTGCCTATTATATATGGCACAAAACATATCATACAGCAACAAGAATGGACCGTTAGTAATAGTGTTTCTAATACAAAACATAACTGAAGAATAGAAAACTTTTTTAGATAGAAGAATAGAAAAGTATTTTGAAAGGGTGTTCTGGTTGATTAAGAAAAAGGGTGGAAACATATTTCCCCAGAATATGTAATATATTTACCAAAAAATATTATATTCAACAAAAATAAAAAATAGAGGGCATATTGCCTTGAAGTGTTTGATTCAGTTACTAGCATAAATACAAAATACTGAGTATTTCTAAACTTGTTTTTTTGTTTTGTTTGTTTTTTCCCCCCCAAGTTATTTTATTGACAAGATAATGCATACATGCTACCTACTTTATTCTCTGTGGCCTCTATGACCCTTAATTAAAGGCACAATGAAAAGAAAGTAGCAACAGATGTTTTCTTCCATATTGTAACATATATCCAAGTAAAATAGATTATTGAAAAAGAAAAGGTTAGAGCAGGGAAATCAAGGTATCTTCCCGTCCAATCGGTTTTTAATTTAATATTGAAATCTGAAAAATGAAAAAACAGCACATTTTTAGTTTTTCATTTGTTCAAACAAAACGAAAAATCAAGAATTCGGCTTAATTTATCGTTTTTACGTTCAGGGATAGAAAACGAATAAGCAACTAGAATTTTCTATCTCTACTTGTGGGCGGGAATGAAACACCTCTCTCTGCTGATTGGTCAACCAAACATTACAACATAATAATAGTCCTTAAAAAACATAAGTGTCATCCGCTTCTATAGATTCTTAACATGTTTATTTCTACTACATTTGATTTCTTTCTCTTCATCAAACAGCCAGATTAACGAATGGCTTGACACGAACCGTACCGAGGCAGAGCCTAGACAGAGCTTTCTTTTGTGTAGGCATAAATTCTGCAACCTACCCGTGAAATATTAGTTTGTCATAAATATTAATTTACTTTGCACCTGCACTCACAACTACATACTAGCCTACATCTTTGTCACACTGCCTGATTTATTATAGCTAACCACCTATTAAAATCTGTGTGGCAAAGCTGCACGATGCACTGCAGCGCGGGGATAATGTATTTTAGACAAGCGCAGACCACTATTAATTTATATGAACACAGGTAGTTTTAGACAATAAAATTAATTTATTTAATTAATATTGAGTATTGGCCAGCTAACTGATGGCATACAAATTTTTTATTTTCTTTGCCAACTAAACCAAAGCAAGCCACAGAACCGTTGTGTGACTGACTCGCAGCAGGCGCATAGAGTGGTGTATCATTCCTGAATGAATCAGAGTCTTTAAAGACCCATTATTCTCAATGGACCCGTTATAGTACTGCCACTTCTGATTTTATTCCTATATAATGAATGAAGCATTTTGAATGATTGATTGAATAAAGGCTCCGTTATTAACAGATGACTTACGTGCCACCTATGGTGGCGATATACTTTCAATTCAGTATCATTTCATTTTTTTTCATATTTCTGTATTACAAAATTTATATAAAAAAATTGATCTCATTTCATTATACATTTGTAATTGCTATATAAATGCACATACAGCCGTCTGATCAGCATTAAACTGTAAATACATCTAAAAGCATCTTCAGACGCAGGTTCTATATACTGATTTAATTGGTAATAACCTCATATTATTCTAATGTATTTGATGTAAGAATTTAACATTAAGGATGACATACAAAAAGATTAAAAGGTACATAAAAAAATTGAAAATCATTTGCCCCGTATAGAATTGTAATTTCTGACACTGCTGACACTGGCTTATTGTTCGAAGTGTTATTTCAGAGTTTGGATATGTTCTTATAACTCAACGAGTTCACCTTCAAATCATGACGTCAAATTCACATTTCACTAAAGTCAATCACTGAAAAAAGCACTCTGAGGAACAAATAGTTCCATGCCAGTGGGATAACAACATATGATTTCCTAAATTTGTATAAAGTGCCCTATGAATAAAACTCAAAATAGAAAACTAATAGATGTGCTGTGAAGGTAAATTATACAAAGCCATTTCTTTTCATATCTGTCATATTATTTAAGTTCCTCCATTGTCCAAACGCAAGTTTATGACTGTATGTTCACATAAATTGATAGTGGGCTGCGCTTCACTACAATACATTCTCACCACGCTGGAGTGCGCCGCGCAGCTTTGCCTCACAGATTTTGATATGTGGATAACTATAATAAAACAGGCTATGTGCCGAAGGACCAAAAGGCTCTGCCTCGGTACGGTTTGTCAAGCCATTCATTAATCTGGCTGTTTGATGAAGAGATAAAATGTAGTAGAAATAAACATTTTAAGAATCAATAGAAGCGGAGGACTATTATTAAGTTTTTTTTTAGGATTATTATTATGTTGTAATGTTTGGTTGACCAGTTAGCAGAGAGGGGCGTTTCATTCCCGCCGACATGTAGAGATCAAATATTCAAGTTGCTTATTCGTTTTCTATCCCTGAACGTAAAAATGAAGGCAGATTCTTGTTTTTTTATTTTGTTTGAACAATTAAAAAATGAAATATGTTTTTCATTTTTTAGGTTTCAATATTAAATTAAAAAACGACTGGGCGGAAGATACCCTGATTCAGGAACTTAAGTTTAATCCATCGGTTGTTAATTGAATATCGGTGGATCTTAACGTGAGCTTGCCATTGATCTTAAGAAATGGGGCAGGGTTTATGCAGACTAAATGTTGTCAAAATTTTCAATAAAACACATGGATAAATTGTTCACAAAAAGATCAATAACATGCATTTTAGAAACTATGGTATAATGTTTTTTATTTAAAGGGGTCATATGATTCTACATGTACTTTTACAAGTTGTTTGAACTGAAATGTATGTTGGCAGTGTGTACACAACCACCCTATAATGATAAAAATCCACCCAGTATTTAGTTTTTTAATCTGCTCATATCTTTACCCCTTTCTCAAATTGAGCCGATCTCAGATGCTTGTCTGTGTGACGTCACAAAAACATGCCCCTCCCATGATAGTTTGATTGACAGTAGCGTTTCAGCACAGACTGGACTGGTGTCTTGCCTTAGATCCGCCCTGAGTGAGCTGTCATCAGTCCTCTATTGTTTCACCGCTGGAGCAGATGTAGACGAGAATGACTCCTAAGCGACTGAGGTGTTCTGTTGTTGGATGTAAGAATGAACATAGCAGTCGTCATTTACTCCCGACCTCTGAGCCGCTGAAGACGCAGTGGATTTAGTTTGTTTTTGAAGGGAATGCTCCCCCCGATCTACATAAATGCATCTATGTTCACGCGAATCATTTGTGATCCAGCTTCACCTACAGAAGAAGTGTGTAAGGTTTTTTTAAATTAATCTTTACAAATCGCTTTTCCTAATAATGAGCTAATTAGCAAGTTTCACGATGAATGTGGCTAAAGTAAACAGTCCCTCAGAGAGCGGCTCGGAAGAGAGGGGCAGAGTCAGCAGAGCTCATTAACATTTAAGGAAAATGCCACAAAACGGCTTGCTCTGAAAATAGCTGTTTTTGACAGGGTAAAAATTTGTTTACACTACCATTGAGAAATTTTAAAACCAAACTATGTTACAGAATTTTCATCAAGACCCTAAAGAATCATATCAACTTGTGGAAAAAGGGCATCCTATGACCCCTTTAATGCTGACTTTTAACCATTTTGGACATATACAGGTGCATCTCAATAAATTAGAATGTCGTGGAAAAGTTCATTTATTTCAGTAATTCAACTCAAATTGTGAAACTCGTGTATTAAATAAATTCAATGCACACAGACTGAAGTAGTTTTTTTGGTTCTTTTAATTGTGATGATTTTTGGCTCACATTTAACAAAACCCCTCCAATTCACCTCTCAATAAATTAGAATATGGTGACATGCCAATCATCTAATCAACTCAAATCACCTGCAAAGGTTTCCTGAGCCTTCAAATGGTCTTTCAGTTTGGTTCACTAGGCTACACAATCATGGGGACGACTGCTGATCTGACAGTTGTCCAGAAGACAATCATTGACACCCTTCACAAGGAGGGTAAGCCACAAACATTCATTGCCAAAAAACTGGCTGTTCACAGAGTGCTGTATCCAACCATGTTAACAGAAAGTTGAGTGGAAGGAAAAAGATGCACAACCAACTGAGAGAACCGTAGCCTTATGAGGATTGTCAAAATCGATTCAAGAATTTGAGTGATTTTCACAAGGAATGGACTGAGGCTGGGGTTAAGGCATCAACATCAACCACCACACACATACGTGTCAAGGAATATGGCTACAGTTTTCGTATTCATTTTGTTAAGCCACTCCTGAACCACAGAAAACATCAGAAGCGTCTTACCTGGGCTAAGGATAAAAAAAACTGGACTGTTACTCAATGGTCCAAAGTCTTCTTTTCAGATGAAAGCAAGTTTTGTATTTCATTTGGAAACCAAGTCTGGAGGAAGGGTGGAGAAGCTCATAGCCAAGTTGCTTGAAGTCCAGAGTTAATTTTCCACAGTCTGTGATGATTTAGGGTACAATGTCATCTGCTGGTGTTGATCCATTTTGTTTTTTGTGTGGGGAAACAACGTCACTGCAACCCGATTGTTTTTTCCAACAGAAATTTGGCGCACTTCATGCTTCTTTCTGCTGACCAGCTTTTTGAAGATGCTGATTTCATTTTCCAGCAGGATTTGGCACCTGCACACACCTAGCCATAAAGCTTGTTAAATGACCATGGTGTTGGGTGTTGCTTTGTTCTGGCCACAAACTCACCATACAAAACATCACCAGCCACCCCTCATAGAGAATCTATAGGGTATTGTCAAGTGAAAAATGAGAAACAAGAGACCAAAATATGCAGACGAGCTGAAGGCCACTGTCAAAGAAACCTGGGGCTTCCATACCACCTCAGCAGTGCCACAAACTGATCACCTTCATGCCACGCCTAATTGAGGCAGTAATTAAATCAAAAGGAGCCCCTACCAAGTATTGAGTACATGTACAGTAAATTAACATACTTTCCAGAAGGCCAACAATTCACTAAAAATGTTTTAACATTGGTCTCAAGTATTCTAATTGGTTAAGATAGAGGGGGTGTGTGGGGGGGGGGGGGGGGAGGGGGGGGGGGGGGGGGGGGGTGGGGTGGGGGGTGGGTTGGGGGGGGGGTGGGGGGGGGTGGGGTAGGGGTGGGGAAAAATTGGGGTTTTATTTATTTTAAATGTGAGCCAAAATCATCACAATTATAAGAACCAAAGACTTAAACTACTTCATTCTGTGTGCATTTAATTTATTTAATACACGAGTTTCACAATTTGAGTTGAATTACTGAAATAATTTAACTTTTCCACGACATTCTAATTTGAGATGCACCTGTAGTTGATACTGGAAGGACCAGTTTGCATCATGTGTCTGCAAACCGTTGGATGCCATTAGAGGTAAAAGTAAGAGTTCCCCATTTAAAATCATTGAAAGAATTGAAACAATTAAATATTTTCAAAAATGGTCTCCGGAGACATTATTTAAAAAGTCTTTATTAAATGGGCATTTTGAAAAGTATTTACAGACCGATTTCTGTGTTCTCAGGCAGGCCATGACAAACCCGTCTGGTCTGATTTGTTACAGCACAATGGGTGAACAATGACATGTCAGATTAAAGGGTATTTCCATAAACTGCATGAGGCAGAGATATCACAAGAGAGTAAGTTTTAGGAAGGAAATTTAAAAAAGAAAAAAAAAGGGCAGGGAATTAGTCAAAAAAAGTAGTATGGCTCTTAATGTATAGACACTGTATTGCGAGAACCAAAGCAACTAGGCCAACTGAACACTCCATTAAAGTTGCGTTGTTAAGCCACCGGTGCGAGACACTTCTCTCTTAGGTTTTAATAAACGTTAAATAATCTCTTATAGGACATTCTGTAATCCAGTCAATGTTTTTCAAATGATCTTGAAGCCATACTTCATGTAAACTTAACATTGCACCATCATTCAGTTAAAAACCTATCCACTGATACACAACTTCATTCATTTCCTCACAACAATCTGAGTTCCTACATAAAAAGAAAGAAAAGAAAATGGCCAACAGCAGATTTGATGAGAAAGTGAGGTGAGAGGAGCCAGCGAAATCATTCCTCCCTGCCCCCCTTTACTCCCTTCAGTTCTTTCCAGCACAAGGAATATTTACACAAGTCATCTTTCCACTGGATTTCACTTTAAATGCAGAGGTCTAAAAATGACAACCTTTTTAAATCATATAAAAGGCATAGAAACGGTTTAAAAATGTGATTTGCTGCTCTCATTTAATACTCTACTAGTTCTTGTTTTATTCTTCTTTATGTAGAAATCAGGACAGTCAGAGGAAGACCCATGAGTAAAACAACAAAATAAAAAATAAAAAAGATAACCGTAAACAAAGACCTTAGTCAGCTTGAGTTTCCACAACATACCCTCACTGTTTCTTACCCATTTAAAAACATATGGCAATTAGCAGACCGAGCTAGTAATAACCAAAATTAAAATAAAAGACAAACACAAGCAATACAAAAGCTTGAGAGAAGAGAGGTCTGAATAATTAGTGATATTTCTAGAATTATTGCTGAAGGAAGCTGGTGCCTCATACCATCCTTTTATGGGTTCTAGAACATCCAGCACTTGTTTTCTTCTTTTTCAAATATCTCTTCAGAGGGCTTGACTTGACAGGCTGGATGCCAGTGACGGCTGAGTTACGTGAGGAAGGGACAATAGTTTCATTTCTCTCTATTTTCGTTTTGATTTTGAGGGCTGGGGGCTGGACATCACAGTGAGCAGTGTCCGGAAGCGAGGTCCTCATCACAGTGTAAAAGCGGGGAACGTTCCCCATTCACTCCTCTGGATCGTGTTTCTTTCCCCAGTTACATTCCACACATGCTGTGCTGGATTCGAGAGGGTTTCATACTTATTTTAAAAACATCCCACATCCTAAATATGGATAATACATTTTTGAATTTCAACAGTATTCTGGGAGACCCACTATTGCCTCCCCTTTTCTCCCAGGAAAGGCTGCTATTCCTATCTGCGTTGATGGTGAAAGCCTTGTGTACCATCTGGACCGGCTGGCTGTCGAACCACATGGTTTCCTGATCTGTTTTCCTCTGAAAGTGTATGGCTGCTTCCACGTGGGGATCTGATTGAGGATAGACAATATGTAAAATACACAATCAAAAATATACTGAGCATTTCAACATTTTAAAAGCAGCCATTTGTAAATAAAATGGCTTGAGCCTTGGTTCTGGAAGTCTCCACAGAGATTTCAAAGTTTTCTTAAAGGGGACATCGGATGCAAAATTCACTTTTACATGGTGTTTGGATATAAACGTGTCTTAGCAGTGTGTGGACAACCTTCCTACAATCATATAAAAGAAGCATCACTGCTTTTTTTCCCCCCATCCCCAAAAAACCTAAACAGTCTCAATTATCAAGTCCTTTTGATTTTCATGCCCCGCCCACAATCGCTGACGGACCCTGTATTAGCATATTTCCGCTCTCAGCTAGTTATACATTGTCTGCCATTTTCTCCGTGCTCGAGCAGCTGTAGCGATGACCATA
The DNA here is from genome assembly GCA_018155175.1 of Sinocyclocheilus anophthalmus. Classification (NCBI taxonomy): domain Eukaryota; kingdom Metazoa; phylum Chordata; class Actinopteri; order Cypriniformes; family Cyprinidae; genus Sinocyclocheilus; species Sinocyclocheilus anophthalmus. The sequence goes on from JADLZN010001921.1 coordinate 128,815, forward strand.
AGCAATGCAGGTTTTTTGTAGTTGGATGTAAAAGTGAACTTAAAGTCTTCATTTTCTCCTAACACGAGAGCCACCGAGGACACAGTGGATTAGTTTTGTTACACAAAAACCGAAGAGAGGGGTGGAGTGAGCAGTAGTTCATTATCATTTAAAGAGACATGCCCAGACACGGTGGTCGTTTTTGACCAGGTCAAAAAGGGTGGTTGTTTCAAAAATGGAAAAAAAAACCCCACATTTTTTTTGAAAGTAATTTTAACCAAAGTATTTTGCTGACATTTCATTAAGACCCTAATGAATCATACCAACTTGTGGAAAATGGGCCAATCAAACAGAACACGTTTTTGCTTTGGAAAATGTGAGATGTGGGCAGTGGACTGGGGGAAAAAATGCAAGGTCAAGAGACGAGTTCTTTAAAGGCTTAACTTATTTTAACTGGAAAAGTAGCACAGTAGAATGCAAAAATGCATCCTATGTAGGGTTGCAAATGAGTGGAAAATTTCCGGAAACTTTCCAAAAATCCTGTTAAGTTTCCAAAATTTCTGGAATGTTTCCGAAATTACCTGAAATTTTCCACCTTTTTGCAACCCTGATCCTATGTAAACCAGCCTTAAGCCATGAACAAAACAAATCAGCTCTGCAACAAATTACAACTTTAATAACTCTGATTAAAAGTATGTGAAAATTGTGTACAATTCTTTGAATGAATTAACTATATGCCATGAAATGCTGTGAAATTTGTAACTGATTTAGAAAAGGCTTATGGCAAGTATGAAAATAAATATATTTTGCTTCTTGCTGCAAGAGAAAAAATTGTTTATATATACCCTACCATTCAAAAGTTTGGGGTCAGTAAGATTTTATGTTTTTAAAAGAAATTATCAAATTGATCAAATACTGTAAAGACAGTAATATTGTAATTTCTATTTTAACATTTTAAATTGTAATTTATTCCTCTGATGGCAAAGCTGAATTTTCAGCATCATTACTCCAGTCTTCAGTGTCACATGATCCTTCAGAAATCATTCTAATATGCTGATTTGCTGCTCAATAAACATTTATTATCAGTGTCGAAAAACAGTTGTGCTGCTTAATATTTTTGTGGAAATCTTTGAATATGAATAGAAAGTTTAAAATTTTTTTTATTTGAAATAGAAATCTTTCGTTACATTGTAAAAATCTTTACTGTCACCTTTGATCAATTTAATATTAGTATGCTAAATAAGCACACTACATCGAGGATCTTCCCATAATCCACAACATAAATCAAAGTTGTTGACTCAGCTATTATGATGCTCACTTATGATCTTCTACAGAAGCTTATCAATTAAAAAAAAAAAAAATCAATTTAACTTCCAGAACTATGACAGTTTCCCTCTAATGAGCGTGTCAGTATTTTACCGGTCTGAATTGGGTCTCTCCTGTGGCATGTCATCAGGAGTAGCACTGCCAAGGATTCTCTTCCTGGCCTCTGCATATTCTGCCTCTCGCTGAGCTAAGGATTTTACTCGTGGGGAGGGTCGAGTCTGCGTCACAGATGATCCTAAAGATCCGTTACTGGAAGGTCGCTTTAAAATACGAATCTGAGGTGGGGGTGCTGCGGGGAGGGAGTCATCCTGGATTACGATGGCTGTTCTCATCGGAGAACTGCTCGAACTGCCACTTGAAAGTCTGGAAGAGCATCCAAAAAATAAAAAATGATTTTTTTTTATGAGTAAAACAAGCAACACAGAGCAAAATATGGACTCAAAAACTAAAGGATGACCAGACACACCTTTCTTTCTGACTGATTCGAAGCTTTTCCTCTAGTCTTCTTTCCATTTCCTAAGTCAAACACAAAAAAAATGAAAATTCTACTGGAAGAATATCTCAAAGTTATCTTATAAAACAGTACAGGCAGGCCACTTCAAGGAGGAGCCTCTGAAGCAGCAGCAAGTTTTCAATTTCACAAAGTTATTTATATATCCTTAGTGCAGTGGCTAAATTAATGTCAAGGCCGAATTACAGAGTGCTGCTTGAGTAGGTAGACAATATGTGGCTTTTCTAAACAGAGACTTGAGAGACACATTCAAATGGAGGGAAAGATGTGTTTACGGAGCCTAATGGCTGGGGTGTTGACCTCACTGGCAGACAAATACTGACAAACCCTTTAAAAAGTCTCATGTTTTAAAATAGCTCAATATTTAAGCAACCATGATACATGGTCACATTTTGCATGCTCGCTCTCTCTCTCGCTATATATATATGCTACTAAATGAGAGTAAAGAAACGCGATATTAAATACCAATGAACTTTTTCTGTCAAGGGCATTTTTAAAGTAACAGCTCAGACCAAAATATGAAATTCGGTCATTTATTCATCCACATTTCGTTGTGAAACTGTATGCATTACTTTCTTCTGTGGAACACAACCGGAGAAGTTAGGCAGAATGACAATCCCAGTCACGAATAACTTTTTATTGTATTGAACATCCGCAATGAAAGTAAATGGAGACAGAGACTGGATTCTGCCTCACATCATCTAGTTTCGCCTCTAGAGGACAAATGGCCAGAGAATGAAGTAGCTACACAGTGTTTGTTTTTTTTTCTTTTTTAATTGTTAAAAAGCTATTATTTTAAATGTATCTACAAAACAATATTAACGCTCATGAGATCCACACCCGTGCGTGGATACCAGCCGCAGAACAGAGTTAATAAACATCAAACGGAGCTTATGAGGATAAGCGCTTAGGCGATTTTTATGCTAAAGTGCGCGCTGACCAACTAACGTTACTTAACTAGATAAAATGCTACAATATCTAAAATTAATATGCAAATACACTGTTCCCACAGTATTGGCAGTGTGACCAACATGAGCTCGTACCAGGGCTGCTGCTGAAATCCTTTGGTGAAACCGCCTGTTGACGGTGGGGTCTGTGAATGGAGACTATCCCCCTTCGATAGTTCCAGGCGTGCTGTTGAAAAGCGGTTATTTTGGGCCTGTGCATAACGAATCCCCTCATTTTCCAATTTCTAACGAATGGTGATAACACAATACACATTGCGCCTTTACTCTACGACCATCCACAATCGCGGCCTGTTCTTGCCAGGGCACTCTGGTTCCTATACGTGTGGCACAGAATATTTTTCCCCTTTTTATATCATCTGAGTGCCCGGTACGGCTAACTAGGCATTAGCTTAGCACGGGATGCACTGGTGCAGGTTTGCATTTCATTAGCCGGGCACATATGGTGGGGCTTGTGATAGCGTGCAAATGTGTTTTACCTGACGTGCAGCGGAACGTTTCGACTGGTCGCGCAGCGTGCCATTGTTAAAATATTTACCTACGGTTTACAAATAAGAATTTACCACAACTATCTGACGTTGGGCCAGTTGTGTCCCTTTTAACTTTGCGGCCCTATTCCGCCACGCACTCACTAATATACAGGTTTTGAGCTACATCTGCTCTAGGCATGAGGCCGGTGGTATGAATCAGCCTAATGCTCCACACGAGGCTGTGTACATTGAAAAGACAGTTTGTGGAAGAGAGAAGGAAAGCTTTTCATATATTTACCCCACTATCGGCGGCCTCTTCCCAGCTCTCGGCGACCTCCTCATCATCCATGTTTCCACTCTTGGCTAACTAGGGGCTTCCCTCAGCCCACACGCTAACGCACATTTTCAACACCTCTTAACAGCCGCGTCATGGTCTGCGTCCGTCTTAGCTGTTTTTTGTAACACTTCACAGTACTGAGCGCGTGCCATTCCTGCTGCTTGTGGGAGATACTATATCGAGTTACAAAATGGCTAAGAATCATAAAACCGGTTTACACCGACGGGTGTCCACACTCCTGCCTCTATACTGTTCCTGGAGGTGCCTTGGTGCTGTCCTGAAGCATTTAGTCCTCCAAGCCCGTATGTAAACACACCTGAGAGCGCTAATCAGCTCTTACTCAGGCATAGAACTTTAATAATCTGGTCTCTCTGGTGTGTTTTTTGAGGTCACCCCCGTAACGTCTATCGTTCGGATGGCTAAACCTGTGGGCAGGACCACCTTCGGCCCTTCCAGTACCCGTGAGTTTGTGTGCACCCCTGGTTTACACAGGTATACTTCATAGCATAATAATAAAGCACTAGTTTACAACAAAATGCACATCACGGTGCACGGGCTGTTACAGTCCCGGTTTCTCACAAGGTATGTGCGGAGGCCTGCATAACAAAATATTATAGTGTTTATATATAATTGTATATACTATCATATATACTATTAGGATTTAGGATTTGCTCACTTGCCACTTTCTCTAAAGCAGGTAGAGAACAAAAGACTGAACTACAACATGATGAAAACCACCAACACAATGAAATCTTCAAAAGATTGATCAAATTCTCGTTACAAGGACTACATGGACACAGGAAGTACGTCGTGCTAGCTGAATGAGACTTCATTTGCATCGCCACCACACGAAGTACAAAATACCTTAATGCGCTAACTCAGGTGCGCATTGCCATTTTTTTAGAGTGACCTCTCTTGATGGTTTCAGTGCCTGGTAGGTTTAATAGAACCAACTAACGGTTAGCACACAGCACACAACACATCCCTTTTTAATACACAGAGGTGTATTAATTAGAGCTTACTCATTTTCTTAAAGGAAACATTTCATGTTATCCAGATATTAGTAATAATAAAATTTAATTAACAGGTATAGTTCACGCTCCTCACCCATACACTGACATCGTGTCTCATTTTACCACCTTCTTGTGCCAAGACACCATGAGTTAAATGTCTTGTAAATTCGTATAGATCAAATACAAATAGTTTTACTGGGCTGAAGTTTCTCACTTCTGTTGTCACCTGACCTTCCCTGTCGTATTTGATGCTTTACAACACAACAATGACTTTAACATGCGATCTTTGGGATGCTAATTTTCTCACCAAATTAAATTTGATGTGTGATTAATTGACGATTAATCAATTAATTACTCTCGCCTCACATTCATGGTCACTTAATAGATTAAACATTTTAATCGCTTACCATATATATATATAGCCTATATATAGGTGTATCTTATTTGCATATTTAAAAATTACACTCCAATGTTATAGGTATAACTAAGCTGGAGGTTATGGATCCCCCTCGTGTTATCAAAACTCATCTTCCCATCCAGCTTGTGCCTCGTTCTTTCTGGGATGCTGGTTGCAAGTTTAGAAGGTTAGATTTCATGGGCTGTATTGAAAAATACGATATTATGTGAATGCCAATTCATTTTTCCATAGGTTATACCTTTACAATTACCTGCCCATTCGGTCCCGAAGGGATGGCTCTTGTGTGGTTCTTCCACTTGTATCATATCGTCGTTTGTTAAGCCGAGGGGTATGAATCTTCACCAGCTAGAGCCTGGCCCTTGGCCACAATATCTGGAGAAGTAGTTGGTTCATCTGTCACCATGTGTGCAAGTGTGCTGGTCATTCATGAGCATTTCCTGGCCTTATAGTTCTGAACAGTTATACTGGTTGACCACAGGGAAGGAGGGGAAGGGGGGGAGCAATTGTCCTTTTCTTTGTGTAAAAGTGAAGGTTCTACATACGCGCTTAAGTTATTATGAATCTCTGAAGAATGAACTCCTAATGACTGAATCATTTTTTCAGTGGGCTTGGGGATCCTGGTAATGACCAGCGTGGTTAAGGATACTGGAGGGAAAGTGCATGAACAGAACCAATCTCATTTTACATAGTTTGCTTTTAAAGCTGAAAGAAGGTCATCATATATCAAACATTGTTACAATGAACAGCCCGCGAAAACCCTGCCACGGGGAACTAGAGGCAAATAGGTGGCATTTTGATGTGAGAGGACAACAGGGGATGGACTTTCACTGGAGGAAGCATTATTATGAATTATGGACGCATATTTTGGCCAAAAGCAACTTTTTAAAGTTAAAATGACTTGATGGATTTGTTTCTTAAAAACATGCAGCTTTTCACTTCACAAGATTTTAATTAATGGACTGGTGTTATGTGGATTTCTTGTGGATTATTGTGTTGCTTTTATCAGCTGTTTAGACTCTCATTCTGATTCACTGCAGAGGATCCATTGGTAAACAAGTGATGGAATGCTAAATTTGTATCTATCCACATCTTGGATGGCCTGGACAGGGGTGTGAGTAAATTTGAACTAAGGTATATTCGCGTTTAACTAGAGACTAATTATGTAGTACTTGACGCTTATTTGTATAACTTTGTATTTATTTATGAATTTCAGGCACCCTGTTCGCCGTAAGTTACCACACATTGCTCATGTCCTCAGACGGTAGTTATAAAAAAATTTCTGCAATGCGAAAAAACCCCATGGCAAACTATTCAACTATCCCAGATACAATCTTTGATCGTACAGTCTCAGAGTTCATGTTATGAATCATTTAAATTGGATTTGCTCTATTCTTTTGCAGAATTTATTTTTATTTTACTTTATAGGTGAGGTTGGTGACTGGAAGAATCACTTCAGTGCAGAAGAGGATGCTGCATTTGAGGAACATGATCTCAAAATAATGGCTGATTGTCCTATTCCAATACGGTTCACAATATGAAAGACTGAAATGGAGTGTGTCTGTTTTCTAGTCCAGAAAACAAAATTACAATTTCCTAAATAAATGATAAACTATTTAATCCCATATGTTTCTATTTTGCCTCATAAAGTACATTGTTGGGCAACAAACTGTAATATAAATGTACTACTCTGGATGAGTGGTAACTGTTGACTGTTCAAAGCTCTCGAATGCAGTGTAAAGTTCAAGTCCCATCATAAAATCTCTGGAAAGTATACATAATATATTAACGGAAATGAAAATAATCCCCAGCTGCGGGCAGAAATGTAATGTTTCTTTATTTCATATTTTTACCATTTTGAATCAGGAACAGGCCTCAGAAATAATTATGGAAATACATTAATATATTAAAACTTTGTGGCTGTAGAGAAACAAATCATACAGTTGTAAAAACTGATCAAGGATTAAGTGACCTTTGAGACTGTGCTACCAAACCTCCAACTCTCATATCTGCACTTGATAAAGGTTATACATGAGTGAGGATCGCAAACAACGCAACTGAAAATAACAAAACAAGGTCAGTACTGATGCTTTTGATTTAAGATTTCATTTTGTTTTTTTGTGTGTGTGGCCAATTTGACTAGTATCTATGTAAACAATTCACTGACACATTAAACAATTTCTTACTTTCATAGGCATGTTGTCCTTCATTTCCCGGTTTGTGCCAAGTGTTCCTACTTGGCTAAAACCAAGTGCTATTCCTTTACATAGTGTTTTACAAGGTGAGGCATTAAATGAGTGTTCTGTCACAAATTTTCAATAATAAAGGAGTTCATTCACTGATATAATTTTGATAATATATTTATTGACTTATTCACACATAAATATCTAATAATATTTAAAATATGATCTGTTGGTATAATTTTGCCTTTTCTGCATTGTGAAATATTATATATGTATGTATTATATATAAATGTCTTGTGTTTTATGTTAATCACAGGGCTTGTAGGTGCTTGTGGAATTTGGGTTCTTCGTAACCTTTTAAAAACTTACTTGTTTGTTGAGGCACGGAGGTTAGTTATATGTGCTATGTTGTTTAACCCATGCTGTATGGCTGAAGATAATAGATATTTAATATGATATAATATTTCAATAATAAGATACGACAGTTTTTGTGTTGATGTTTTTGTACATTTCTCTTGGCTGTCTTTTAAGTATCGCAGATCCTGAAACAGACATTAAACGAAGGAACAGACTAAATGGTGGAATAATAGAGAAAATTCAGTTCTGGATCCTAACCGTGCTTCTTTCTGTTGTGGGGTCTCGTGTTGCATCACTAATAGTTTTAGAGTTCTCTCTTAGAGCCATTTCAGCACGGATCGCAGGAGGATCAGTACGAGCAAAATTGATTTATGACATTTAATACATTTGTGCATGACAACTCGTTATCATTCTAGATAAAATGTTCTTGTTCTTTTTTGTTTAGGACTCAATAATGGACCCATTGTTACTGCTGATTATCCAGTGCCAGTTCTCCTTGGGCTGCGCACTAACCTGCAGCCTTAATTTCCTCCATGAGGGGGCACCACAAGGCTGGCTAAGCCTCCTCCTTGCAGTTGGACTGAGCTGGTTCTTGGCAAGCAGGTGCAGCAGAATATGGCGACATGTAAATACAATGTATCCAATACACAGTACACAGCGCTATTGTGGACTTTGCATTGGACTATTAACCACTGGCACTTCTATATTAGCCTGGCTCTGCAGTGCCTTAATTATAACTTTTAGCGTATCTGGAATTGCTGCCATATCAAACATAAACCAAAACTTTCTATCGACCACTGAGGCTCTGAGATTTTGGACCCCACTCACAATATGCTACACTCTGCTGGTTGTGTACATGAATGGTAAGGCAATCAAATGGTAACACTTAATGGTTTTAAACAGTTCTATTCACTGGAATTCATTTAAAATTGTAATCTTTTGTAACATTATAAATGTCTTAACTGTCACCTTTGATCAGTTTAATGCATTGTTGCTGAATAAAAGTATTAATTTATTTTTTAAAAACAACAACCTTTGAACAATATTGTAAATTTCATGCCAACACTGGCCGTCATTTGAGTCTAATCACAAGTATATAATCAATCTTTCAGAGGATCGACATCAATCGCCTGGCCAACAGATTCTCAATACAGTCGTTGTGCGCCTGGGTGGGCTTTTCGTGTTACTGATTACAGTGGGCAGCTGGTCAGATGTACTCCATGTTCTAATCTGCTTCATTGGTGAAGCTGCGTGCCTGTTACCATCTCAAGACCTTTTGGAAGCCATATATCAGGTTAGAACTAATAATTAATTGCATTTGCTGATCTCTTCATCTGATCCCCAAGGCATCCATTATATAACTAAGATTATGTGCATACAATTTAATCATGTACTGTATTTTCACAGCATGTCACCTATGTGCCTAAAGGCCCATTAAAAAGCCATGGAAAACAGGAGGAACAAAGGAAATTGGAAAGGAAACTGGACTAGGCTTGGATGAAAACAAACTTGACATATACAGCCTATATATATATATATATAGGCCTACACACACACACTTTCTCTACAAAATACATTTAAGTGAAGAGATGTGCTTTTTAAGTCCTTAATATTTAAAGTCCATTTAGCTTTACTCCCTTAACATTTACATTCATTTACACTCCCTTAACATTCAAGTACTGCATGAAAAATGAATGCCTTATGAATGCCTTCCATCGTAATAAATATAGCTATTCGATACCTTTATGTATACGATGAATTGCATTCATTCCCTCTATACTTAAATACATATTTTTTTTTAAAAATCAAGAATATAATTAGAGAACTTAACGTGATTAAATTACATTTCACTTCTTGCAACAAACGATATTCATTTTGATTATCTATGACTTGGATATAGGAACAGTAACAAATAGTTGTATTTGCTAGGGTCACCCAGGCATTATAATAAAGATAACTAATACATCAAAAACAGTTCAAAATAGCAATTACACTCACTAAATAATTGCGTGTTGTCTTGTAACATTTTTGAGCCCATTAAAGGCAGCCATGCGCTAAAGTTGTTAAACTGAACTTGAACCCAAAATAGCTCCACTGGAAACAAAATGGCCGCGGCGCTGTCATTTCTTTTGTTGTGCTGGGTTTTTCTGCACTAGGTTATGCTCAAAATGGCGTCATATTTCAAAGAACATTCTTTCGATAACTGGCGCCAAAAATTAACAACTGAACATTCACGAACATCGGGTGTGTGGTCTGTTTGTGGCATGCAATCTGCAAGTGTTTAATTCTCCACGGTCTCCAGGATGTTTTAAAGCGCTCAAACATACAAGGACAAAACATTTCTCTCAAACGCATTCCACATTCTGTCGCCTTTTTATAAATCCAGTTGTTTCCTCTGTCGAATAAATACATTACAATAATTTTTTTTAGCAATTTAGTAAAGCAGTAAATGTCTTCATGTCCTTAGAAGTTTGCCACACCGTCTTGTGGTGTTTAGGAGCAAGAAGAAAAAAGAACATTGTTGTCCAAGTATCCAGGGGAGTCATTTATTGTATAACATGCAACAATATTGTTTAGGCCTAAAGTGCGCTTTTGTATTTCCAACGTGCAACCAATCCCAAATCCAATCCCAAAAGCACTGTCAAAGAATTACATTTTATTAGTTCTATTCCATATATTAAGGATTTAGGCAGATCCAGAAAGTCCAGTGAATTCCAGTGAAGACTCAAGACTGAATCTGAAGATTATGTGGCTTGCTCAAGATCCAGCTTGAGAACCAGCTCCACCTCAGTACAAGTTCCAGAATTTTCTGCCAGTCAGAGGGTTTGTAATTGCTCTTTGTCAAAACTCTATGTGGGCGTGTAAAGCGCACGCGCTATTCATCCATTGCGGTCCCTGTTTTGCCGCATTCTGGCGCATGCGTGCATCCAATCATACGCCTCGTGCATAGTTGGAAAACAGTCAAATGTTTGTTTTAATAAAGAAATGTTATATGATTGGACATTATCTTGGGTGTTTCTTCAGGACACCATTTGATTGCCACAAGCTGGTGATTAATCATCGCCTTTATTTACATTTTGGACAGTTGATCCTTGCTGTAAACAGACCACTGTCATTAATTATTAAGCTTACATTCGATGCGATGCTTGTCTTTTCAATAACTAATCATGCTAAAGGCATCCTTCTCGCCGTTGTAGTTAAGACTGGGAGATGTCCGACCACTAATCTCCCACAAATACAGATGGAACTATTATTATCATCTAGAGAGAATCCAGTTTAGTCCTCTAAATACACTAGTTCACTTGAGTACAGAGGATCTAGTCATGTCTTTTGTTTTGACTTGTAAGTCGTATATCAAACAGACAGTTCCCACCTGGATTTGGGGAAAACAAATGGCTGTGCAAACGTATACAAAGCAGCAGTACTGAAACTAATAATACTGTCATTAACACCGGCCAGCCACTGACTCTCGCGAATAAAGAGTTTGCGGTAAACCACGAGTCTCATACATTTTACACACCCCAAGATTATGATTAACTTGCATTTTAAAGTCATGTTCTACAAAAAAGCTGTCAAATGTCGAACTAAAGCAAAGGGAACCAAGTCTGACTTTTACCTTGCACGCTTAAAGATATATTTATCCAATATATATATATATACACATTTTAACATTTAAAAGTGATTTACAATAAAATATGTCATGTCCGATTTTATCCATGAGGAATTCCGAGTGCTTATTGCTTATGCGCGATCTCGTCATGAACCGGAGCGCGCTCCTCGACAGCAAGGTTCAGGCTCTCGCAGTCAACACAGCTTTCAAGTGCAAGCGGGTCCAGTCGTAGTGTCGAGTCAGAGGGACTGCTCGCCACACCACACACATTCAGTCGGATTTAACTCGGTACAATCTTCTGTATGGTCGGGGGACACCAACACGCAGTATGGTCCGGGAAACCAGACATTTATGGGTGGGGAATTTACCAGAAAATGTACGAGAGGAAAAAATTATCGAGCACTTCAAACGGTAAGTGACGATTTGCCGAGAGCGAGACAACATCCAGCAATGTGCTTCCTTCAAGTGTTTTGGGGGGAAACAATAGCAGCACACCGGTGCAGAGTTAAACACCTTAAACGTGTGCCACAACTTTCGCAGCGACGCTGCTATTGAGTTGGCTTGTTTTGGCTCACTTAACGTACGCTGGCTAGTGAGTTAGCTTTCGAGAGTCGCAGACGTCGCTAGGTTGCTAATTAGCACGGAGGGTCGCATACAAGCGCATAACTATTGGCTTCAGTTTGCTTTAATTTGCAACCCAGATGTCAGTAGCACCTCTTAAAAGTTAGTAACGTTTATTGCTCGATGGTTGAAAAATATATATATATACTGCTAGCGAGTTGAATGGGCTAAATGGTGTCTACTACTAAAGGCAATAAGGCATCACAGTGGGTGTTGTTATGAGCTTCCTCGGCTCAGATGTCATGAATGTCAGGCGAGCGCTGACCGTCAGTGGCTGCATCCACAAGAAGTCAAACAATAGCAGTGTGGGGTTTAATTTCAAGACGAGTTTTATGTATGAAAATGTGCAGGACCAACCTGCAAATTATTATGTCAGTCTATAAACATGTGGCGACGGTTCGTATTACTGCACCAATAGGACGTTTGAGTTGTCAGCCAGAAGTTTGTGTATGTATGGCGGTGAGGTGTACTCTCATACGCGGGCTGGTTTGTCTAGCATGGCAGCAAGACATGATTTTTAGTGTTACAAGAAACATCTAGCGTTCAAAACCACCCATATCTGCACGTTGTACCCACATACCTGAGGGGGTTTTATGCACATTTCTGACCTGTATGGATTCAGGTAATGCAAGGTATCGTTTCTCAATGAATTCACTCAGAAGTTACAACCTGGCTTTGGTTGGAAGGCGTAACTAAATCAGAACAACACGGTTTGTTGGAACTAAATGGTGCGAATCTGTCTTTAGCTCACGTCTGAAACAGCGTGGTGAGATTTCTCCCTCAGTAGTGACATCGCAGTACCGTGTATTACACGTCGAACACATTTGACTTCATATCGTCCCAAACTATATCGCACATCTCTCTATAAAATGTTGGATTTCTAAACATATCCAGCTTTATCCGCATTCATATACATGCAGTATGGTCACGCAAAGCGAAACTACATCGCAAGTACCAACTACATGATTGTTTGTGTCGTCGCAAAATGTAAACAATATTATCGCCCAGCTCTGTGCGACGAATTCATGAAGGTATTATAAACATTAACGTTATGTTTTTCTGTAAAGCTGCTTTAAAACAATGCACGTTGTAAAAAGCACTAAATAAGATTGACTTGACTAAAGGCTGTCTAACGACTTTAGTGACCACAAATGCATAGTCTATCTGTTACGTGTTTGTACAAATAGAATCAAAACACACAGATGTAACTTAGTCTTTTAAAAAATGCAGGTGTGATCGAACTCATAATGGTGTTTTTGTTGGGTTATATAACTAGTTTGTATTGTGCTGGAGATTTCCAAGCTGAAGTTAATGAACATAACACTGAATAGAAAGATATTACTTCGCGAGTCGAACACACACACACACACACACATATAAGATTTGTGTAAATAATTTATTCATCTACCAACCGCTTTGTTGTCTCAACGGTAGGCTTTTGTTCTATTTAGCTTTGAATTGTGGTAATGACGGTCGCCCCTTGAACGGGAACTAAATAAAACGCGCTCACGCTCAATTGTGACGGAATATTAAAGGAGAAATGGGTTTCTGTTGTATAAAGGAAATAAATGCAGATCTATGCATCTATATAAATAAATGCAACATTTAAGTAGCCCGAAGTGATTTGTGTACGGTGTCTGTCAAAGCTCAGGTCAGTGCGGCAGAGGTACTTATTGAAGATGGGGGACGCGAGAATGAATAAGCAGTGTGAATAGGTTTGTAAAATGGCGACGGAGATGTGAGTGTGAGAACTGGTGTGTCAGACAGCTGCTCACCTGAACAACCATTTGAATGCCTGTTGTTTATGACTCCTTTTCATATTTTGCTTACCAAGTGTTGTTTTAACCCCCATGTACACCTGTCATCGATTTACGCATGTTTTGTTTATTTGTTTGATGATTGACAGCAAATTAATGTGTAGTAGTATATTTACTTGAAGCTTATGCAAGCTCCATGTTTCAAGGATTTTAAAGTGAAAAATAATGTACGTTTATTTACACAGGGCACAGGTACATAGGGCAGATCAAGACATCCTAATGAGGTTTCAAGCCTGAATGATTTGACAGAATTGTGACATTTGACTGAATTCTGGCATTCATATATACTTATTGCTTAATGGCACATAGAGCTTAAGGGTAGAAAAAGGCTATGTTGGTTATTTTGCAATTCTGTGGTGCACCAGCAACAGGCTATCAAAATCTGATATTTGTTTTCCTACCATAATTATGGGATGTATTCAAATGAAGGGAGATATTACTAGCATATGGTTGATGCTACTCATACAGTGGCACATTTTTGTCTGAGGATGCAAAAGGCAGGCTGTTTTTATTTGAATAGCCTTATTTACATATTGCACAAATGACTGGCATGCAGGTTTGTTTTTTACTTAGCCCTTTGCAGATTGGATGTAGATGGTTATTCAGATCAGCATTATTGATTGCAAGTATTATGTGTTGGCTACAATTAAATACTTTTTCTGCCCTTTTTTTTTTTTTAGATATGGACGTGTGGAGAGTGTCAAGGTGCTCCCGAAACGTGGATCGGAGGGTGGAGTGGCAGCTTTTGTGGATTTTGTGGACATTAAAAGTGCTCAGAAAGCTCATAATTCTATCAACAAGATGGGAGACAGGGACCTACGCACCGATTACAATGAGCCAGGAACTATTCCCAGTGCAGCTCGAGGCCTGGATGATAGCCTGTCCATAGCCACTCGTGGGCGGGATGTTTCAGGGTTCACAAGGGGGGTAGGGGGCCCTGTGTATGGGCCTCCTGTGTCACTCCACAGCAGAGAGGGACGCTTTGAACGCAGACTAGACGGGTAAGTGGACATAGTTTTTCTGAAGGCAGGGGGACCATTCGTTTCTTGTAACTCATCTCTCCCTCCCAGTTATTTCCGTCATTAATTGGGCTGATTTATTGTTTTGGGGGCGGGTGACATAAGGGAAATTAAGAGAACACATTGGAAGGTATTAATTTGGGCATCAAGCTTTGATGGTCGAGGTCTGTCATCGCTCACCATGTAAAGCGAGCCAGTTTTGAAGTTTGTCAAAGCATGGTGACCATGCACCGAAATTCATTATCATTATGTAGAGATTAGCGTGCCTCTGCATGGGGATTCTCTCAAAGTTGGATATCGCTGCGAAGAGAATCCAGGGCATGTTTCGGATTTCAAAATATTCCGGGATTTCTGGAAGCCAGAGCGAATCCGTGACCGTGGCCTTACCTGGAATTGCCATATTCTGGAGTACTGTACCGTCCAAGGTGGATTAATGGGTTACATCATGTGTTTTTGCTCTGTTATTGTAACACGATTACGGTGTTGATCAATTAAGACCCATTGATTGGTAATTGGATTATTGAAATGGGTGGTTTAGGATCAGTTCCCTTCCATGATCTGGAGTGCTCTGGATGGTATTCTCTGGATTCTTAATCACACTGGATTAATACTACCCAATGACAAGGATATTCTATCACTACGGTTTCTTTTCTATATATATATGTTTTTTTTGGGATTATTTGTGGTGTTAGGGTTTGGCTGTTAATTACATGGGAGACTTCTGCCATTGATCAACATGGTAGAATGTGACAGAAACAAAGTGAGCAAATCTCTTTATTTATTCATTACTTATTTCAAGACCATTTAAGTTCATTTTTGCTTTTTTCCTAAACATCAAAGAAAAAAAATGGATTTAAAGTAGTATTTAGTCTAATATACTGAAGAAAGAACTGTTTTTTTTGGATCCTCAAAGTAAAGCATGGAGGTATTGCTGTTGTGGGGCCGAAGACTTCTCAGTTTGGATGTGAAATATGTCATTGGATTACAAAGCCCCATAATGGATCTGGGACTACAGCAGACTGTGGATACGCTACAATTAAGAAGAAAGTTGATTTCTCCTAATGGACTATTCCAATGCCAATGGATTATCTCTTTTTCCAAGCGTCAATGAAGATTCCACTGGGATTTGTTAAACATTGATCGAATGCCCATGTTTTCAGAGTTGACTTGGATTATTAACATTCACAGTGATTAGAACATTGGTACCTTGTTCTGATGGGATATCAGAGAAATTAACTGTTTCAACCATAAGGAGGTGATGGGATAAGATTTAAATAACTGAATCAGATTTTTTTTAATGCACTGAAGAGGGATTTAAAAGAACAGAGGCATCATGCAGATAAATTTTACGTTTTTATATTTTAAAAAATCTACAGAGACATTTCGTTTCGAAGGAATAATGACAATGAAGAACACAAGTAATGCTGTATGAAGGTCAATATTATGGATTTATATTTTTGGACTTCTTTCTCCAGCCTGTTTTTGATCTGTTGGGGATTTTTTTTTTGCATAGAATTGAGTTGGACATTCTACCTCCTGACTTTTACCTCCATACGCTTTTTGCATATCGATATTGACTTATTTTTTAAGATGCATGGATTCTTTTTGGCCAAACTATTATGTTGGATCCTGAAAGATAAGGATTACTTCGTTTTTTTTTTTCTTACCATTTTTTTTACATTCTACATTTTTAACCCCCTTTTTTGCTCACAAAGTTCTGTCTCCCTAAATTGTATTTGGAATTGTAGGTCGGGTTACCGCTGTCTGAAAAGGTTGGTATGTTCTGCCCTGTGTATATTAGCTGTTCTCTAACCCCTAGTTTGATCCCCTGTCTTTTTTCCATCTCCCACTAACAGATGTAGCTGTTAAACAGGCTGTTTTTAGTAGCTTGTTGGCATTTGCAGATTTTTACCTCACTTTGCTGTCCCTTTCCTGATTCTCACTCTTTTTCACACTCCCTGGCTTTTTGCCTCTCTGCTTTACCTATGTGAATAATTTGAATAGTGTTTGAGGCATGTTAAGAAAAAAAGGTTCAAATGACTTTAAAGAATACAGCAAAGCTGACCAAACACATAACAGCTCAATGGAAATGGAGGAGATGGCAAATGAGTTGTGGAGTGTTGTGATGCAATGTGTCACCACTGTTTGTCAGTTCTTGTGGAAATTACAGGAGTGGACTATATGTACTGTTAAGGTTGATCACAGTCAAGTTACACAGCTGGCTTCACTAAACAAAAGCATCTTTTTCTAATGGAAACCAAACAGATTTACTAGGTCAGATTTGTTGCTACATGCTCACTATCACTCACTGTCAATGACTAACAAATGCTTATTCTGGAGAAGCTGCATCTCAAGCTTTAAATGTAATTTGTCAGGTGTTATTTCAACCTTTTAGTGATTTGAAAAGACAGAATTTACTTATAGCTAATATATTAATGTGTAAATTAGTTTTGTTGCTTGGCAACCATGCACTTATTAATGGTCAGTGGTCGGTAAAACTTTGCGAAATATTAGTTTATTCTGATTATTATCATCATTATTAAAAAGATAGTTAATAGATAATTTATTTGTCCTCCAAAGAGGAAATTCATTTTCACAGTGGGTGCGTATATAACACAAAGACAACTGCACAGTACATATGAACTTATAACAATACAATAAAAAAAATAAAATAAATGTAACTATTGGTAGCTCTGTTGCAAGTTTGAACAGACTTTAGGTACACCACTTCTTGCCGTGCCTAAGAACACTTCTTAACCATGGTAATATCATTGTAATAAGACTACCTTTTGTAGATTATTGGTTATTAATATTTTCTGTTGCACACTGAAGACTATTCAAGTTTAAAAAAGTAAATGAAATCATTTTTATTTGTAAATTTTATTTGTAATAATTTGTGTGAATTTATCAGTGTAAGATTTTGAAAAACTTGCAGGTAGATTAAAACAGTTATGTGTTTTATAAAATTAGGAGAACTCATTATTATAAATATCTAATTTTTTAAATATACAAATATTACTGCCCCCCCCCCCTCAGAGATTAAAAAATATCTGTAGCTGTTTGACTAAAGAAGGGTTGTGGAATGATTGCAGTTATGTTTTCATAGTTTGAAAAGGACTACTGAAACTACAATGTTCATGCGTTTCAAAATGGCTGTTAAACTGAAGCTAGCATAGAGTTTAGTGTGCTTCAGCGTCCCCTTCACTCATTCCTTTTCTTTAGGGTTTATTTTGCTCCTCTTTTTTAAAAACATGGTTTAGAATCACTCTCCACATGAATCATTATTCTGCAGAATGACCAGAATAAATGATGTTGAAGTGTCTCATCGTAAATTACCTTTATTTCAAAATAATGAGTTTTTTTAACCTGTGGCTTTGATTTTATTCTTTGAGAACGACTTCATTGTATTCATGAAACCTCATTCCTGTTAGTTAATTAAATCACAAAATGAGGCAGTAATACGCAGTTATATCATGCTGTCATAGAAGGAAAATATGTTGTCTAGAATTTCTAATTAAAAGACATAGTTGCTTCATTATATTCATGGTAATACAGAAGAAGTTAACTATCTAATTGGTCATCTTGTAGTGTAATGTAATTGCAATTTCTCACGAAAAAGACACACAAAAAACAGTAGGTTAATGATTTAAAAAAATAGTTCATTTTAATTATATAAAAAATGGTAAAATAAATAAATCTCCAGATTTTTTTTCTCTACCCTGTGTAACTTGGAATGTGACTAACCATGACATGCATGACTTTTGTCATGCATAATTTTCATCCCCTTTGTTTTCAATATGGATTCAGTTTGATTTCCGAAATGCCAAAAGAGTAAATTGCAAAAAAGACTTGAAGCAAAATCCCAAATAAATAAACAAACCAACAAAAAAAATTCCAAGTTGTCCTGACCTGGTATCAATATTTGTGTTATGCGTTGTGCTACAGTAAAAGAAAAGTCCAAGACAGCATCTTTCCAACATGCACTTGCAGTCTGTGTATTGATTAAATCACTCTACAACGCATGTCACTTGACTTGTATGCCTGACAGGGATGAAAATAACATTCATTTCATTCTTTCCATTTTTCTTTGCCATCCTCCATCCCTTTCCTTGTCATGTAGGGCTGCGGACGGTCGGGAGCGCTCTTACGATCACAGTGCCTATGGACACCATGAGCGTAGCAGCAGCAACAGCAGTAGTTTCGATCGCCAGCGTCACTATGAGACCGATTATTACAGAGACTCTAGGGACCGGGCCCTCAGTGGAGCCAGCGGGAGTGCCAGTTCTGCCAGTGGCAACATTGGAGGCAGCTCATCAGGGGCCAGTGTAGGTGTTGCAGGGAGTGTTGCAGGAAGCAGCGGTGCTGGTGGAAGCAATAGCAGCACTGCTGGAGTAGGAAGTGGCGGCTCGACACCGGGAGGCATTGTCTACTATGGTTCACGAAGCCGGAGCCCTAGTCGTTTTGAGACTACAGAGACTCGCTATGAGCCCCGTGCCCGTGAAGCTTTCACACTCGCCAGTGTTGTCCATCGGGATTTATACAGAGAAGAAAGAGGCAGGCGAGGAGAAAGGACATTCCATCACAGTCGCAGTGGTTCACCACACTCTTCGCAATCACACAATCCATCACCACAGAGGCTGCCGAGTCAAGCAGCGCGGCCGGCACGCTCCCGCAGTGGCTCAGGATCTCACAGTCGTTCCTCCAGCTCTGACTCTGTCAGTAGCACCAGCAGTAGCGGCAGTGGCAGGTAAGTGCAGTAAAGCATCTTGGTGCATTTCATTAGCATATTGATGGCAGTACATGTATGTGTATATATATATATGTATATATGAAGACTTTAGATGCAAAAACCTCCGTCTGAGATTTTGTTTCTGTTAAATGAGCATTTTTATCAGGCTACTATGTTTAGCTTCAGTCATTTCACTTTGATGGCAAAGAAAAGGTTACTAGTCCGTTATTGAATGCCTTATTTTCAAAAATGTCCAATGTTATTTTCATAGGAGCCTGATAAAAATGCTCATTTAAAGGAAAAAAAAATCTTGGACAGACTTGGATGTTGAAGTCTTCACCCACACTATATATATATATATATATATATATATAATGAAAATTATGTCAACATTTGCTCACCATCATTGGGGGACCAGCAACTGTTTGGTTACCCGCATTCTTCAGAATATCATCTTTTGTGTTTTACACAAATAATTGAAACAAGCTGGATATTTAAGTTTACATGTACCTCGACAAATTACCAACACGTTTGCTGGAAAGGATGGCATATGGTGCAAAACATTGGTTTATATTTTCCAATACTTTATAACTGAGCTTTCAAGACTACCACATGTCACTTTTGCAATTTCAACAAAACCTCATCTGTTAGCTAGCTAGCTAGATAGTATTATCTTTCTGTAAAATCTGCAGAATTTTCAAAAGCATTGTAGATTACATCACAGAAAATCAAACATATATGTTTGCAAGGCATAAAAATGGATGCAAAAGATCTACAAATGTAACATTTTTAGTGGCAAAGCAACACTGACTGGAAAAGGCCAAGTGACTGTTCCGTCAACTAGCTCAAAACTCCCTCACACGGGTCATCATTATTGTTGAGCCATGTTTGTGCAGCTTTTAGTACTCAAACTGCAGTGTTGCACTTTTGTTTCTTTTGAAGAATATGTATTAAATTATGATGTGCTTGTCTGCAATTTTCAATGTTAATATATTTTATCCTAAAAGAATCTGCATAGGTGAGTAAAAAATGTATAGGTTGTTGTCTATCAGACATTGCTTTATTTGTTTGAGCATTTCGATCAGACTGACACAGCAACTTTGGCTCGTCAGTTTGAGTCAGGACTATCTGTTTGGCTGATGTAGGTTTGGGCAACCTATTTGAAAAGTGGCACAGAAATTACATGGCTTTAAACATGTCTTAGCAGCATGTTGATGCTTCAATTCCAAAATGATCTTTCAGAACTTGTTCTTGATCTTTGGACTCAATCCACATGTTCATGTAATTGCATGTGATAGCTTTGTTTTTGGTGGTCTTGGTGATCACCTAGGTTTTTTAAGTGGTCAGTAACAATGGATACTGATTACAAATTAAGTAGTTAGTCAGCAACAGTAAACATGCTTCTGCTGCCATTCATCCTTACTTATCACACAGTCAACATTTACTGTTTTTACAGATGCTTGTTGCCTTTTCCTTTTGTATTAAATTTTCATCGGATGCTAGAAATTATAGTACCTATAAAAAGAAAACAAATAGATTTTTAAATGTGTTTTTCACTTATAATGAAGAATATTGTTCTGTTGATCAACTTTCTACTAAATTTATTACAGTTCTGATGAGTAGCCTATTCACCTCCTTACTGTCACAGTCAATGCACAGTCAATATGTTGTAGATGTACCTTTGGTCAGTGTGGAAAGGTCTCTGTCCTAATTTTTTTTTTCCTGTAAAACTGATCAAACTCGGGAGATTACATAAAGATCGTTAGTGTACGGTGACCCAGTGTTTGAGGACGACTTGCATTACAGTAGGTACATTATAGCTGTGCCACCCTTTTTCCGATTCTTAATTATTGATTTATCTTTTTATTTATTTAACCCCTTACTTGTGTTAGAATACATTGATTGTGTTGTACTTCAATCAGTCAAACCTCTCAACCACACCAGTTATGTCCACATAACTATTTGTGTCTTCTAAATCAAATTGTTTGCACTAGTGATAAATATTTATTACATTTTACATTTCCTTTTTTTTACTTTAGACATTTAAAGGGGTCATATGATGCGATTTCATGTTTTCCTTTGTCTTTGGAGTGTTAAAAGCTGTTTGCGCATACAGAAGATCCGTAAAGTTGCAAAGATTAAAGTCTCAAGCCCAAAGAGATATTCTTTATAAAAGTGAACACTCATCCCACGACCAACCCCAATCCTAAAAAAAACGCCTCGTTCAAACACGCCCCCACATATCTATGACACTGTGTGAAGATTTGCATAACACCGCCCAAATGTATATGCAAAGAAAGAAGGCGTAACTTTTATTCTCACTGTTAGTAGTCTCCGTCCACTGTTCTTTTAGCTCGTCGGATGCAAACGCCTGCGCAGTGACCGATCGGTGGTATGACATCAAATTAACCGCAGAGGGAGGGTTGAGAGGCAAAGACTCTTTAAATTTTTGAATTGCTCTCTCGCGATACTTTGATGTCATACACGATCAGTCTGCGCAGCGCCGATGCATCTCGAACAAGCCTATTGTTGCCCAGCCGATGGTCGGGAAGCCTGTGTGTGTTTCGTTGCAAAAGCCAAACTACCTTGTTTTGTCTTCCAAAAAAGGACACAACTAAAAATCAGTGGTTAAGTTTTATTTACAACACTGTTCCAGAACAGTACAACCCAAATATTCGAGTGTGTGCAGCACATTTTACGGAAGAAAGTTTGCTGAACTTGGAAAGGGGCGTAACATTTCCATCACACGCTTGAGGTATTCGGCCAATCACAACACACTTGATAGCTGGCAAATCAGAGCACACAGTGTTTTTCAGAACGATGAGCTTCGTAAAAATCGACGCATTTCAGAAAGGCGGTGCATAGAGGAGCAACAATAATGTACAGTATGTGGAAAATAATGTGTTTTTTGAACCTTAAACCGCGTAAACACGTTGCATTACACCAAATACACCAAATAATGTTTTTTTTTTAGAAATGTCATATGACCCCTTTAAAAAAAATCTGTTTTTCTGAGACATTCCTGCTGATTCCATGCTGTAAAGCAGCAAAACTTGAAAAAGTCCAAGGAAGGGAATAGTTTTATACCAACTTTTTTTCTCTCATTCCTGACCCAGTTGCAGATTTGGCTTCAAGCACTTTGAGTCGGCATATTGGGAGGGATGCCCTGGAGCAGATATGTGTGTAGGCCATAATGGCTCTGGTCAAGTATTGCCCCCAGCAGGTTTTAGACTAACTATATAACTTTATCTTCGTGGGAATCTCTTTTTATCCTTCAATTTTAAAATAGGCTATAGAGCCACCTGAAATGTTTCAGCACAAATATTTAAACAGTTATAGTTGACTATATCAAAGGGAATGCATTTAGTTTATTGTTCCCCTTTAAACAGTTACGTTTTTTAAGCCTTTCTAAAAGACAGAAGCCTTATTGCTTTTGTAGATGTATTAAAGGGGTCATATGATGCGATTTAAATTTTTCCTTTCTCTTTGGAGTGTTATAAGCTCTTGGTGCATAAAGAAGATCTGTAAAAGTTGCAAAGACTAAAGTCTCAAAACCAAATAGATATTCGTTATTTATAAAGGTGAGTCAGCCCCGCCTACCTAAAACGGCTCGTTCTAAAACACGCCCCCCCCACATATCTACATCACTAGGTGGAAATATTAGCATAATGCCACCCAAAATGTTCACGCAAAGAAAGAAGGCGTAACTTTTATTCTCATTGTAGTATTGTTTCTGCCGCTGCCATGTTCCGTGAAGGTGCTGTGTGCTTCTTTGTGAAAGCGAAACTGCTTTGTTTGGTTTTCCAAAAGAGGACGATATCGCTTCGAAATGCCTGGAGCTGATCCGTGCTGGTCGCTGAGGAAATACTACAACTTTGCGCTGTGGATCGCCGGATCAGCTTTCACCGTGGACGAAGCGGAGTCCAGCCCGGGGTCGTCACATGTGGTTGCTGCAAGCCGCTGCGCTCCTTCTTCTTCGAATCGCCGCCGCTCTGCTCACTCCTAAAATCCCCCGGCCGTTACTCACTTTTAGCCCCGGCCCTCTGCTCACGGCTAGGTTGGCCGCGCGCCACTCACTCTAGCCACCGTGTGTGGAGACGCTGTTTGTTTCGTTGTGAAAATGAAACTACTTTGTTCGGCTTTCCAAAAGAGGACATGACTAGAAATCGGTGGTTAAGTTTTATTTACAACACTGGTCCAGAACACTTCAACCCAAATATTCAGATGTGTGCAGCACATTTTATGGAGGACGTTTCCTGATCCTGGTAGAGTAACAAAATCCGTGCTGTTTTCTGACTTACGATTGTAAGTAACGTTTTTTTATATTTAAGATTTTTTATATATGTTAAGTTTTGGGCAGTGTGGAGTAGCACTTGTTGTTTGTCATTTTTGATCACAAATGCAGACATGGTTTTAATGTTTACACGGCGCGATGCAACGCAACGCTTAAAAATACAGTATAAGTCATTATAATCCATAAGTATGTCACTGGATGCAACGAATGCCTCGTTTTGTTTATAATGGGTTTTCATGTTTTTTTGAATCATCGCTCCGGCCTGACAGTGCATCATCACAATATGGTAAGGGGTGTAACATTTCCGTCACACGCTTGAGGTATTCGGCCAATCACAACGCACTGGATAGCTGGCCAATCACAGCACACCTCGCATTTCAGAACGATGAGCTTTGTAAAAAGCGCCGCGTTTCAGAAAGGCGGGGCATAAAAGAGAAACAATAATGTACAGTATGTGAAAAATGTGTTTTTTTAACCTTACACAACAACAAACAACCGCATAAACTCATTTCATTACACCAAATACACAATATAATGTTCTGTTTAGCAACATCATATGACCCCTTTAAGCCCATTTCGCGATTTCTATCATCATACAGTAAACCAGTAACAATCACCCCTTCCTCTTCTCATCAAATACATGTGATGCAGTAGTAAACAGTCTCTCGCTGTCGGTGCTTACAATGATTTTTGGGTCTTTCTCCGACAATTTAAATGCTTCCACACTGCTTGTGCGTGTGTGCTGCATAAGCCCTCTCACTTCTTCTCTGTTGCTATTTTTGATCCCCCCGCGCTCTCATTGTTCGGTACAATTATTCGGTCTTTTCACTTTCACAACATAATCAGCCGATAGTACACCCCATAAACATAGTATTTATGGCTGCACCGAATGTCAGCAACCAAAATTAATTCGGCCGAAAATAGCAAAAAAAAAGCTCTTTCGGTGTTCAGCCGAATAATTTTGGTTGCCGAACATTCGGTGCATCCCTAAATATTATGTTTATGTTGTGTAAATATCTGATTAATCTTATATAGGATGCATATATACATAACATTATAAAAAGAACATTACCGTAATAAAAAGTTGTAAGTTCTTTGGGTTTATTTGCTGTGTTTCAGCGCGTTGTTACGGGAAGTCCACAACAGGAGTTACACATTTTGAGTAGCACATTCTGACTTTGCGTCTTTTTGTGCATATATGTTATAATATTATGTTTATGTTGTATAAATATCTAATTTTCACATAGCCTAAATAACCCGCTAACAAAGTG
The DNA here is from genome assembly GCA_018155175.1 of Sinocyclocheilus anophthalmus. Taxonomy (NCBI): domain Eukaryota; kingdom Metazoa; phylum Chordata; class Actinopteri; order Cypriniformes; family Cyprinidae; genus Sinocyclocheilus; species Sinocyclocheilus anophthalmus. The sequence goes on from JADLZN010001921.1 coordinate 153,732, forward strand.
CTTCAGTTTACTGGTGTTCATTTAGACAAAAAAAACGTCCAAATTTTGCTATAAGTTTGATCGCAACACATAATCATTGCTGTTAATAGTGTTCATCGTCTGTTTGATTACATGACATTAACTGCTTGACTTTTACCATATATATTTCTGCCATATGGACATTAACTTGAGATCGTCACTACTGATAAGCTATTACTAGATAGAATGTAGAAACTTTAATTTTCTGTAAAGCTGCTTTGCAACGATTTGCATCATGAAAAGCGCTATACAAATAAACAAAAATTGAATTGAATTGAGCTCTTCAGCTACAGCACACACAGCTAAAATAGCAATGCTGATATTTGAAACAGTGGTATTAATTTAAGATGTTTCTTTTTCAAAATCATTGATACATTATTAATAATAGCCACCACTTTTATTTGTATCTTATTTTTTTCATCAACAATATGGTTTAATTAAATTAATTTCATTATTGTCTGTGCAGACACTATTCTGTTTTATTTATCGATGGCACATGCATTTTTGATTCTTTACACGTAAAATTGTCCATTGTCTTGTTTGCATTTTTTAAGCATTATTTTATTTATTTGTAAGTGTTACCTGTGGCTGTAGTCTAAAAAGCGAATGATGGAGTAGAGAATAAGTAGTATTTAATCATAAATACTAGGGATGTGCCGATCCGATATTCATATCAGCTATCGGCTCCGATAGTGCCATTTTTCTTTTCCTCCCACTTTCTTTCCTCGGTCGTGTATGAATCGGAAAAAACTTCAAGAGACCGATCCAAATCCGAGATTTTTTATTTATTTACTTTTTCGATTGTGCAAATTATTCTGTGTTACTTCTGAAGCCATAAGATAGCTTAATGTGAGCTACATATGAATATTTAAGTCCTTACATTAAAGTTCACTTAAACTCTTTTCTCTGTTGTGGCTGTCAGTCATTCGTTCAGCCTTTAACGTTAAACCCTGGTCGCGTTTGGTTACAGCAGTCAGCTTGGTAAAGCTTTCTCCAAGATCATTCTGTGTTCCCATTTTTATACTTGATTTGTAAATAAATGTCTATGGTTTTGCAAAAAGGACTTTTATCTTCTTGCTGGAGTTTAATGTTGTTTCGTTACTTGATATCGGGTGTCTGTGAGAACAAAACACGGCGTAGAAAAGACTATAAATAGTTTTAAACGCACACAGTAACTGAAATTTAAAACTGCTAAAAGAAAAGGCTCAATAAAATATCACACAGATATAATACACTACGCATCAATTTCTCTTCACTTTGTGCTTTGCAGTTTTTAACACGAAGCGCTTAATTTAATGTGCGCACATTGTAAGTGCTTCGTGCTCATAGACTGTCAACCCTCTATATTGCGAGTAAATCACTCGCATATGCGAATAAATCTTAACTCTGGGCAACTAAATTATGTCTAATATTAGCCAATGGCTAATCAATTCTCATATTTTAATCGCCAGTGTGTGAGTTGGAGGCTGAGTATATGATTAGCACAGATATATTTTCACTCACAGAACACTCTGACTGAGCACTTCAGAGTTTCACTCTCCGTCAAGCGGTCTGATATTTTTCAGTTCATTTGAATGGATGCGCAGCGCACCTGTGTTTGTGTACTTCACACACTCGCCGTCGCTCTCCTCTCACGACGCGCAAAGAGCGGAGTTCTTGCATAACATTGCAGAATTGAGTCACTACATGTAAACGATATACTTGTGTGTATTTTCCTGTAAAAATACAGTTCCTTGGAATTCTTGCAGCTTTTTAGAACCGCCGGGTTTCCGGTAGTAGACGAACTAATGGACAAACGGCATCTCATTGGCTGGTGCTCGCCTATATCAGTTCAGCAAACGCGCACAACCGATTATAGTCTGAATCCTAGCCATTAATCCTTAGTGTGTTGTTTTATATTGTTTCTTATTAGTATGAATTCTCTATAATAATATAATCTCTTATCTGTGTATGTCGTTTATTTTACAATGACCAAAAAAAAGCACCAGCACCAATCCTAAGTTCATGGTTACCAAGTTTTAATTATAATTACTAAACTTCTATTATTAAATACTACATGATTATCATATTATAATGGTTGACTGCTTGACTGACTGATGTTAAGAGTGTACTTTCAGATGTTTAAAAAGCTGTACCATTTTACAAAAATTATATGTTTGTAAAATGGCATAACTTTTTTATATATATCACCGTTGAGGGTTGACTGTAATAAACACCGTTTCGTGCTGCACTGTATTTGTTTTGTCCTATCGTATCTATCATTATATTTTGTTGCCTTATTAAAAATATGCTATAGATTTAAAAGAAATGTTTTTTAATTTTATAGTATATACTTGTATATAAATACATTAATGAATGTTTTTAATGAATGGATTTTATAATAATACAAATAGCAATGTGTAACATTTTTACCATATTTAGTGCAACACTTTTGTTTGTTCCCCACAAAATATTGATTTTCACTAAATGTTTGGATTTCTTAAATTATTGTGCACTGATTTTTCTAGAATAACTTTTGCTGCCGAATTATCCACTAACCTAGTTTATGATACATTTTGTCATAGATTATAAATATACATAAGCCTATATTTTTTCATATTTTGTTTATTTTATTTTTCTTATAATGAATATCTGTATCTAGTAGGATTTGAAAGAAGTTATCAGTTCCACACACAGATTATATAAATTCTACATTTATTTTAACTGAAGGGAAAAAACTTCACTGGTAACTCAGATCGGAATCGTATCGGCCAATAAACTGAACCCTGAGGTATCGGAAGTCGGTATGGGAGCGAAAAGGCGGATGGAACATCCCTAATACATACATGATAAATCACGGGGAAGACTCCAACCTCAAAACAATCATATACAGGACAAACCACGGAGAACAAGTGTCTTAAATAACTGTAGGGAAATTATCTTGGTGAGAACAGAGCAGGTGTGAGTTAATTGACAACTAAGGAACAGATCAAAAGTGAACTCATGAACCACAGGGAATACCGAACTAAAACAAAACGACGATAAATGTTCTGTTGAAAAGTCTGGTTTTTGGTACGAAATTTGGTATAGGAGTGTAAATTAATTTTCACAACACTGGGGTATTCAAACTTTTATGCCTATGTTTGATGTATATTGTAGTTGTTTGGACTGGCTTTTTATGTTGAGATTTTTTTTAATCAGGCTCTCAAAAATTACATAAAAATTTTGATGTAGATTTATCGGCCAACATATCGGTTATCAGCTTTCATATATAAAGAATTATCGATATCGGCCAAAATTTTCATATCAGTCATGCCCTAATTAGATCCCATAAGTGTTTTTTAAAGTGCCCCTATTATTCCATTTTTAAGGTTCCTAATATTGTTTTAGGAGTCTACAAAACGTTTACATGCATGCAAGTTCAAAAAACACTTTAATTGTCTTTCCCCTCTCAAATCTTCATTTAGTATCACCTAATTTTGTTTTGTTCGAAGCAGTTCTAAGTTTCAGTTTCTCTAAACCCCTCCTTTCCATGAGCATACTCTGCTCTGATTTGGTCAGATGGCCCAGTCTGTTGTGATTGGTCTACTGCATACAGTGCTTTTCGGAAACGATACGCCCATTGCCATAGTTCTGTATTTTGAATGCTCAATAGAAAATATAAACACCTATTGTTTATCATACTTATAGGTTGTGATTCAGTGAAGACAGCTGGTCCAAATAAACTGGGTACTAAGCCATCTTTCAAGAGCAAGCGTTTTGTGAATCCCGAGATTAGAGAAGCAGTCGTCAATAAAATGATGGGAACACAAAAAAGATTGAGTGTGAAAAAAAGAAAAGAATTTTAAGCACTGATTCTTTGCATTCTCATCTTTCCGAAGTGAAAATAAAACGAATTTACTTAACAGCATCTTCTCAACACGATGTTAACCACACAAACAAGCTGCAGTGTTTGAGGGTGGGTCAAGTAGTTTGCGGCCGGCCAATGTAGAACATTATGCAAATGTGTTAGCTTACATGTACCATCAATTACTGAATAACGGTCGTTTCGTCTGTTCAAGTTATTCTTTGGAGACAATAACTTATTTATCATGTGCAGCAATTCTGCTTACAACTTTGCAGATTGTTTACATTCACATACAGCTACATTACACACTGCATTAAAGGCAATATTCGAAATGGCATAATAGGGTCACTTTTTTTAACTTTTTTTTTTTTTTTACTCGGACTCTTTTTATGGACAGCATAAATACAGCCTGGTGAAACATTTGGATGTTATTATCACTAAACAGCTGGGTGAAACTTAAATTCATAGACTTCATGGTTTGCACCTCTGTTTTGTTGACAATGCATAACCAAGAAATATATCTGTTGAAATGGTGAAAAACAAACATGTAGATGAGGTGCTTTCTCAGTAAATCATTACCAGTTACAGGAAGTAATTGGAAACCAGTTTTAACAACAATGACATCATACATAAATGGTCCAAATGTCAAGAAAGGTGTCTATCTAATTTCCAGTATTTTCAACTGAACTAATTATTAATGACAACGGCAATGTAACATATAGTCATAAATGGGGCTGGGTATCGAGTTCGATACTTTTTAGGCACCGACCGAATTGCCTCGATACCATCGAGTATCAAAAAACATCTTGTCGTTCGGTACCAAATTTCGATACCTAAGGTTTTAATCTCATCAGCGTCAGTGAGCCAATAAGCCTGCAGCACTAGCCGGTTTGTTCGACTAGAAGAGGTGCGGCGCATATCGATCATCCGCGAGAGCGATTCGAAGAGCACGGAGCCGTCTGCCTCGGTAGCTCGCCGGGGTACTGTAATACCACCAGTATAGAGTAGCGCGGGAGCTGCGTGAGTTCCGGAGTACGGAAATCAGGCTTTCTTTCTCCCAGTCTCTCTCACAGACGCACACACAGTGCGGAGACGCGAACGAAACGTTCCTTTTCACGCTGAGAAACCGCGAATTTATCCGTAAAATAGTTTCCACCACTGAAAAGCTACATTCATTTCTCATAGCGAGGTTCCGTAAGGATTAACTTAAAGATAACTATTATTAGACGCGCTGAGAGACGCATAGACGCAGGTATCCACGCACTTAATCTCTCTCTCTCCCTCTCTCTTATAACCGCATTAGACTGCATTAATAACTGCTTTAGCCTGCATATCAATGGCTCAAGCCTTTGTTATTAGCTCTAAAATTACGTTTTTGCAACGGAAGGTTTGGGATGAGGTTCGTAAAAAATTAGTTCCACCCACACGAGATTTCAGGACGGAAAATGTCAAATGTCTTGAAACAAATGATCCGAACAATGTCTTGATGTGTGGTTGGGAATCCAGGCTGTTAAAATTATTAGAGAAATAACTCCCGAAGTGGTACGCCACGCCTATTAATGGAATGGTCTCTCAGTTCTCAAACAAATTAAGAACTATTCGATTTTTTATTGACTGAACGCAAGCGCTTAACGCGATAGAAAACACTGTAACGATTTCACTGATTAAGAAATATTTTTGTTTGCTAGGGTGGTAATATTAGGTTCTATAGTTATAGGAAGGGGCACAAAAATGTCACGTCCCGAAAATATGTAAATTCCGACCTGCCATCTAATGTGTTTTTGGCCTGTGATGTTGCTGAAATTAAATATGTTATTACCTCTTAGTCAGAGCAGCGATCATTGAAGAGAGAACACAGGCAGACAGCGCTGGAAGCTGCTAATGCTATCAGTAAATCAGTGGAAAATAAATAGAAATCATGATTCTGTCTGAGCTATGCGTTTAAAATGAACACTACCTATGTTTAAACTGAAAGCTATTTTTGAGCTTTTATTAAAATATTTTGACTGAGTTTATGTTTTGGTTACAGTCCTGTTGCGCTTGTGTCAGGTGGCCACTCAGGAGATTAGTCTTTTGAGTTTGTATAAACATCACAAGGGAAAAATAAAACCAAAGTGGATTTTTTTTTTAGATAATGTAATCTTGTTAAAATGTATTTCATAAAATTGGTATCGATAAAAGTATCGTTCAGGAACCGGTATCGAAGTCAAGGTATCGGTATCGATATCAAAAAATTTTGAACGATACCCAGCCCTAGTCATAAAACTCGAAAGGCTTTTTCACACCAAGACAAATGTTTGGTGTGATAATTTAATTTGAATTAATTCCAAACCAGCACAAACATTCACATGCAGAACCAGTTTACTTGTATCTGTATTCTTGTATTTGATGTTGTTTGATAAATACCAAATTTGTGAAAATTGAAAATCATGTGCCCCTGTCCTGCGTAATGCTGAATTCTTGCTTTTTCATCATTCAGCATGTTTGCTGTTGCTTTTGCACTAGTCTGAACAGACAAATCACACGCAAAGTGCGTGTCTTTGTGTCAACAGGCCTTACCCGTATTATGCCTTTTTTTAAGGTTCCTAATATTGTTTTGGGAGTCTCCTACAAAAGGTTTACATGCATGCAAGGTCAAAAAGCGCTTTAGTTATCTCAAGAACTCATTTTCCAACGATTGGTTCGAAGCGGTTCTAAAGATTCATTTCTCTAAACCCCCCCTTTCTGTGAGTCTACTCTGCTCTGATTGGCCAGCTGGCCCAGTCTGTTGTGATTGGTCGATACGATATGCCCATTGCCATAAGTTCCGGATGTTTGATCTTGATAGAAAATATAAATATCTATTATTTATCATATGTACAGTTTGTGAGTGGAGCCAGCTGGTCAAAATAAACTGGGTACTGAGTAGGGCTGTGCGATATGGACAAAAAAAAACCTATAGCGATTTCTTTGATCAATTTTGCGATTTCGATTTTAATCACGATTTTGACACACACAGACATGCTTTACAGTCATTAATGCATTCAGTGTGAATTTGAAACATATTTCCAAAAGAAAACCAATTAGAGCTTTATCAAAAAGCTGTAACATGTCTCTAGAACAGACATAAGGCAAAATAATCACTAAGTAAAGGTGTAACAAAATGTCTCTAGAATAGACATATGGCAGAAAAAAAATAAATAAATCCTGTGTCCAGGGATTTTTTTTTTGCCATGCACTGGTCATAGAGCTCTTTGTGGCGTTGCCTCAGATGTTGAACTAGATTTGTTGCGCCAAGTTCACACGTACTCCGTCTGCAGTGCGTATACAGTATGTGTATGCGGTGCAGAAGCAGCACGGACTCATTTTGCTTTCGCACAGGACGCGTTTGCAGTCCGCTCCTGATCCGCGGCTGTTTACCACAAACACAACATTTATCCATTATTTGGATTTCAAATCCAAACGTTGTTTCTGAAAATGCTTTTTCAGCATTGTGATTCTCTTTTATCACAGTACAGTAATACAATCTTTCATAGACATATTCATTTTTAAACTCAATAAACATAACTTAGTTTAACTACCACTTCGAGTGCCATCTATTATTGCCTTGTTTATCTAAAAGTGCACTTTTCCTTGTTTTAAATCTAGCCAAAAAGCCATGTGTTGACTGTGAAACAGTAGACTTTAATTATATGCATTTATGGTGTAATTAATAAATTTCCATGTCAATCCATGTTAATTTTTACCTCGAATAATGCGCTGTCACTTTAATTCAGCGTGTGCAGCACAGCAGAATAACCCCTTATTTACACTGCACACGTCTGCGGCGCGTTACGGCTCCGAAGATGTTTTGTTACGTCCTTCACGCGGTGCCAACTCACACCAGAAGCGGATCAGAAGCGCAGCGGTAGGATTCGCGAGACCACGTGATTTGCCTGTCAGATGATGTTTGGTTGCTTATATTGTCCTTGTAAAAAGGATTTATGATGTCATACAACACCATGTGTTTTTGTATTTCGAGGATGAACCACTCGTCGTCCATTTCTGGCCTCCTTCCAAAGATATGTGACCGTGAAATACGATCGCGAGTCTGCACAGGGTATTTATTTTGTAATTGACATGATTTTTTGACTTTTATTTTGTTCGAGTCAAAATGGGCAATATTGTGCTGAATACAGAACTTGACGACGACAACAACAATAATAACTAAGTACAAAATAAAATATATATATATACTAGAAGCTGGGTGTGCTCCTCAAGAGGACTATGGTATTGTACATTTATTAAAGTCTTATATATTTTATATTTGCAGTTTTTCAAAGTACAACTGTTTACATGTAGTAGAAAGGTTAGCAAAAGAAATGTAATAACTTAATACTGATCTTCATTATGTTATGTGCAGGAAAAAAAATTCTGAGAGTAATGTTCGCACAGTAGGTGGCGGTAATGCACCTTAACTTTGGATGCCACCCTCCATAAAACATGAAGAAGAAGAAGAAGAAGAATGTTCGCGCTGCGCTGTTGTAACTGATCAGCACCGCGCTGTCAGCTCGGTGGCGCTAGTAAACACGTCCTCTCTGCGCTGTCGAGTCGGTCGTGCCGCTCGGTCCATTGAGCCGCGCCTATGACAAGTCAGCGCGGCGCGAACACTTGAATACCGCGCCGTTTCGGTCCCACTTTGGGTTTTTGGGTGCTTCCACATCATCGCGTGCAGTGTGAAAGCTCTGATCCGTTAACATGGGCGCGGAAAAAATACACACCACAGACTGAGTGTGTGAACCTGGCGTTACGTTTGAATGCGCGCCCGGTCTGTTCTGTTCTCGTGTTCCATGTAGGCGCGCTGAATTCTGATTGGTTCGGATAGCATACTGCGGGAGGTCGGGGCGTGTAAAATCGTGCTATAAAGCGATTTAGAAATCGCGCAAGCTCAAATCGCGATTTTATGACGATTTCGATTAATCGCACAGCCCTAGTACTGAGCCATCTTTCAAGACAAAAAAAGATTGGGGATGTACTGCTGTAAATTTTAACCACTGATTCTTCGCTGTTTAATCATTCAGAAGTGAAAATAAAACGAATTTACTTTCACAGCGTCCACACGGCATGATGTTAACCACACAAACAAGCTACAGTGTTTGAGGGCAGGTCAAGTTGGAACAACATAGAACATAAACAGGCATTATGCGTTACCTCATGATGTGTAGCCGTCAGGGAAGTGGGATTCGAATTACTGACGACTTGTTTCGGCTGTTCAGAGTCTATTCTTTTGGGAGACAATACATTTATTTATTGTGCACATTTGGCTTTACAACTTTGCAGATTGTTTACATTCACAGTCATACAGCTACATTACACACAGCATAAAAGGCAATATTCGAAATGGCATAATAGGGGCACATTCAAACGTGAGATGTTGACTGACCTAGTTGATGTTGCGTTCTTTCATCCTGTGATGGTGACCGGGCCAGAAACTGGCTACAGGCATTGGGTCAGCCATCAATTACTGATACTTCAGAACCATTTATGTGCAAGATGCATTTTGAGAGTGATTGACAGATGGCCCTGTTGCTTTAGGATTTTAACACAGACCTTCACTTGCAATGAGATTTGCATGCCTTCAATTCTCTGGAGACTGGACATAGGTCATGTTGAACATCTTTTTCACCACTGATAAGCTACTCTTAAACATAATGTAGAAACTTAAATTTTCTGTTGTGCTATACAAATAAACATGAATTGAATTGATTTTTTCTGCTTGTGTCTGTTCTTCTTTAAATGTTACTGCAAAGATCACATTATTTTTCTTCAGTGTGTTTTAAAACTATGTATGGTTACCTCTAGAAAATGCCTCTTAGACACAGCTGTTCCGTGTGCAACAGCCACACAGCAAACCGTGTAAGGGAGGCAGAGACAAATATCAGCAGACCAATGAAAAGCAGTAGCTAGCTTTCTTTGCTATCCTTTCACTAGCAGGAAACACCAAAAATGTCTGTGACTATTTAAATGTTGTTAAACCTATGATTTACAAGTCAGGAATGGAAATGTAAATTTTTTTTTGTTATGGATACCAAAGGATAATTTATCAGAGAGATAATCACCCAGAGGGTGAAAATGTTCTTCTCTTATTTTATTTTTGGTGCACCATAGTAATTAATATGTATAAATAAAGTTTGGTTTGTTAGAGCATGCAACAAACAACCATTTTTGTATTATTTAGCTGTGAGTTTCCATAGGAATTGAGTGCTGTCGTATATTTATATTTGTTTGTTAACATGCAAGTAATCCTTTTTTTATGAATGTGGAGTTGTTTCTTTTATAAATAAAGGGCCACTGTGCATAAAAAAAGCATATTGTTTTCCTATATGCTAGTTGTATTGTACACTTCTTGAGGAGAAAATGCTGTAGGGGAATTTTAAGAAACAACGGCTGGTGTATTTTCACACTGCCCACTTGAGCTCCCCCCACCCCGTGAGATCCAGTTGGAACTGGAAATTTCTAGCCACTGCTGGCTCCCTGCCCACTCCCACAGGCCAGCCCCTATCAGCCGCACTTATGAGAGAAAGAGCAAGTGAGAAAAGAGGGCAGTGCAAAGATGTAAACAGACAAAAGGAAAGTCATGTATATGGCTGAATCATATTGAGGAAAGAAGTATCCACTGTAATGTCAAAGTGTCAGAGTTAGGCAGTGAAGATATCGAATATGTAGTGATTTAAATTCAAAAGCATAATGAAAGAAAGATGGATTTGTGAAGATATGCATTTATTTATTTATTAATTATTATTATATGTAAAATCTAGTGCTTGGCTCTTTCTATACAAATAAACTGATTAAAGTTTGAACAAATTTCAGCTTTTCATAGAGTCATTTGGTAGCTTGCACAGTTGTTTTGCTTGTCAGTGGCTATTTGAATATGTAGCGAAATTAAGCATTTATTCACTACTTGAAAATAACAAACCTAGCCTCATACAAATAAATGTCAGGTGTGCTTGCCAGTCCTTTGTGTGCGAGTAGAGGAATTAGATTTAGATATCCACCTTTTTTTCCTCTGTAATACTCTGTTGCAGTGGCCAAAAAAGATAACGTAGAGTGTACATATTTTCACCATCACGGAGAGGCACTGTTTCTTTTTTGCAATACTAGCAGAATTTCTTTGTTGCAACAGTGCCTCTCTGAGGTGGGAAAACAAACTGCATGAATAAACTGTATTACTGTACATTATCTTTGTTATATGTACTATAAGTTTAGTAGTGTTTTTTTTTTGTAAATTCCCTTAAAGGATTGACACTTCTTCTGAGGCTTTATGTTGATATTGACTGATAGTCATCCTGTCCTGCAAAGTTCTGATCTACAGCATTTTCATGGCACTATGTATTTGTTAGTGTTCACCTTTTGTTACAGTCTACATTCTAAGCATGCTTGTGTTTTTCTTCTCTCACAGTAGTGATTCCAGCAGCAGCTCCAGTGATCAGTCTCCAGCTAGATCTGTTCAGTCAGCAGCTGTACCTGCCCCTCCTGCTCAGCCCCTACCTTCACTGGACAAAGATGAACCTCGCAAAAGTTTTGGTATCAAAGTGCAGAACCTCCCTGTGCGCTCAACTGGTGAGGCCTTTATGAGTTTAAGTCAAAATGAAGACATGCACTTTTCAAACAGCAAAACAAAAAACATATTTCCCAAGTAATTTAAGCATTATCTTGCAATACGCTTTGGTGAGACAGCATCTACTAAGAGCACCTAATAATAATGTAATTATGGTCTCCCTGTCTATTTTAGATACAAGCCTGAAGGATGGTCTTTTCCATGAATTTAAGAAACATGGCAAAGTCACATCAGTTCAAATTCATGGTGCCTCTGAGGAACGATATGGATTAGTGTTCTTTCGCCAGCAAGAGGATCAAGAAAAAGCTCTAAGTGCATCTAAAGGGAAGCTGTTTTTTGGCATGCAAATTGATGTCACTGCTTGGCATGGCCCAGGTGGGTTCCTCGCATTTAGTGCAGAATATGTTGTTGTTATTATATTAGATTTTGAAGTAGCATTGGACCCAACATTGTTCTCTAATCTATTGCTCAATAGAAACAGAGAGTGAGAATGAGTTCCGTCCTTTGGATGAACGAATAGATGAGTTTCACCCCAAAGCTACAAGGACATTATTCATAGGAAATTTGGAGAAAACCACAACCTATCATGACCTGCTTAACATATTTCAGCGTTTTGGAGAGATTGTTGTAAGTAGACATTTGAAAGTGTGATTTAAAAATTGTGTAAAATAAAGTCACTGTATTAATGTACAATTTATGTACATATTCTGTTTTTACCAGGATATCGATATAAAAAAGGTAAATGGTTCCCCACAATATGCCTTTCTCCAGTATTGTGACATAGCAAGTGTCTGCAAAGCAATTAAGAAAATGGATGGTGAATACCTTGGCAACAACAGGTTAAAGGTGAGGATGAGATCAGATTATTATTGGAGTTTTTTTTTTATGTTACATATAGCTAACAGCCAATCCTCATTTAGTACAATGAGGAAAAAGAAGAAAAGGAGTGTTGTACTCATTTTGTACTCATTGTAATTAAAAACTATAGATTACACAAGACATATTGGTTGAGTTAATGTGAATTTTTCTTTCCTTCAGCTTGGTTTTGGCAAGAGTATGCCTACAACATGTGTATGGTTGGATGGCTTGTCCTCCAGTATTACTGAACAGTATCTCACAAGGCACTTTTGTCGTTATGGACATGTTGTAAAGGTGATTTAAATTTTCTTTAATTTCTTTGATTAAAAATTTCATTATTAAAAGTTTTCTTTCTTCAGTAGAATAAATGCATTGCATTTTGAAGTTCACTTGTTTTCTTTATATTACATTTTTTATTTATTTATTTAGGTTGTGTTTGACCGACTAAAAGGAATGGCCCTCATCTTATATAATAATATAGAGTATGCGCAGGCCGCTGTCAAGGAAACAAAGGGTTGGAAAATTGGAGGAAATAAAATAAAGGTCTGTAATCTATTATGAATTGTACCACTGACAAACTCACTGTCTCTGGGGAGGAAGTCGTGACCTAATGGTTAGAGAGTCGGACTCGTAACCCAAAGGTTGTGGGTTCGAGTCTCGTACCGGCAGGGATTGTAGGTGGGGGGAGTGAATGTACAGCGCTCTCTCCCACCTTCAATACCATGACTGAGGTGCCCTTGAGCAATGCACCGAACCCCCACCTGCTCCCCGGGCGCTGCAGCAAAAAAAAATGGCTGCCCACTGCTCCGGGTGTGTGTTCACTGCTGTGTGTGTGCACTTTGGATGGGCAGAGCACTAATTCCAAGTATGGGTCACCATACTTGGCCACATGTCACGTCACTTTCATTTTTCACTTTCACTTTGTCTAACACTGTTAATTAATGAAATTTGTTTGCAGGTTGACTTCGCCAACCAAGAAAGCCAGATGGCTTTTTACCGTTCAATGCAGGCATCTGGACAAGACATAAGAGATTTCTATGAAATCACAAATGAACGAAGGTGAGATGAACACTTCTTTTATTTTGTAGAATCATCCTTCCATATTTATTCATTTACTTTATTTATTTAAATTTTTTTGCAGAGATGAGCGCCGGCCGCCATATCATGAGTTCACAGCTGAACGGGCATACTATGAGAATGTGCGTACCCCAGGTTCTTACACAGAGGATCCACGTCGAAAATATCCTGCCAGAAGTCGAGAGTTTTATTCAGAATGGGATCCTTATCAGGGAGATTACTATGACCCACGATACTATGATGACACCCGTGAATACAGGGATTATAGAGACCCATATGAGCAGGATATTCGAAAGTACAGCTACTTACAAAGAGAGCGTGAAAGGGAAAGAGAACGGTTTGAAACGGATCATGAACGAGACCACAGTCGACGAACAATTGAACACAATCAAAGTCCTTCCCATCCACGTCGCCCTGCTAGTCCTACTGCTTCCCCATCCCTTTCTGAACGTCCTCCCAGTGACTCTGAACATCATGTTTACAGCCGCTCATCTGAGCGAAGTGGCAGCTGCAGCTCACTTTCTCCACCACGATTTGAAAAGCCAGATAAAATTCGTTTGGAGAGGCACAATAGGAGTGATAAATCAGAGAAAGACAAATCACTATTTGAAGCAGAGCGTGGAAATGGAGGAGAAAAAGACAGACGAGCTAGACGTAAGGAAAAAGGGGACAAGGACAGAACTGAGAAGCAGAAGCTGAGGAAATTAAAACTTGCATCCCCTACTGTTCCATCGTCAGAGCCAGACCTTGAACTTGACAGGGACACTAGCCCAGAGGTTAGCTTAACTCTGCGAGGTAAATCCAGCAAATCATTGATTAAAGACAAAGACTACTCTGGAAAAGGAAAACTTGATCTGCCACCTTGTGTTGTCCAGCTAACAAGAGTAAAGGAGAAGGAAGGGAAGTTAATAGACAGTATCTTCAGTGAGAAACAAAAAACAAAGGTTGGGAGTGACCCTGTTCAGTCTCCAACCAGCCCACCCTCTGCTGATCACAAAAGTATGCCTTTCCGCATAGAGACTCAGGCTAGAGATTTCTTTAAGCATGGAAAACATCTCAAGGAGAAAGGCTTAGCTAGTCAAGTTGAGGTTGTGGATAAAGAGGGAAAAGTGAAAAACAAAAAATACTTCAAAACTGATCTTGCATTTGACACTAGCTCTTCTGTGGATGCTGACCGCTTAGCTGCACGAAAGAGGCGCTTTGAAGAAACTTCTGGAAAGGCTGACAATTTAAAAAGGATAAGTCAGGAGGAGGATGAAGGGAAGTTAAGGAGAATTATTGATGAACCATTGCTGAAAGACTTTGATTATGATAAAAAGATGCAACGAAAAGAAGTGTATAAAAGAGAAAAGATGAAGCCAGAGAGGATGGTTACTGTTGGTACTACAAAAGAAGAGCTGGACACTGTAATGTCAGTAGGCCTCAGTCTAGACCTTCAGGCTCGACTTGGGGAACCAACTGAGGAGGCAACAGATCACTTAGATAGCCTTGATCAAAAGACAGGTACTATTGGAGCTCATAGTCAACCAAGTTTCAGTCTTGCAGTCTCTGATGATGGAAGTGTAGATATGGAGTTTTCAAAAGACCAAGAACAGCAGCACTTAACAAGCTACCACGTTCACTCCTCAAGGATAGAAAGAGATTCTGAAAGTAAAGAAAGTTTGCTCTCAGACATTGATCACTCGCAGAGTTGCAGAAAACAAATGGAGCAGAACCGTCGCCTACAGCAACAATTGCTAGAGTATGATAAATCTGATAAAACTGAAAGCACACCCAGCACCGATGCAGAGGACTTTGAGCATCGAAGTCTTGTGCACGAGGTAGGAAAACAACCTCAAGATGTAACTGGCAATTCACCACCCAGCAAGCGAAAGAAGTCAGGACCATTTGAATTTGATTTTGGCACTGAAAGAGAGCTAGATTATCAGAGGTTCAAACACATAAATGATGAACCTGAAAGTAGACTTGTTTCACTTCCAGGGACACCCTTTGCTGAGGATGCATCACAATTGCTGGAAAAAGAGCCAGATTCACCTGTGGCAATGAGTAAAAATTGCTTGCAATTTGATGTATCAAAATACAATATTGGCAACACAGTGCGCCAAGGGCTTTCATCGCATACAGAAATTTTGAAAGTGAAAACATCAGTGACAGAAGAGGAGTTCTGTTGGGAGAGCAATATTAGGCAGGGCACATTGAGAGGAGAAATGAGCTTCCCCACCAGCATTGTTAAACGGGAAAGTATCCGAAAACGTCCTGAACGTGACTTGGAACCTGGAGAGGTTCAGTCAGACTCTGATGAAGATAGTGAAAGCAGACACCTTTCACTAAAGCCAAACTCTTTCAACAGAGAGCACGAAGAGAGGCTTTCAGATGTGAAGTCTTCTGAGTCACTTGAAAAGAACAAGTTCTATGAATTTGCATTGGATAAGACCATAACACCAGACACCAAAGCTTTGCTCGAGCGTGCTAAGTCACTGTCTTCATCTAGGGAAGAAAATTGGTCTTTCCTTGGTCATGACTCAAAATTCAAAAGCTTTCGGAATAGCACAGATAAAGAAAAGTCTGAACCCACTCCAAGGCCTATTCCTTCGTGGTACATGAAGAAAAAGAAAATTCGTTCTGATTCTGATGGAAAGCTTGATGATAAAAAGGAAGATGCCAAGCATGATGAACAAGAACGACAAGAGCTCTTTGCGTCACGCTTCCTTCATAGCTCTATCTTTGAGCAGGACTCAAGGCGACTTCAGCACCTTGAGCGGAAAAATAATGACCCTGAAGTTAAAGTTGGTAAAGATAGTATTACAAGCGATTCCCAAGGGGAACAAGCTGGAGCAGGTGGATCAGACCTCTCTCAAGAGCCAAGAGTACTTTTTCATAGCCGCTTCTTAGAACTTCAGCAAAGAGATAATAACCAACTGCTGCCAGTTTCAGAAAGAATTAGTGTAACTGAGGAGGAGGAGGAGGAGGAGGAAAAGACATTGGATGAAGAATTTGAGCCATCCCCCAATATATCAGAAATTTCCCAAGAGTTAACCGTTAGTCATATTCCAGCTACAACATCACCAATGTCTCTGTCTAAAGTTTCAGAAACTTCGATGCAGCATGATAAGCCAGATTTGCCCTCCACATTTACAAACAAAGATGGTCAAGAAATATTGAATGAGCAGTCAGAAGATGCTCCAGTAGATTCTCCACTATCAGTTAGCCTAAAGGAGGAGAACACAGCTGTTCCAGTAAGTACTACGTCCACTGAACGCATGATAAAGGAAGATGTAACTGTCAAAGAATCTAATGAAAAGCTGAGTGAGTCCATTAGAACTGTAAACCCAAGTGTTGAAAAGGATATTGATGTCAAACCTCCTACTCCTGGTGCATCTCTAAGTAATATTGTGCCAGAATGTGATCCTTTTCAGGCATCTTCTCCATTGTTTTCAAAGCCCAGTCAAACTCAAGAGATCACAGAGCTTTTAGAAACAAAAACAGAACCTGTTAATGCTTCTCTTTACAAGGTTGCGTCCCCACTGGATGTGGAGTTGCCAGAAACAGAACCTGAGCTTGAACAGGTAGAGCCACCACGTAAACAACCCAAGAATAAAAAGGTAAAATCTGTCTCCCCAACACCAATCCCTCAAGTTGCTAATGAGAAACCAGCTACACGAAAGAGCGAACGCATTGATCGAGAAAAGCTGAAAAGATCCTCATCCCCCAGAGGAGACTCTACAAAACTCATTGCTGACTCCAAAAACTCTGCAAAATCTCCTGTTCATGCAGCTGATTCAGAGCAGGGCCATGAATCAAACACAAACCATGGCAAAACACGGCAGCGACGGAATGTGCGGTCTGTCTATGCAACACCCCATGAGGATGAGGCTCCTCAACAACCAGGAAAAGAGATTACAGAACCTCCTCGTTCCACCCGTAAACGCTGTAGTGATAAGGAGGCTGCAACACAGCAGATGGCAACCACACTTGGTAGGAGAGGTCGTCCACCCAAAGCACGCAAAAGAGGTGATGATTTGTCTCCAGTTAAGGGAGATCAGACTAAAAATTCTGAGAGTGAAGACACTGAAATGAAGGAGTCAACAACTAGTGGAGAAATATCTAAAACAGCTGAGACATGGCGCTCTCCGCGATCCCAAAAGGGGCAGTCTTCACCAATAAGAGCAGGACAAAGTAGAAAAACATTGAAATTGGACAAAGCTTCAGGTAGCCCAGAACCCATTCAGTCAGATTCAGCAGCGGTTGATGTGTCACCTGCCCTAGATCACCAAACTGAATTCAAAGATGAAACTTCAATGCAAGTTGGACAATTGTCACACGATACCAAGCAACATAACATATCTAAAAGAGAAAAGGAACTTGCACATCCTGCTGAGGAAAAATCAACAGATATAGAAATCACTTCTGTAGAAAAAACACAGGCATTAGATCAGAAGAAAGTCAAGGCATCAAGGTCAACACGGAACACCAAAATGATGCCTGATGATAATTCTGTCAATGTTGTTAATCTCACTGTGGATACAGTTAAGGATGCCCTTCATTCAGGTGATAATAAAGCTGTAAGTTTGGAAGGGTCTTTGAAAACCAAAACCACACAGTTAGTAAAAGAAGACTTAAACGTCCCAATTTACCACAAAGAGGAAGATGTTCACAGTCTTGAGGAAAAAGAGTCTCTTTCAGAAATTGAGCCTCCTACTGATCCTGTGGCTGCCTTCCTTGCCCGTCAAATGGAACTGGAAAGGGCAGTGGAGAATATTTCAAGACTTACAGATGAACAGCATCCAGCACCTTACAAAGAACCTCGTGCGGAACCAGCTACCCTAACACCAGCTGTTATAGTACAACCTGCAGATGAGACAGAGATAGAAAAGCCTGCCAATCCAGCAAGTGAAACTGAACTGGCTGCTGCAATTGATTCCATTACTGCTGAGGATATATCAGGTGATGCAGATGGATTCTCTGCTCCAACAACATTCACAGCCCTCCTTCCCACACCAGAGGCACTTGTTTTGCCAGTATCAAGTGAGGGTATTGAACATGAGACAGACTTGACTGTAAAGACTATTGTAGAATCTGAACAAGATAGTGTTATGGTTCCAGACTCTAAATCTTCTCAAACAAGTAACACAGATACTTCACTAACAGAATCTCCATTATCAGAGGCAGCCAAAAAAGGAGGAAGAGCACGGCCAAAAACACCAAAGAAATCCAGAGGTCGGAAGGTTTCTTTAAGCAGAAAATTAGAGATCACTGATGATGCAGTGCTGGAACCTGAATCCACTATAGTTAAACTTCCAGAATCTATCCCAGAAGAAATTCAAACTGCCAACCCTAAGGCAGCGACATCAGCAGCTGCAGCTGCAGCAGCTGTAGTTACTGTTGCTGCTGCATGTAAACATGAAGCTACAGCTACAGTGACGTTAAACACACCAAAAGAGGCAGAACAGCCTGCTGTTGACCAGCCTGAACCTCAAGAATCTGCCTTCCACTCTAGGAATAACAGTCCTTCTTATTTAAGGACTCAAGAGCCGTCTCCTGAACCAGTAGCACCTGCCCTTATTTCACCTACAACTTGTCTGAATTCACCTGCATCATCCAAAACTCCTCTCACACACCCTGAGTGGAACACTAGAACAGAGGAGAAAGGAATTCCGCCCAAACCACAAGTTAGTGTGGCATTGTCTACACCAGGAGTTGGGGGACCCCCAGCAAATCCTCCCATGCCCCCCGACACAAAGGCCTCTGATATTGACCCAAGCTCCAGCACATTGCGAAAGATTCTAATGGAACCAAAGTATGTATCTGCTTCAAACAGCAATGCAGTCCCAAGTATGCAGTTCACAACCACATTAGCAGATGCACGGATATCTGATAATGAAAATTCAGTTGAGGCTGTGCTGCCTTTAAAGACCTCTCTACTTGAAGACAGACTTAGCCCTATTACTCAACTTGTACGACGTACAGCACCACCACAGCCGCCACCTCTGCATCAATGTGAGTCACCACAGATCCTAAAGGAGAAACTGGCTATAACTTCCACCGCTACTTCAGTCATTAGTCGGATCCCTATGCCTTTTGATTTTGAGGACACTCCTCGTATCTCATTAAGCAACCGTAGCTCTGGAATGTCCTTACCCAAGCAGAAGTATCATACAAGCTTGAATGATAATAGCAGGTATGGACTTAACTCCTCTGATGATGGTGGAAGTGTTGGGCGCCCTGTTGTTGAAAGCACACATTGTAACACAGGGTCAAGTACTGGTTTGAGAGTCAATACATCCGAAGGTGTGGTAGTTTTGAGTTATTCTGGACAAAAGACAGAGGGACCACAGCGGATAATTGCTAAAATAAGTCAAATCCCACCAGCCAGTGCAGTAGATATAGAGTTTCAGCAGTCTGTAACAAAATCACAGATAAAACAAGAACCACCACCTCACCCCTCTACTCCAAAAGGATCACAGACACCCACAGGTTATGGACATCCAGGGGTAGTATTAGCTGGCCAAACATTCAGTGCTCAGCCTGTTATTTCCTCAATTAATCAGGAAAGTCCTAGTTTTGAAAAATCCGAACCATCCTACCACACTGGCCAACAAGGAGGTTCTGTGAAAACCTTCCAACAATCCACAAGCCATCCTCAACTTCTGAGGTACGGTCAGTCAATTATGCAGCAGCATCATATTAAGAAAAATGGAGCAACTGAAAGCGTTTCAATTAAAGCTGATATAAAACCATCACATACCTTCAATATTAAACCAGTTTTAAGCCCACGCCACCCATCTTTGGCAGGCAATCACATTTTAACTCCTAGTGCTCCACATGAAAGAGTTGTCTCACAACCCAAACAAGATTCACATTCTCCAAGGGCGTCAGGCCATTCTACGTCACCCTTTCCAAAAGTTTGCCCTCCTACCAGCTCAGTTGTTTTGGGACCAACTGGCCCTAGATCTCAGTATGTGTCAAATATACACCATGCTGAGCAGTCAGTTATCATGCCCCCTCATAGTGTCACCCAGTCTGTGCCCATAGGTCATTTGTCCCAAGGAGATGTCAGAGCCAGTACTCCATCGTTATCTGGAATAGGTTATGGAATCCGTTCAGAAAACCTATTATCGCCTCGATCTGCACCTCCACAGCGCTCCACGACACCTCAGCCTGCAGTAATCAGAGATGTTGTACTGAAGTCACATGCAAGTTCATCTGGTGATGGTCTTGTTGTTGGGACAAGCAATGATGATATGCAGAGTCTCCCTCAAGGACTTCGTAGAGCTTCTGCACCACAGTTACAACCGGAAAGCATAGTAATGCAGCCTGAATTCAAAGGTCTGCATCACAGGGCATTACGTCTAGATCAGTATGCCAGAGATGTACGTCTGCTTGTGCACCAGCATTTGACTGACCATTCAGGTGTTGTTGAAAGTCGCCAAACTCGAACACCAGAGACAATGCAGTCATCTTCACACATATCATCTGCTTCTAAAGCTTCGCCTGTGGTAAAGAATGCTCCACAGACTGTGAGGGATGCATCAAAAGCAATGGAGCTTAAGATGCCACTCTCCCCTCACTCAGACAATAGGATAATAGGACACCCACCTGGCTCTGTGATGGTATCTCCTCAAGGAGTTCAATTGATTCATCATGGAAATGCAAACTCCATGTCTGAATACTACAGGGAAATGCGTGGCTTCCATCCTCAGTATCCAGGTCATTCAGTAATTGGAATTAACTTGGCTAATCGTGGAATTGCTGCGTCACAGGTTAGAGTTTGTTTTGTGCTCTACAATCCTAATTTGAGTATTACTGTTAACAATTATATTAGCCATGAAAGTTTTTTTTATCTTGTCTTGACTTCAAATGTTCGTGCTTTATCAGGTCTCACAAATTGATCATGGTCAAAGACATAAGGTTCCCTCTGTCTCCTCCATTGAGTCTGTGGGAAGTTTTGGCGAATCAAAACTTGACGGTTCTCACATTCGACACCCAAGCTCCATGGATTTGTGTCAGATACCACGAGTTCAGGGTGAGACTGGCTCCCCCTCTTACACTTCTCCAGTGACTATAACACCCAAATTGGAGATGCCTATCACTGTGCAGAAGGGACCTCAAGGACCTATTTCTAACCAGATGCCACCTACATCCTCAGTCAGTTCTCAGATGCGATCAGACTTTAAACTTGACCACACTGGACTTCGGTCTGTTGATATGGTGCAGTTGTTGACGGTTTGTAATCTTTTTTTATTATTGTCTCTATTTATTTTTTTACTTCCATCAGAAGTTAAGTGGAAATAATTCTTTAGGTTGTAACAGTGTTTTTGTCTTCCTTTAAGCAGAAATACCCAATTATTTGGCAAGGTCACCTGGCACTTAAGAATGACACTGCAGCAGTACAGCTGCATTTTGTGTCTGGTAACAATGTTCTGGCTCACCGTTCTCTGCCACCTCCAGAAGGAGGTGCTTTTCTACGAATTGCCCAGAGAATGCGCTTAGAGGCCTCACAACTTGAGGGAGTTACAAGACGTATGACTGTAAGCATCCTGTCTACTTTTATAGCTCTTTCTCATACCACATTAAGTCTAATTTATACATGTCTGTTAGAAATCTCATGAAATCTCTGGACAGTATTAGGAATTTAAAGGAAATTGTGTTTTTAATTAATTTCCTAGGCTGAAAATGAATACTGCCTTCTGTTGGCATTGCCTTGTGGACTGGACCAAGAGGATGTCCACAACCAGACCCATGCTCTTAAAACTGGTTTCATCACTTACCTGCAAGCAAAACAAGCTGCTGGAATTATCAATGTCCCGAATCCAGGCTCAAATCAGGTTAGTCCTCCCAAGAATGTGACAATTATAATTATGTGCAGTACAGAGTTCAGTGTGAGTTTTCCTGAAAGAAAATAGCTTGGCACGATGCTCATGTCTAACCACTCATAAAAGATTAAATGCTTCCATAAGTGAAAATAAATAATTTAGCCATCTGCTGACTTAAAATGGTACATTCCACTAACAAATAATTATCTTCTGTTTTCCTTGTAGCCAGCCTATGTTGTCCAGATTTTCCCTCCTTGTGAGTTTTCTGAGAGCCACTTGTCTCATCTCGCTCCGGACCTTCTCAATAGCATCTCCAGTATCTCTCCCCATCTTATGATTGTTATAGCTTCTGTATAAGAGGGAGATCCCAGCTTCCAACATGCCAACACCAGCCTTTGGGACTTACCTTTTTTTTTTTACTCTGGAAAGCACCTCAATGTTAGTCAAGTTTACTCATTTTTGGCCATGCATTCACTCTTTTTTGTTCTTTCACCAGCCTTTTAATCCATTGACTCATCCGCATCTGTTTAACTGTGTATCACCTTAAAGTACACAGAGATAAATGGAGCTATCTACAACGATCAATTTTCTGATCTCTTTTTTTTTTCTTCTTCTTCTTTTGGAGATTTGTACCTATGGTTTTTAAAACACTGAAGATGTTTGGGATTATTTGGACTTTAAGAAACTTTTTATTGATTAAGATTTTTTTTTCTGAAGAATAATCAGACCAATCATTGCACTATGTTATGAAAATCAACAAATTTGTACAAATTTGGTTATTGAAATTGTAATTTTACTTTATTACTTGGACATGCTTCATTCACCAGCCATTTTTGTGGTAGAGACTAAAAATGTTATCTAGTCAAAGTAGTTCAATTGAATTCCTTTGACAAATTTTATAAAAGATATATATAATGTAATATAAAGCAGCTACTGTTCAATCATAAGTAAACAAGTTACTTCCATGTTATTTGTAGAAATGTCTCATTATAGTCCTTGTTATCTCCGAAAGGGACTAAATGGGGGAGCATTGTGAGTTGTACAGTTTACACTTGATGCCTCAATTGGGGATTGTATGTATACTTTTTTCGCTTTCCTCTTAATATTGCAAAAGTGAATCAGGCGAAGGCCTGGTTGTAAATATGATGTATATTTAAAGACTTTCAAAGCAGTTGACAAGCATAACAAGATTGACAACCTATTGCCATCAACCGTGAAAGTGTCAGTTACCACTTGATTATCATTTCAGATTTTTGTTTTGTTGACGTTTTTTGAAATCAATCCTGTGCCATAATTTTTAAATGGAGAAAACTAAATGAATTGAGATTCATCAAGTTTTATTTTGATACTTGACTTTGTATTTGTCACTTGATCTTTAAGGCCTGCTTTTACATTGCCTTGTTTTATGCTTTTTGTCCCCTACCTCTATTTCTGCCTTTTTTTTTTGTTTTATTTTCACGTCGGTAACTATTGGGGGGGGGTGGGTTGGTCTTAACTGACGATGATGTCCTTAGGACCCCTGAAGTGTTCAATTCTGTTTTCCGCGGTTTCTTTTTTGTTTTTTTGAACAAACCTCTGAATGTCCCAACAAGAACAGTGCAATGCAAGTGGTAAATATACTTTGTAAAGAGGAAAAAAAAAACAATGAAAATATGTACAAATCTGTCAGGAGACATGATAGAGACTTTCTTGATTGGTGTCTCCTTGAGCCAAGCTGTAAATAATCATTTTCATTTTGTGTTGCTTTTTTCCTTCCTTCCTTTTTTTTTTTAATGTCAGGGTCATTTTGTTTTGTAAAAAGTATGTAAAGAAAACCGATGCAGAAAGTAAACGGAGTCTTAGTTTTGCCGTTTCATTGGGTTACTACAAATTCTCATGGTCATTTTGAAGGCACTTACATTTTTGATATACAAATTTAAAATATTAAAATACCAAACAAAAGAGTAAACAAAAACAGCCGATCTTAAAATTTTGTCTGATTTATCTTATTTCATCATTTTGTGTGTATTTTGCTGTTCCTCTATGAGGACATTTAAAGATGTAAAATACATTTTGTTTAACACCTTTGCAGATCATTAAATGGTCATTCACTCTCTGTCTTGGTGGGGTTTTTTTGGCTTTTTTCTGATTTCCGTTCACTATCAATTTTACATTTGTTATACTTGCCTATCATCATGCACTGGTGTTGGTTAATTTTTCATTATTTTAAGAATAGGCCTTTTGTAAAATGACAGCCTTTGAAAGTAGAAACGCAGGAATTTAACATTCGACATTGAATGTTGACGATCAGTGACCTACAGTGGTAGCGGTAGTGTCCGTAACAGCCACTTGATGGCAGTATTGTGATACTAATAACATGTTATGTATTATCATCTAATGGTTTATTATGGGTTTTGGCTTATAGTTCACTACAGCATTTTGTGTGGTTTGGTTATACAGTGAACGTGAAAAAGACGAGTTATATCTAGTGTTTTTCCTGAGGCCCAGCACATCTAATGATACCCTAAATTAACCCTAAACTCTCTCTATATATATATTTTTTGTTCATACAATAGAAGTCAATGGTAACCTAAATGGTCTGTTACATTTAAAAAAATATCTTCTTTTGTGTTCTGCATAATAAGAATGAAATGTTTACAGGTTTGGAATGACATGACGGTGAGTAACAGCGTTATCATTTTTTTAATGGAACAATCCCTTTAAGAAATTTAGTTTTATAAATGAAATTATTTCAATGTTTTGTTACTCTCCAAAAACTTAGCAAAATATTAGCCAAGTATGCTTGTATGCAAGATGAATATAAACATTTAAGAATAAATGTTTGTGTATTTGTAGGCCTATTTAGGTGTGTGTGTGTGTGTGTGAGAGAGAGAGAGAATGGGAAAGAGGTATTTTTTGTCCTGACCATGCTCCTGGCATGACCCTGAAGATCAGGAAATTTGTGAATGCTGTGAGCTGGAAGATACATCACAGAGAAAAGAGTTCATTTATCTAATGATCCAAATGTATTCCATCCCGACCACAGCGCACATTATTCAGGAATACTATCTTGCTCCAAAGCTGTGGCCTTTATGTCAGGTTTAATCATAGAATATATACATATTTTGAAATGTACTTTGGAATGGGAATGAAAGATCCCATATTGTTTGAGATCGTCGTTTAGCTGCGAGTAAATCTGGTAAACTGTACTACCTATAAATCTGAAAGACAAAACGAAGGGCAAGTTGGAGACAGGTTATGCCAAAGCCATCAGACATATCACTCTGCTCATCTTTCTTTTCATCCCAGTAGGAAGAGGGGTGTGATCATGGAAAAAAGGTGAAGTATATAAGATTTACAATGCCATGACAGACCAAGACCAGGAATGCTAATTGACACCCACTCCCAGCAAAGCAGTGATGCATTTGCAGGAAGTATGAATCTGGAGGGCCCAAAATAAGGAAAGGAAAGAAGCATCATCTATATTGTTCCTTTCCAGTAATAAACCAGGCCGATGGCAAAGGTAACAGTAGGAAGATTGGTATGTAGTAAAAAAAACACAGTTGGAGGACATTGCAACAAGAACAGGCAAGCAAATATCTAGTTCATTCAAATTGCTGGGAGGGTTTTTGACTGCTTTATTAAGGCCATATGTCGGCGGCCGAGTACATGTGATATGATACTTAGATGGTATTTTTATAAACACATCAGACCACTTTAGAAAGATCTGTTTTGCATTTCTCCCTAAGCCTTTACTTATGAAAATTGGAGTACAAAAATATGAGAAGTATTCGCTTAGGACCACTATACAGTTATCCAGATATAAATAAATGCTTTTATTATTTTGTACTTAAGGTACATGTAGGCATATATGTGTGTATGCAGGTGCAGGAATGAATTGCAAAAATGTCTCTTCAAGGCACGTGTTTGTACTGTCCTTCCTCTTTCTAGCTCTCTGTAATTCTATGGGCATGAACCACACTGACTGGGCTCCAAAAGACCAAATTAGAAAGAGAAGGAAAATGTTAAGAATGCTGAAAATACTGGGGTTGGCTTTTCTTTTTCTGATAAGTGTCCACTTTCCATCAGTCATTTGGGCACGCTAAACATCCTTGCGATTTAAATGATCTCACAAGCTGCTGAGCAGATACATTCCTTATCAGAAATAGATTTACATGTGCAGTGTGTTCACTCCTTTTGTTTCTTGAAAACCTAAGCAATCATTTATTTAATAACTATAACCTACACATTTCAAATGAGATAACAGGGTGGGAGTTGATTGTGGAGGAATGCAACTTTGCTCAAATGGTAGGACTGAAACATGAAGGCATTCTGAAAATGTAACTGAGTAACTAGGTTTAGTTACAATAAGAGGTTACCGAAGCCCAAATGTTGAAGGATAGGCTAAATAAATTTTATGTAACAGATAATTTACAGTCAGGCAGTCTAAAATAAATAACAAAAGAATTGAAAAATAAAGCACCACTTGCAAAGCAGTCACTTCCAGACTAAGCAGCTTTCGCCAACTTGAACACGAGCGACATCTGACCAATCATAATGTCGACGAATCTGCCATTTTTGTCCGACAAACAAACCAGACAGGAGAGTAGATTTGCATCGGTGGACTTGAAAAATGGTGTGTATTGACGTCTTTCCGTGATTGAAGTTACCTTCTGATGTTCATTCATGCTTATTTCGTGCTGTAACTAGTAACGTTAAAGGGGTCATATGATTTTCACTGCGTGAGAAGAACATGATGTGTGACGTGAGAGGCCATGGCTTGTCACCCATAGCAACAGTAAAGAAGGGGGGCGGGTCTTTGCGAAGGGTCTGTGAAATTTTGTGTACTACTTTCACGTTTCTCGTATCGCTCCGCAATCAATCACAGCTTCACAGTTTAGGTGCTTTATTGTACAATTGAATTGCCAAAGGCATGGCCTAATGGTTAGGGAGTAGGACTTGTAACCTGAAGGTTGTGGGTTTGAGTCTCAAGTCTGGTGTGTGTGTGTGTTAAACGCAGAGCACAAATTCCAAGTATGGGTCACCATACTTGGCCACTCTTTACTTCACTCAAAGCGTTGCTGCGTACAATCAAAACAGTGCAAAAAAGGAGTAGTGCAAAATAATATAAAGAAAAGAACAAAAACAGTAATTTATACTCCAAAACAGGTACACAATAGTTAATTGGTGCCATCTTGCAGTAAAATTGGAAGTCGTTTTTTCAACTTGGAATTAATTATTAACTTTAATGTGGTGACAGATATATACTAGCAAAGTTCGCTGATCGAACATCGTGTGGAAAAAGTGAGAAACAACGAACAGCTAAGAGACACATTTCATTAATAAATATGTTAACTAAATATATGATTTGCCCAGTCCACAGAAGAAGTAACAGGGATTGCATATTAATAGCCTAATATAAACCTTAATATTGTAGTATTGTTGCAGATCTTGTTTTGAGGTTGTTGGTTTGGTGTTCATTATTTTACTTAAATAATTGAAACTCGAATTTCGAAGATTTCATGTCCATATGTCTTTTGTTTATTTTATAAGTAGCACTGTAATAGTAGCCTAACTGGATAATGTGCAGTCAGTCAACAGAGCTGAACACCCTGTCAAGGTTTACTCAATGACTGTATAGCCGAGATTTGTAGAAAATTTCAGTATTTTTTAAGTGTAAATGTCAGTGAGCTTTTTCTTTTGCATTGTGGTATAGGGTTGTAAAGTGATGGAGTGTAATATTTCTAGTCAGTTTTTTTTAAAAAAAAATTATTTTATTTTATTAGTTGGACCCCCTGAGTGACAGGAGAGGTACCCATCACAGATAAACAAATGCAGCACACATATTAATGGCTGAAAGGCATGTAGGCCTATAGTACAGGAAACAGTAGCTCCTTTCATTGGTTGTTCTTGTTAGTTATGGTGATCTTGACCTCCAAAAGACTATTACATATCATTTAAAATATCTCTTACAGACAAAAAAGCTACTGAAGACACTTTTGGATGACTGAACCTCTCTTTACAGTATTCCTCTCTTAATGTCACTCTTCTTACATCATGCTTAGATATTTGATAACATAAATATAGGCTGCTTTTAGATAATCGCTTCACTTCAATGACATACTGTGTTTATCTGATATGAACCTCTTGCGTGATGGCAAATTCAAACCAGACGGCTTCATTTTTCTGTCTTTTTTGGGCCCACTAAAGCTTCGTGTCAAGCTTCAACAGTTTACTGTGAATAGCTGAATCAAAACAAAGCAACAAAAAGGTGTGAATATGAGAGCCTTCTGACCTTTCAGTTAGGGCAGACTCAAATGAATCAGTTTGAATGGGCGATGTTCCATTTTTATCTCCGAATTAGTCATAGGAAAAAGGAGACCTCGCTGAAGATCACGCGAAAATGCTCTAACAGATGACGTATGTTCAGAAGCCACGCTGTTGTGTCTCACTTGCTGGCAGAATAGTTTGAAGAAAGCTTTAGGGTTTGATGCAGCTCTTCTTTTCATACCTAACACAATGGCCAGGATGTGTTCAGTGCTGGATCAGATAGCACTGGGGTCAGCTTGCTGTTTGCGTAGCAAAAGACTGGAAAAGGTCATTGCTGCTGTGATAGGATTCACCTGGTGACTTAAACCATGCAAACGTGTTACCTCCTCCGTGACATCATCTCCTCTTCTCTGAGGCTGAAATATAATCTCAGACGCAAGTAAAGACGGGCCTTGCACATAATTATCTCTCACTGCAAAAATGTTTCTCTTTGGGTCAGTTTGGGCAGATCTGGCATCAGATCAAGAGATTATAGTGTCGGCTGGAATCTGGTTGTACTTTTTGAGGTTGGTTTTGCTTCTCTCAGTTTGTGACATGATCTTGATTACTACATAAAATAATTTTGACTCGTTCCTTGTTTCCTTGCAAAAAGTGAGGTTGCGGTGAGGTGCTTGGAAGTGAATGCGGTCAGTGAATGGTGTTTTTGTTTAGTTTAGAGCATGCATGGATTCAACAAATCCAGAACTCCCACAATGCCTGGGTTTTGGGTGAGGCAGTGTTTGGGCATATCTGTTGCCCTGTGAAATTAATCCATTAAAGTCAATGGATTACACCAAGTTTGACTTGTTGAAATTGTTGAAGCAACATAAGATAAATGCAGTCCCAGCAAGGATATATTACTCAGAGCGCTTGACTGGTGTAGGCGTATTTATCTGACTGGATGTTTTGCTTAAAGGGAATGAATTTCATGATATACTCTGTCAAGAATTATTCATTATTTTTTTGTCAACCTTTTTGCGAGAAATTTTTAATTGAGTTAAAAATAATAAAAATGTCAGGTTATTTAAAACTGCTCATTTCCCAGCTGGAAAACAGAACAAAACGTAATACTTGGAGGAAGAAAAAAAATGCTTTCATTTTTTCCTCAGTCATCTCAATAGCAAAAAAATACCGAAATACAATAATAAATAATGTTTTTATATTTTAATATATTTTGAAATGTAATTTATTTCTGTGATGGCATATATATGTGTATATATATATATATGAGCAGTTCCTGGATTATTAAAATTAGCAACTGTTCATGGGCACATTTTTAAACAGACATAAACAGCAATAAATTACATGAGAACTAGAGATCCTCTTCAAAATGGCACTTGCTGTTAGGGTGCAGTGGGCATGTGTGGTCTTGAAAGAATTATGTATGCAGGACGGCAATGCAACATTAAGTTGTTCCTGCCTGTTGGAAGTCTCTCACACACACCCTACCAACACACCTGATTTATTTGTGGTTAAGGTGGAACTTTAGGGACATGTAAGAGCAAGCAGACGGAGCTGAGAGAGAGAAATAGGGCATAAAAAAGAGGAAGAGAGATGCAGTATAGGAGTGCTACAGGACTGGGACCAATTTTACCGTCACAGGTACCGCACCATTGACTAAAGCACTCATAAGCAAAAGAGACACATTCTGTAATATGACATGCTCTCTTCAGCTCCACACATTTGACAGTCTGCATACTAATCATGTTCATTGAGATACAATTCGGTAAAACACTTTCAAAATGTTTTAATTCATTCTGAGTTCTGAATCATCGTAACCGATATTCACACTATGGGACTGTTCAACCTAATTCAGCAGAATCAAATAGAATAATGATTCAATATTAAAGTGCTCTCTTTTAGTGATTAATGGTTGTAGTAAACTGTTTTTGTTCACCTGTGGATTTTTGTGTGTACTTGTTGGGAAGGGGGTTGGGAAAGAGAGCATCTGCATCTTTAAATGGTCACCATGTGCCAATGTGTTTAAATTGAAGAGGGCTGCTGTCATCTGGTGAATCATTCCGAGGGTGATGTTTAAGTCGGGCCAGCAAGGACAGACATGTTCTCGTACATCACTTAAGCCCCCCATGAGAAGATGATGGGTCACAGATTCACAGCAGCATGTAAGATGTGACATCTGTCAGCAAATTAAATGATTTGCAGCCTTTAATTCCAAACCTCTACTTACCTGTCAAAATAGAGGAGCTTTCTTTACAAATCTACCCACCTGTCAATGTGATCTGACTTCTTGACTCAGTGAATTTATTTATTGTACTACTTACTAATTTATTAAACATTTAACCTTTATTAAACATGCAGTTTATTAAAACAAAGAATACACCTTTTCTATGATGAAGAGTATGTTTTAAATTTCTTTATTTTATTTTTAAATTTTTCCTGGGAATGTCATGTGGAGTGACTCTCCAGAAATCTGAATTTTTTAATTAATAATGAATAAGATTGACTAATGTACTTCTGACTTTGTAGTGTACATGAATTCAAGGTATAAGAAAATCTTCTACACGACTTTTTTTTTAGAATCATTCAATTAAAATTTTCTCGAAAATGGTATAAAACATTTTCAAAGCCATATGAAACCAACGTAAATACAAAGAATACATTTCTGAAAACTTGGCATGTACTGAGTTTTAAACATAATTTTTTCAATATTTTTAATTTTCTTTATCGTTCTTTGTTTCTTTTATTTAAATGTCATTGAGTCTTAAAAGCGTAGCAGAAAAAATATTCACGTTGAGAATTGTGTGATCATTTTTTTATTGGGATTGGTTTTGTAAAAAATGACAAAGTATTACTGACTTACAGTTTTTGTTTCAGCTTTGTGCACAACACACTACACTGTTCTTTGCTTCACCCAAACTGTCTCTCATTGGTTTAGATTGTTATCTTCCCATTGATAATGAGGCATCCGTGACCTACATAACCATGCAACAAATCATCCTTGAGCTGCTACTTTGAAAATGTAGGGTCCCTCATTCTTATCAAGAGAATAACACGTTTCCATCTGTTGTAATCCTTTTTATCTCATTTTTGACTAATCTCCACTTTGATCCTCCTCTTTCCTCCTTTTCCTCATGTGATACCACTACATTATGAGTTTCCCCCTCCGTCAGTAATTTACACAGCTGCCTTCCACTCTCTCTTGGCTGTGGCCCCTTTGCAGGGCGAGGGAGGAAGGAAGGGCCAGTCAGCTTGTTGTGGGGGGGTGACATGCCTGACGTTCCTAATACATACCTCAATAAACCAATGTTAACCTCCTGGGGCTCAGACTGCTGGAACAGGTGCCTTATTGCCGTCTGCTCATTTAATACAGAGCAGTGAAGCCGTAACCCATTAGCCGACCACAAGTGCACACAAACAGTCTCGCTCAGAAATCAATCACGCGGTTAGGACACACAACCTGTGCATATTATATACTGCTCTATCTCTTCCTGCTGCCAAGCTCATCTGATAGGACGCATGACTGAATACACTCAGTGTTGGGTGGGTCATGAGCACTGAATCAACAGGTGGCCATTCAACAAGACTGGCATAAATACAGTAAGTAAGCAAAGATGTGATTTATGCCAACTTTGTTTGAGTAAGTAAAACAAACGAGTAAACAAATGATATTTGTATTCTCTCTCCATCTCTTACGCACATACAAGTTTCCTCTCATAGATAACTTTTTTGAAGGATGAATTCCCCACTGACAAGGTCATTCACCTTCAATGAACATCTAGAACATCCCTTTTGCTGGTCTTGTGTTAACTGAGCCTTGAGCATATCTAATTAAACAGGAGGTATATTGTGTATTTCCAAGTCAGAGCATTGGAATGTTGTTATAAAGGCCCTTGGTGCCCAGAGAGCATTTATTCATTCAAGTGAATATGTGCTCTGCTTTATGTAGTCTTATGATCACATGATTGCCCCGGTGGCTGCTCATTTCCCTGCCGGTCTCGACTCTTTGGTCTGTTTGTGTTGGGGTGTGTCAGTGAAATGATAAATGAGATTTATGATACCAAGAGCAAGAATTAAAATGGCTGTAATCCACAGGAACGTTGCATCAGGTTATCTATCTGCTGTAAATATACTGTATTATGAAATATGAAAAGCATAGTTCTGACTCTCAATTCAGATTGGATAAGACATATTCAAAGTTGGGAGACGACAGTACACGTGACAGCACACATTCTATATTAAAGGGATAGTTCACTCCAAAATAAAAATTGTCATAATTTACTCACTCTCAGGTCGTTCCAAACCAGCATGACTTACTTTCTTCTGTGAAACCTAAAAGAAGATATTTTAAAAACTCAACCATATTTTAAAACCAAACCATTTTGGTTACCATTGACTTCCATTGTACAAACAAAAAGACAAAAAAAACACACTGACCATGCTTTTGTGTTCCACAGAAGACCAAATAAATCATAAAGGGGTAAATTATACACACACACACACACACACACACACAAAATTGGTGTATAGAAATAGGAAGGAAAAGGAATGACAAGTAACACATTGAATTAAACATTAAAAGGTTTGAAATAAAAAGACTGAAATAGTATTTTCTTGTACAAACTTAAATAATTTTTGTTTTATTTACAACTTCGAAAAATATTTCGAATATCTCTTTAATTCACTAAATTGCTACTTAGCTTGGCAACTGCAAACAGGCTGCTGGATATTTCTGCTTTTGAATTTATTCCAATATATATATATATATATATGTTTTTTTTTTTTTTTTTTTTTTCAATCTGAATCAATGCACATTTCTTTGTCATCCTGTTGACAGTATAAATAAGTGACATGTTGGATAGTTATGCATTAAACAAGTTTTTTTTTTAATTTACTTGTAAACACTGTTTACTGTATGCAGCTCTTTATTGCACATTGGTGTTTTTTATATGGTGCTGTTGCCACCGTTTTAAAAACAAGCCACAATGAGTCTGTGTTTGCGTAATATCTTTTCATGGTTAAGGGAGTTTTAGGCGTTCTGTTTTATTTAAAATGCACTGTAATGCACAATCTCTCATGGCTTATTGCTTTAATATAACCTGATTTACTCAATGTGCTAGTTATAATCATTTCATTTTCTTGATTGCACAGTTGTGACTCTCTCTCTCTATACATATGAAAATAAACATATGATTCACGAAGAAGATGTGATGCAAAGGAAAGAGTGAAGACCCAAACTCCAGGCCCCTTCATCCGAATCAACAGAACGGACTGCATTTCAGAGATGCTAAAGCGTTGGAAAATTGGTCAGTGGAGTGGAATTTCTCTTTATGTCTCTTTCTACTGACCACACAGTTTTGCAGTAATTTTAGGCTTAGGGCTGCAGTGGCATCTCCTCTATTCCCATCATTATCTTCATCAGCAACCACATAAGGTAGAGTCTACACTGCAGCTCAACCGAGATGCTGAAACTACATTTAAAGTGTGAACTATAGATACTAGTGACTACTCTCACTCCAATTCAACAATACAAACGTAGACTAGTCGTTGATCTCACTACCTAATTCTGTCTATATTTAAGAGCTAAAGTGACCACACCTTATGTTTAGTGCCCTTCTAAGTTGTCCTCATTCAAATTCTCTGTTTTATGATTACGTATGTTATCACTGAAGTCGCTTCATAAACATTCTGTGGTGATGGTTCCCAAGCGAAACCTCTGTTTAAGCCCCTTCATGTGGCTTTACTGTGTGTGGTCTTCTGCTCTGAGCATCTTGCAGAATTGTGGCCCATAGTCTGTGATAGTCTGTTGCAGTAAAATGAACTCTGACCATGATCGAAGTAAATATTCTGCCAAGCACTTTGGGTCACAATAAAAAAAAAAAATATCTTGAACTTTTGACCTGGTATGCTAATTTACCTGCTAATGACTCTTATCATGTGATTACACAGTGTGTCAATACCGGTTCAATCGTTACCATAACAAACTGAAAGCCATATAAAATTCACAGCCTATTCATTTTCAGTTTCAGTGTTGAAATGGAATATTCATTTAGAATTTCCCTTCGTTATTAAGATGTCCCTGACAATGTTATTTTAGAGTGATTGATATACTATTACAGCATATCTGTTTTTCATTAATATTTTAAAAAATTAATTTGTTAATTACTATTTTCTATTATTTTTTAATTGTTAGTTAACGTTTTAGTAGTTTTGTTGGTGTAAATTGTCATTTTTATACTACTACTTAATTATTATTATTATTTGAATTATTAAATTATACAATTGTGCAAATTGTTTTGTCATTTTATTAAATAGGTTGTTATATTATTTTAAAATGTCTTTTTTTACTTTCATTTTAGTATTTTAGTTGTATTTTAACCCGTGAAACAAACAAAATATGTAATGTTGCCTTGTCAGCTATCTAAAAAAAAAGTTTTTTTTTTGTTTTATATATTATTTTTATAGTAACATTTATTTTATTTTAATTAAAAATATATTTTTTTTATTTACCATACCATTTCCCTGTTTATAGAGTAATTACAGCATAGCCAGACTTAAAGGGATATTTAACACAAAAAATAAAGCTTCTGGTCGATTTACACACCCGCTTCTTCAAAAGAATTAACATGTTTTTATTTAAAAAATGAACTTCTTTTGTTTCCCCAGAGTAAAGGAAGTTCTACAGGTTTGGAATGACATGAGGGTGAGTAAATGATGGCAGATTTTTCATTATTGAGTGAACCGTCCCTTTAAGAGCAGGAAGTCCCAGTGTTTCCACAGAGGTGATTCACTGAGATATACATTAGCTCACACATGCGTTTTTGAGCAACACTTGCTGCTGTATGTTGATGGGCTAAGTAACAAAAGACCTGCTGTTTAAGTGACTACCACCTGTCCTCCAACAGCACTCCCATCAACTTCCCCCACACTTTCAAACCACTCTCCATCCATTCATGACTTAAGTTTCAAGATTTACAATGTTATTGCCACCTTGGTAACTAGTGTACTTTAAGTGCTTTACATTTTATAATCTCAAATTGCTCTCATGTAAGAAAAGAAACTGTACTTACAAAGAATACAAAAGAAGAATACTGCTCTCATCGTTCACATAAAGGCCTTAAAATGTAATACAAATAACTATATTCCAAAATGTGTTGTAAAATCTATCAAGAAGAGCAAGAGTAGCTAGTTCTAATTCTACTTTTTTTTTTCAAATCAATCTCTCAAGTTCATATGCATGTGTGAAAATGGGTGTGAGGTGAGAATAGTGGTGTGCATGGGGAAGTTAAGGAGATGGCATTGTTAACCAAACACATCTCTGAAATGTTGGGAGCAGCCCCTGGTGTGAAAGATTCTGTGGATATGGTCTCGTCAGAGGTGTGGAAAGTGGATATTTTGACAAGAGCAGTGCAATGTAGCAATGAACTCCCCAAAAAGGGGTTGCACATATACTTTTCAGCATTTTGTACATTTCAGTAAGAAAGATGGTTTGAAAAACAAATCTCTATTTAAGCGTTTGAGTAATTTTGAAAATAATATATCAGTTCTGTACAAAAAGATACCCTGTCATAGCCATTTGTTGCTTTCTTTTAATTAAATAAACAGAAAGTGGGGTGATTGTCGTAAAATGTTCTCTGTCAAATGAATCCTTTCACTTGGGCACTTTTTGTTTGTGACTCCACTGTGTGGCTGTCAGTGGAGCAACTAAGTAGGGCTCTCAAACACAGGGAGCTTGACTCCTAAATTCCTAAGAGTTGCTATGGGACACTTTTGTCATGATTTAAGTATTGTACTCAAGCTCGTACTAGTTCTGCTTACAGTTGATACATTTTCCAACCATACAGCATCTTTCATTATACAATTTTTTTATCAATACACATAAAATGAATGTAAAAATTTTGTATTTTAGTGTTTCATATAACATTATAGGTTTTATTCATATTTTGAATTATTTTTCATGTATATTTTCTATTATCATTTTTGTTATGTTTTAGTAATTTTTCTTTATTTTTAATTCTTTAGTTTTTTAACTTTTTTAACAATCTATATATTTTCTATTAGTTTTAGTTATTTATAGCCCAAAAGATAGTTCCTTGGAAACTAGCCTAATAAGATAATAAAAAATTAAAAAGGTTTAGGTTTTATTTAATTGGATTAGAATTGTATTTTTAAGGTTTATTTTATTTTAAGTAAAATAGTTATGGTTTTAGTTTTTGTCAATAATAATAACCCTGGTCCCAGATATATAGACTATACAACATGCCATACTTTTAAAAGGATAGTTCACCCAAAAATAAAGTTTCGGTCATAACTTACACACCCTAATTTTTTTTTAAAAAGAAGGTGGGTTTTTTAAAAACTGATTTTTTAAAGCAATAAACATGACATAAATAAAAAATAAATGTTAATAGATTAAAGACATTTAAGTTTATTACTACAATGCATTGGAAATCAGTTCGAAATATAATGTAACAATTACGGCATTTGTTGTATGGTTTTATTTGTTAGATATGGTAAGATCAAGATCTTTGACATGGGACAGGACATTTGATGTAGGCTATTAAAAGTAAAACATTTGGTCGAAGTTACTGTACATTTTACAGGTAAGCTACACACTGAAAGAAAGGTCAGAGGCGGGGTCCCAGCAGGGAACTCATACATGGCAATGCCCATGACCACCTCCTTCCTTATAAAGACGTCGATCACATTCCAGCAGGCGGGGTTCATGAAGCTCCGCATTTCTCAATGAGTCTGTCGAGAGCGCAACTGGAACAGCAACTGGATTGAGCGTGGAGCAGCCAACATCACTGTCCACTCCAGAATGGATTACAGACGGATTAAGCGTATTTTATTTGTCAGTGTATTTATGAACTTTGTATTTATTTCTCTTCAGAAAAAGGAAGGTAGGCTACGTGGTATTTACTCTTTGAAACTTTCTAAAACTTATCTCTCAGGTTCACACACACATATAGGCTACTTTTTAAAAAGCTCTGTGCTATGCCGGGTATAGCCACCTAAATGTCTCTATAGAGATAATTTGCGTTGTTGCAATGCTATTGCCAATGTTTGGCATCGTGTTAAATCAACCTGCGCGAGAAAAGAAAAGTGATTTAATAGGCTACTGGCTTCGTCGATCCAGTGCAAGTTTGTGCATAACATTTCATTGTGAATTTGAATAGGCTACCTCGTATTGTTAAAATTATTTAAAATATAGTGCATGTCTTTAATAGGCTGTTCATAGCATTTAGTGTAGGCTATCGCACGCGAACAAACTCTAGTTTTGAAGTAAATCTATAAGCGAAGTGTGAAAGTTCCTTAGCGACGAAACATAATAACTGGACCGTGTCTTTCTGTTATGAATTGTTCATTTTTATTTAATTATTATTAATATTATTTTTAATTAGTAGATCACAGACATAATTTCCACGTTTGTTCCTAATAAGAATGTTCTTGAATTGTTGCTTATAAATTACTGATGTGTATCCTGACACAAATATGTAGGCTAATATGTAATCTTTTTTTTGCGTTCTGTCACAGAGGTGCTGTTGGATATGGTGGCTTCGGGAGCAGAGCTGGGTTGGTTGACATCGCCTGTTGAACACGGGGTGAGTTTACTGCAGCCTACTTCTATCGTCT
Source organism: Sinocyclocheilus anophthalmus (assembly GCA_018155175.1). NCBI lineage: Eukaryota > Metazoa > Chordata > Actinopteri > Cypriniformes > Cyprinidae > Sinocyclocheilus > Sinocyclocheilus anophthalmus. The sequence continues at coordinate 191,782 of JADLZN010001921.1, forward strand.
GTTGGCTGCATTTCGTTTCGTTTGTTTCAAGCAATTTTTGAATGAACAGGATTTCCGTTAGGTTATTGGATACGGATAATTCCGATTTTACCCTCAAACATTCCTGGAAAAGTTTAGAAGATTGCACATACTTTGCCTGCTGAACACTTGTAGTCCCGTGCGATTTTAAAGCCCCGCGTTAGCGATTGTAAAAGTGAGGGTGTAATTAACTTTTAAAGGTTGGCGCATATGGTGCTTTTTGTGACGTGAGCAGAAGCTATAATGTTAACTAGAATTTAGAAGCGTAATTGGTTTTGAAATCAAAAGGATGTGTTTTAAATCATGGTAGCTGGTTTCTAACTGGTATACCAATTTGGACCAGCAACAACCATACTGGTCATAGAATCTTAGGGTAGTCAAGCTGGGTATTGAAGAATGATAGCTGGTTGACAAGTTTAGATCAGCTAGTGTATTTTTAAACCATGTTCCAAAAGAGCTACTGGGTTTTCCAGCGGGGAATGATCTGGGATTGCAAGTAGGCCTACAGACTTGTTAAGTTTTCTTCCCCACCAATAACCAGTCTAAAACCAAAGGTTTTCATCTACCTTAATATGTGGAAAAAGTAAATGCACAAAGTAATTAAATCTAAAGCATTTTCCTTCAGACCATCATGGAAAAAGCTGAGAAATTAAGAATGTGAACAAGGTGTCAGCATGCTCAACTTTATAGAAAGATAACTGAACTCTTAATGAGCTGCTTTTTATTTAAAGAGTTCAATGTCTTTCAAATGTATGCAGTGCTTTAAACCACAAAGTTCCTTTTATATGAAAGCATTCGTTGCTGAGACCGTTTTACTGCCATGCCACACACTACGAAAACAATGCACCTCTCCTGTAATTAATATCATGGTGCACATGAAATAAGAGCCAAGAACACACAAGTACACTGCATGTGAACAGAAATGTTTCAGCACATTACATCAGTCATGCAATAGAAAGACTGCTACATTGTTCCTTGCCAGAAGTTGGTGCATCCTTACTACTACTTAAAATTCCACGGTCAGGACATTTTGTGTTATTTTTGTCCTCCGCATTCGCTGGGATCTTTTCTTTGAATTTTTTTTTCCATAATCTTGGTTTTGATTTCTTGCTAACATCCATTTTTTTATTTCACGTTGCAGTGGGAGATAGGCCAGTGGGCTGTGAATGGCTCGCTGTTGTATAACTATTATATATGTAACGTGGAGGAACGAGAACAAGACAACTGGCTTCGTACTACGTTCATCCAGCGCCACCCCACCGTTTCTCGGGTCTTCGTGGAGCTGCGATTCGTAGTCCGTGACTGCAACTCTTTCAATGCAGACTCGCTTACCTGCAAGGAGACCTTTAACTTGTACGCCTCTGAGGCAGATGCGGACATTGGCACAGCTTTCCGCAAGGGCCAGTTCCGCAAAGTGACCACCATTGCTCCAGATGAAATATCCAGCCTTGGGGAAATGAAGATGAACATTGAGACAAAAGTAGTGGATAATCTTTCTCGCAAGGGCTTCTACTTGGCCTTCCAGGACATTGGGGCCTGCGTTGCCATCTACTCAGTCAGGGTTTACTATAAAACATGTCCAGCAACAGTGAAGAGCTTGGCAGTGTTCCCTGAGACAGTGGCAGGGGGAGAGAATCAAGCTCTGCGGGAGGTGGCTGGAAGTTGCGTCTCAAACGCTGTAAGTGAGGACCAACCTCGCATTTATTGCACCACGGATGGGGAATGGGTCGTGCCTGTGAGCCAGTGCCAGTGCAGACCTGGGTTTGAAGCCATGAACGATGCATGCCAAGGTAAGACATAAGTTTCTTTGTTTGGTTTCCACAGATTGAGGCCAGCAGCAGCTGTTGTCACTTAAGATTTCTGGTTTAGGTCAGGAATTTGAATATTGACTAGACTTCCACAAAGATTGTGATTAGCATTTCGGTTGTACTATATCATTATATGAATTACTGTATTTTTTAAAAATGTTTTGTATTATTGTGAATTTTGTCTATCCTTACCATACATGCTTATGGCTTGCGATAATTTTTTGGCACTATATATAAGAACTATAAGTATTATAAGAATTCTTATGGCATTCTTATGTAATTCTCATTTCATGCAATGTAGCATTCTTTTCACACACTATATTTTTCACATTTTAAGTTGCTTACAAAAGTTTTGGCTATATATATATATATATATAGATTAGATATAGAGAGAGGGGGAGATGGATATATATACGTATTGAGAGATAATTTTTATTCTTTATACCTCTAAAATGTAGCATACTTTCTACCCACTATATTTTACACATTTTAAATTGCTCGTCAGTCATTTTGTTCATGCTGTTACTTTTAAAATTACAAGTGCTTTGAAACCTGTTTACTTTTCGTCACTATGCGTTTGACTCCCATAACCCCCAGCATTCTTTAAAACACAAGTTTAGACATCAATGACTTTTGCAAACCTATTGTGCTTAAGGCAGAACGTTTCAATGACTGCTTTAAATCTCACATTGAGGATGTGACAATTTCTTTTTTTTATTAGGCGTATGTCACAGTCACCTGTTTTTTTTTTATCCTCTTGTGCTCTTGTCCCTGCCACACCAGAGCAAGATCAGCCACGTGACAGTCCTAAAGTGCTTTGCGACTATAGAAATTAGAGAACTGGCGTGTTGAGACTTGTTTAGAGTAATTCTGTTTTAAACGTCCTCTAACCTCAACACTTTAATATATTTCCACAATTCAGCCACATGCAGTGACAGGTAAAATGCAGGCAAATGAAACTCAAAAAGCAAAGCGATTACACATTACAGTTGCCAAGCTCATGCCCATGCATTTTTTGGTTCGCGCACATTCTTTGTTTTATAGACCAGGAATTGTGGGAACAGGTGTGTGTGCATGGTTTAGAATGGGAAAAGATAAAGTGTCAGACTTTGGAGAGAGAGGAGATTGTAGTGGAAAGGTGGAGAATGGAATGTAAAGGTAGCAGAACAATGTAGTGCTGTGTTCAGAGACAAGCCCCCCTCCGCAGAACCACCCCCCACCCCCCGCCAGTGCCTCTTTCACTCGGCTGATGCATTCTTGCTAGGTTTATTAAGGAGCCTTCCCAACTACTGCTGGCCTGAGGAATTCCCTGAGGAGAGCTCCAGGCCAGAGCTGACTCACGTCGATGGATGTACTGTTGATTAAAGGCAATCATTGTCAAATAGCCAGATCAATGGACTATGAGTGTCAGTTTGACAGTTTTCCACTAATAAAACACACCCTTTCTCAGACATAATGAATAAAAGAGTGCATACCTTTGTTGACCACTCAAAGACGTGCTGCCTGACCTATGCTAGATTGCACTAGGAATTCATGCCCACACCCTGTCACTCGCAGTAAACCGAGGTTGCCAGAGTTGGATAGCTATAGTTTCTGGAATGTATCAAAGTGCTATTGGGCTCCATATTGTTGATCTATAGGAAAAATATGACACTGATTAAGCCGGATGGTCTAGTTGCATATTTCAGTAGAAAAATCCTTGTGCTTTTCCTGCACTGGAACATGTTAAGCCGAGAGTTATGAGTGACCAAGTTAGAGTTTTGTGCATATAATGTGTGGTGAGTGACTGGCTGGGTAGTAATTGACTTGGGTGTGTGTCCTCAAGAGCCATAAGTACTGGTTTTGGATGGATCTTCTTCCTATCCTGTTACTCTGGTCTTTTCTTTCTCTTTTTTGCTTTCTTGTTTTCTTGTTCTTAGTTTCACACTTTTATACACTCTCCCAAACTGATCGTGATCCCTAAAGTCTTCCCAAATTAAACCAACTAGGCATGGTTTTTATTTGTTATTGGCTGTTCCAATGACAATGTTATTTTTGGCCTTGACTGCAGGTCTTGGAAGTGATATGTATTAAAAGTTTAAACATCCACTTTCACACGGCCCTGCAAACACTGTTGAAGCTCTTCTGGGAGATTTCAATTGGTGTCTTGTAAATAAACAGCTTTGCTTATCCCCATCTGTCTCCCAGAGACAAATAGACGCTTTTAGGCCATCCCTAGTTTACATGCAAAAACATTTTAAATAGACGTTAGCTCTGACTCACATACATGTACGGTCAAAAGTTTGTGAAATTTTGGAATTCCTTGCTTGAGAAAGTGCACAGAGCACTCAAGTACCTTGAGTCATTGGGTGACAGCGCAGAAGGGGAATACAGAAATCATCCAAAAGTGAGATATCTGAGTTTGCTGGGCTACAAGTAAACAAAAGTGAAAAATTAGATGCTTAGCTAAAATATGAGCAATTGTGCAAGCTTAAAATTAGTGCTAAAAATAGTTCAGCAGTATTCCACCAGAATAGAGCTGATGAAAGCAGTGATAATCTGTACCCTGAGGTGTAATTATTCTTTGCTTTATGTGATGCTAATGTCCTCTTATTTAATTCTTGTATACCTGTTAAGCCACAGAAACCATTTATATCCACCTATGGGATTCTTAATCTTACTTAACTAGCAGGCAACCGCAACAATTCATTGCCGGTTCTTTCCGTTGCGGTACCATTTGCCTGGGCAAGTTTAGATAATGATGAGCACTTCCAAATGGTTGACTTCTTTGATCCTCTGTCAACCTCATGTGCCAACATCAAATGAAACGAGAGTGGATGACGTGGTTATTCTGATAATTTCAGGATAATGACTGCTGAAACGTACAAATTAAATCAAACTATGCTCGCTGGAACTCAAAATGTTTGCGTTGACCATGTAGGAGGAGGTGAGCAAAATGATAGAGGGAGTCACCATATAAGGAGGGAATTCTGTGGATTTTTCCACCTTAGTAATTGGTCACGTACAATTCTGCCATTTTTGCATATATAATTTTGTTACTTTTTTTAGTTCACTGACATATTCGGTCCACCAATGAGGTGGAATATTTAGGGTTGATGCTCTGTGTACACTGCTCTTACACTCTTACATGAGAGGAGCTACTTTTAGGATTGTGTGCATGTGCTGAGTGTATTGTGCTGCTAGTATGTGAGATCAGCAGTTTCCTGCCTCCGAGTCAGCTCTGTGTCCCCTGAAACAGGACAAGCTATAGCGGAAACCGGAGGCCTGCTAATCCTCGGTGACCCTTCAACTCGTCCGCTCAGGGTTTTCTATTATCACTCTGTCACTTGCTTCATTCACTTATTTTGTTTATGCCTTTGCTTAACAATTTTGGCCTTAACCAGACTTTTTCCATCTGTGTTGCCATCTCAAAGTTTGGACGATGGGCTGATGTTTTGTATGGGCCAGAGCGAGGGCAAACCAGAGCACTATAGTTGAGCTCAATCAGTCGAGAGATTTTGTTTTCTTTTTTTTTTCGTAGTGCTTTTAGGTTTCTTAGTTAACTCCTTTCTTAATGAACAAATCTTCTGGATGAGTCTCAGTGTTTGTGTCCTTTTGTGTTCTGTCATTTTCTCTTCCTCTTGCCCTCTTTCCTTTAGAATGAGTGAAAAGTGTGAAAAGAGAGGGATTAGAGCATTTATTGTGTCTGTTAACGACTACATGAAAGAGTGAGTGGAATTGTAAAGCGTAGATGTAATTCTCTTACAAACTGTTCCATTGGGCTGATAATCCTTTGCACTAATGCTCTCACCACACCTAGAGACCATTCCCTCCCCGCTGGCTTCATGTTACCACTGCATCCCCCTCTATACATACGAAAACACACTCACAGCTCTGGCTTTGTCCCGTCTGACCATAAGAACCACTCCACTGACCATTCAGAGATCTTTTCTGTGCAAAAAGCATTTTGTTGGAAAATTAGTTAAAATATGCATAAACCTTTCAGCAAACCTCAAATCTGGTAAAATCTAAAATATTTAGGGATGAACTGATATTAAAACACTAGCCAATAATGATAACCTGAATTTTATTTTAATATTTAGTATTTTATTTTCATGCCTGATAGTACTGATGATTTTGGTTTTTAGCTAGTGTCATTTTTGGCATTAAATCAATGTTATGTTAAGTGAATTAAGTAAACCCAAAATATTAGTTACATTTATGTATGTATTTAAAAATAAGTACTTCTAAAAACAGACAGAAAATCTAATAATAGACAGATAGACCATCCACAAAAAATATCCAGTGTCAACGTAAAATTGTCAATTTATATGCTAAATTTATATGCACTGATATGATAAATTAAAATCAATACTATCGTCCGAAACCTGATTCCTTAATCTTGTGCATCCCTTAAACCCACACAAAGTTCAGTTATTTATTTATTAGAAAATATAAAACACATACACTAACCTATGTTTAATAAGTATATAAACCACTGAAACACCTGTTCATACAAATAATATTTATTTATGATCTATACACTTTTTACCTTGTTAATATATATATATATATAAATTATGAACTTAATCTATTGCTTTTTATAATAAGGTTACAATATATATTAGTTATACCTTTTATTTAGTTATTGCTTTTATTTGTATTATGTATATATAGTGATATATAGACACACCACTCAACACACATCATCCATTTTCTTCTGGTGCGTGTTTATTTTTTTCTATGCATCGTCTGAATTTAGCCTCTTCCCTGTGTGACACGAGCGCGGGCGCATCACTCTGCGGTGGTGTTTGTGTGTACTTGGACATCAAACGTGGCGGAGCAGCACATCTTAGACGTAACCTCTGATCTGGTGGCTACATGTAAGCCCCCGTACCGTGACTAGGTGTAAGACTAGGCAACTTTTGTGTTTCTTTCCTTGTTTTCATGCGAAACACCCTCGTCAACTCTTGTCCTGGAGGGTTTGCCTGTCCCGCCGCATGAAACAACTCATTATTCAGCATCTTCCCCTTCTCTGTCGAGATCTCCATACATCCGTCCATTAGCGTCACCCTCTCATCAGTCTTCGCTCTGACTGCTCCACTCAACCCACACGGCTCACAGACCCCAGTAGGTCATCGGCGAGCAGGATCCAGCTACTCTCACAATAAACAAACATTCACTCAGAGGCTCTTATGGCCTGGGCTCTCGGTGCCAGATAGCGAGACGGGGCACATGAAAGACGACTGACACATCTCTGCTGGGAAATTTGTATTACATAAATGTAATCAGTGTTCCTCAAAAGCCATTAGTCGTTTTTCACCTCTGACCTCTCGCTACGATTTTTGCGAATGAGCCAGTTTCTCCTTTCCAGAGTGTGCCTAACATTCGCCTTCTCTGTCCATGCATGCTTTGATTGGCTGCCTTAGGAAGGAAGCTATGTGTCAGCCTTGTGCTTCCTGCTTCCTGTTGTGTCCAAAATGTGAATACAAAGCCCCTCGCGCTGAACCACATTCCTGCTGTATTTTGGAAAGTGAAACGTTGGCTAAAAGCACCACAGTAGCTTTAAAATTCAATCGACTATTTAATTCACTGTGTTACTTGCATTTTCTTTGTAATTATTTTAGTTTTTTTTTCATTAATTGCAGAAAACTTAAAAATCAATACCATTTTGTCTGAAAAAACTGTTGATCTTAATTTTTTGTTTCTTTTTTGTGAAATCAATGTTGTTATGCCTAAGTGAATTTAGGAATCACAAAATAAATAGTTACATTTATTTATGTGTTATTTTGTTGATAAAAAACCAATCTAAAAATAGAGCAGACACACACATCATTAATTAACTATCCAGTTTTTTTTTTTTTTACTGATTGTGAAATAGAGTAGCAATTTCTGAGTGGAAATTGTTTCAAAGTAAATCTCACACCACATTTTTTCAGTGCAACTTAAAAAAAAAAAAGTTTGATTAGTTACAAAGTGTTTTGAATAAGTTTCGAGTCTTTTGTAAACTTTTTGCATAAAAGGATTAAAGCAGCCCTCCAAACGCCGTCAGGTTTTTGTCCGTGGCTGTTAAGAAGCCAGCCAGCGCATTAACGCGTCATGCGGCATCTACACTATTCGAAACAAGTGTTTTCTCTCTCGCTGCCCTGAGTGGCATTCTGTGCCTGTTGTCCGAACTAAATGGGCCGTCGAATGTTGTGCTAGACGCTCACATGTGGCAATGCGGCAAGCGAGGGGACTTAAGAATTTGGAGATTACAAGTGGAGAGCCGAGAGGGGGGCGATATGAAACGGGGTTCGCAGCAGCTGCTGTTTGGCCCCCTTCGCTGTGAATAGGACAATTCTTTTTCTTCCCCTACTCCCCCCTTTCCTTTCAAATCCCACCAGGACTCGTTATCCCTCTCTCTGTCTCTCCCTCAGTCCCCCTGTCTCCCACACTATCCCCACCTCCGCAGAGGGTGCGTTAATGAGTTGCAGTAAAGTCTCCACAACAGCTGGCACAGAAACAAGATGAGGAGTCAACTTGAAAGAAGGAATAAATAACACATTGGCTCGATCTTCGCTGCCACGCTGAATTCTTTTCATGCTGTGAGTTTTCTTTTGAAATAAGAGAATGCATGCTCGCAATAATTTAGGAGGGTAATGTCTCCAGTTTAACCCCCTTTCCTGTGAGGGGGAAGCCAGTGGCTCACACCCCCCCAGGCACCTCACTGCTACGCAACGCAGTCAGGAAGGCGGCAGCAAACCTACTCACTCATATTCGAACTGTGTGGCGAATCTTCAGAGAAACAAACCCATTAGCCTGGTGACCCCCAGGCCGTATGTGTCCCCTGTGCTACTGGCCCTGCCCTGGCTGCCCCCGTCTGTTTGTCTTTTTCGCCCCCCCCCCCCCCCTTCCCCGCTCCCCCCCCCCCCGTCCCACCTTCTCATTCTATGCTCTCTGATCTCTCGCATCTCTATACGGTCTCTACTCTATCTTCTCCTCCCCTGTTTTTGTCTTCTTTCTTCTCTCCCTCTCTGTCTTGTATCTTCGTCTTGTTTTTCGCCCGACCTTCTTTTCGATGCTTCTCCTGCTTCCACCCTCCCAATCTCTTTAAAGTCCTTTCAACCCAATATTCTCTTATCAAGCCGTCTATTCATGTCTTATCCCCTTATTCGGCCTCCTCGGTCTCACTCTCATCTTCCGCCTCGTCTCGCCAATCCTTCGCAATGCCCATTCCGCCATAGCACATGGCGCCCCCCGCACCCCGACCTTGGCACCGTCCACTTCGGGAAACGGCTAATGACTGTTTCTATTCTTTTATCTGCTCGACTTCGCTCTCCTAGATATGCTGTGCCCTTCTACTGCCGTGTCCTAGCTTATGCTTTTTTTTTTCGCAACTATCATAATCATCTCTTCTCGTATTCCCCCGTCTTTGCGAGTATGGCAGCTATTTCACACACCCATAGCAGCTATTTCTATGCTGAGACCCATGGTGTAACGTTTATTGGCCTGTTGCCCCCCTCATCTCAGCCTTATCGTGTGTCTGCGATCTCTTGCCTGCTCACCGTGCACTGGACACATGCCAACCAGCTAGCACAGCCCCTCATTGTGCAGATAAATCATGGGCCTGTCTGTGGCTGCTCAAGACCTGACCGGCGCCGATTCAGCCCGGCAGCCAGTGTGTGTTGTGTGGTACATCAGCCCACAGGGGTGACCGTGAACGCCAACAAACACTTGACCGAAGGAGACGCCACCGTAGCACACACCACACCAACGGAAACACACAACGGCCCCGGGCCGGACATGAGTGGGCCTGTTCGGAATGTTTCTAGCCTGCTGCGAGGAACCTTGTATTTTCTTACTTTGGCAATGTTACCAGTAGTGCCTGAAATGTCTGCTATGCAAATCTAATGTTTTGTTTTGACTTAATCAGCACACCACACATATTTTTGTGACCCCCAAAAGATTTGAACATTTTTTTTTTTTGTTTTTTTTTAAATTTTTAGAATGCAGTGGCAAACGAGCAACATTGTTTTCATCATAGGGGAAGTGTGCTAAATGTAGAGAGTTGGACTCGGACCGCACAGGTTGTGGGGTTCGGTTCGTACTGCAGGGATGTAGGGGGGGAGTGAAGGTACAGCGGTTTCTCCCACTTCAATACCACGGGACTGAGGTGCCATGCGCAAGGCACCGAACCAACTGCCCCTGGGCGCCACAGCATAAATTGAGCCCAATGCTCGGGGGTTGTTCACCGGTGTGTGTGTGTGTTCATTAGGCTGGGATAAATGAGAGCATATCCTGTATGCGGTAAACATACTGGCCACCTGTCATGTCACTGTTTTTAAAATGTTTGTTATGCCTTTTTTTTGTACCCACTTTTGAATACACCTTCACCTTTTCAACCTTTTTTCCCATGACATTTAACCAAATGGTTCAAGGTGATTTTATGGTATGCATGTTCGGTGCTGTTAGACACACCCCAGCCTGTTCCCCTAATTAATTTTGTCCAGTACATTTATCATGTAAAACCTAAATCTTAATACGTCCATTGGGCGCACGTAAATGCCCCATTATTTCATCTTTTTATCTACGGGCCACAAGCTGTCTGCATTCATGATTTTTTAGTGTGGCCTTAAGTGGTCCACAGACCATTTGGGGGAACCATTGTATGTTATAATGTATTATTAACTAATCTCTGAATGGTTTATGGTCTAATATCTACAGGGCCTTGGTTGACAACCACCATTCTTCTTTTCTTTTATTCTGGTCTGTTAGCTGCCCAGCCCTGTCGCTCCGTGTGTTTGTTTTATGCGATTTGTCTCTGTTTTTCTGTGTGGAATGTGCGGATGTGGCATGGTCCGGTTTGAAGCGATGGGGGCAATGGTTCACGAACCGGGCTGCGTCGGGCGTGTGCTTAGTCTGCTCTGTCAACTCTTGCGCACCTCTTGCAATAGGGCTTCCACCACCCAACAAAAGCGGTAGCGAAGCGAGAGGAAGAGCACACCTGATCAAAGGAGTTTACTTTAGTGTTTTCATGACATAGACGATCACCTTGAGAGATAATATAATAAGGCTGATCGTGATATATATATACGCTGTGAGCAATTTGCTCTCATCCTCATCCAAGTCATCATATATGTGCTTTTTTATGCAGAATGTCAGCCTGGCTTCTTCAAATCTTCAGTGTCCAGTGAGACCTGCAAACTCTGTCCAGAAAACACCCAGCCCTCGGGTGCTGGCGCCATCAGCTGCACCTGCCAGGATGGCTTTTATCGAGCACCTGAGGACCCTGAAACAGCCACTTGCTCTGGTGAGAAGCTGCCTCACTTAGACTTGTACATCTCACCTGTCATGAGCTTGTTGCTGTCATTTTGTATTTACATACCTTTCTCAGTCACTCTTTTCTGTTGGGATTAACTAAACCAGTACAGGTGAATGGGTAAATAAAAGGCTTGTCTGTGCTTTGTCTGCTCAGGTTTACCCTCCGCTCCTCAGAGTCTTGTGGCCACCACAGCTCAGATGTCAATAGGCAGGCTTCAGTTGTCATGGAGGCCCTCTGTGGACACCGGCGGGCGCAGTGATATCAGATACGCGGTGGTTTGCGAGCGGTGCGAGGGGAGGGCATGTCAGCCTTGTGGAGAGAAAGTGCGTTTAGATCCAAGCAACACTGACCTGAAGGAGACCAGAGTCACTGTGAGTGAACTGGAGCCCCATTTGAACTACACCTTCACCGTGGAGGCACGGAGCGGAGTGTCCCAGTTCAGCAATAAGAGAGCCACCAGCAGCATCAACACTGCTCTACATTATACAGGTCAGTGCTCTAATTGATCATGATAGTACAGAGCAAAATGGACAGTTTAACAGGTTTACTAATGGGTTGAATCATTTAGTGTACTTTTATTTTTTTTCAACTTTTTCTACTGTTCAAAACTTTGGGCTCTGTAAGATTTGTATTTATTTATAATTTAATACTTTTATTTAGCAAGCATTAAATTAATCAAGACATTTATAATTTATAAAAGCATATTAGGATGATTTGTGAAGGATCATGGCCGCTGAGACTGGCGTCACGACTGCTGAAACTCCGCGTTCTGCCATCAAAAGGAATAAAGTCCAATTTTGAAAATATAAATCGCCCACCGTTACTTCCAACTGTCCCATGTAAAATGTTTTTACTGTATTTTTGATTAAATGCAGCCTTGATGAGAATAAGAAGTTTTTTTTAAAAACTTGAAACAAAAAACTTACCGACCCCAAACCTTTTTTTGTTTTATTCTCATTTTCAGCTCTCTTTCATTTCATTTTCACAATTTTTTGGGGGGGAAATGAAAACAATAAAAACTTTTTTTTTTTACTTATAATAGTAAGCTTTAATTTAGGTATTGTTTCAATTGTAAATCGTTTTAGTTTTTGTAGTATAAACAGCAAAAACACACACACAAAGTCGGATGTTTACCATCCTGATTCAAACCACATCCATTTGTGGCTTGAAATCCGATTAAAATCAGATATTTTGTGAATTATAGTCTGTACGGTGATTCCAGTCAGATCAGATTTCAGTTTTTTTTTTTTCTAACCCCATCAAAAGTGCACAGTGTATACTGGGACTGTTTCCAATTACACTCAGTTTTCCCCTCACTATAGCGAACTGTGACATTCTCTGTTTGCACACAGTCCTAAAGATCGGATTTAAAAGTTTTGGGTGTACAATATGAACAAACTCATATTCTTCAGACTCAAACTTAACTGGTGTTTTACCTCCAGATCCCCCAAAAGTGACTGCAATGCATCTTGTGGACAGTAGCTCCACCAGCCTGTCAATTCAGTGGTCTGTTTCTCACCTTTCCAAGCCGGTTGCCACACGTTATGAATTGATGTTTCGCAAAAAGGTCAGTAACAATATCCATTTCAGCCTTAAGACATAACTGCAAATCTTGATCCATGATAGTGGTGTTGTTATTCTCCATTTCATCATCTTCCCTTCATTGTCATGTCTACAGGAAAATGACGAGGAGATAGCCAATGGAAAGGTCACTACCTACACTGTGCTGGTGCTGGAAAAGAACTCTGTTCAGATCAGTGATCTGTCTCCTTCCACCGTCTACTTGTTTAAAGTTCAAGCTCTCAGCCCAGAGGGAAACCCAGGCAGCTACAGCTTGGAACAGGAGTTTTCAACACTCCCCCAAGGTGAACAAAATGAAAATGTTTGCTTTTATTTTAAGACCCTATGAAATCAAAATGGTATTTTAATGGGTTTTAGTTCTCTGGATTTTAGGCCATTTATATGCTCACATACACATAAACATTGACAAAATTCACTATTAAAAATCTACAGCCTATTTCTAATACTGATGAATCATTCTGCACTACACAGATATTTGTACATAGTCCAATCAAATGTTCTCTAGAATGAGAATGTCCCGCCCCTAATACCACCAGCAAATCAAGTTCATGGCTGTGACGTAACTACAGGCTATTGGATATTTAAAAAAAGGGACAAGCACAATAAAGACATGTTATGGAGTGTGTTTTATTCTTGAATGACTAATTTGCTTGGCTGCATTGTTGTTTTCCCAGCTTCTCAAAAAACAGGAAACACAGCAGTGATCCTCGGGGCCGCGATCGGAGGAGGCGTCATGCTTTTCATCGTGGTAGTGGTCCTGCTTCTGCGAAAACGGTTAGGAACAAGCACTTCTCGCACACACCCGGCTTTGTACCTCTCCCCCAGTCACTCCTTCAAGCCGTTCCTTTTCTTTCTCCTTAAAAAGCATTCAGTGCTTCCTTTTCACTGCTCTCACACTCTTACTGAAACGGCGCCTTACCACTTTTGTGGAAGAATCGATTCGCTGACTGTCTGCTGACTGCTCACTAAGTGTATCTTAACAAGAGGCATGTTTGAAAAGAGATGAATCAGAGAGGCATATTGTGTAAGATAAGAGGCGAAAGGATTGTAGCGGTTCTGTGAGGGCGACGTGAGCCCTTCGTAGTTCCCTGTGATAACCCAGACCTCTGTCACCACTTGGCAAACACAGACCACTTTTTTTTTTTTTAAGCACTCCTCGACTGAATGGAGCGGGTCCAGCACTATTCACTCTTCAAATTCAGGTCTGAAAAGAAATGTGTCGGTTTGCTGAAAAATAGAGCACTCATTGAGTTGTTTTTCTTCTACAGGCGAAGAAACTATCACACCAGACAAGGGCCAGAGGACACCTATTTCTCCAGCCCAGGTTAGTGGCATTGAATTTAATTTGGTGGCTTTCTTCTTTTACAACCCTGTCCCTTTCCTCCTCTTAAATCCTCCCTGAATTCTCTTCAATCCAGACCAGTTGAAGCCGTTGAAGACCTACGTTGATCCTCACACATATGAAGACCCCAACACGGCAGTGCTTAAGTTTGCCAGCGAGATCCATCCTAGTCACATCACCAAGCAGAAAGTCATCGGAGCAGGTTAGTAGATCCATGACAGTTTGACAACCCGCTGTGGGGCTGTTTTGAATGCATTCTGGGGGAAGGGAGTTTCAACACTCATTGATTTGAAGTTATGTTACAGTTCATTGAAAGTGACAGCTTTTTTACAGTTCATTGGAGTGACAGCTTAAACAAGGCGCATCAAAAATTGTCTGATTTGAGCTTTACATGTTAGAGCTGAAATATTTTTAGTGTAGTGATTCTTTCCCTCCAGAGACGTTTTTTCCCCTCCCAATGTCATTCAAATTGAATTAGTGTTGTTTTCTTAACCCGCTCTGGAGCATTTTTTCATATCCCACATGGAGGAGTACTGCTATAAAAAAAACCCTGAGTTAATTAATCATGACTTAAAAATAAAGCAAACAACCGCTACATTAGCTCTAAGTCCTAAAGTGTTTATAGGCTATATATCAAACGTCAAATTTAAATGAGAAGATCAGTGCACCGGGGTTGTGTTTCCCCTCTCAAAACGCCCACAGGACGTGGCCCTTGTCCACTTTCTGTCTGCTTGCTGTACACAGATTCTCATACCCCTACTGAACCCCCCCCATGAATCCACTCACTAACGTTCATAGGCTTCTCCATGCCTTAGCACCAGATGCATGCTGGTTATCATTTCAAAGCACCTCCTTCGTGTTTTTCAAAAACCCCTATATGTCATGAGGCATGATCAAAGCATTGTCATTTGGTATATTGCTTATCTGATCTGATGCCTGTATGCCTCTCCCTTTGGTGGTTTGTGTTGCTGTGCTGTAGGTGAGTTTGGAGAGGTGTATCGAGGAATTCTGAAAGTTCACGGTCGGAAGGAAACAGCGGTAGCTATAAAGACACTGAAGCCAGGATACACAGAGAAACAGAGGCAGGACTTCCTTAGTGAGGCCAGCATCATGGGACAGTTCTCACATCAGAACATCATCCGACTGGAGGGGGTGGTCACCAAATGTGAGTGCCCTATCAATTGTAGTCTACACCTAGTTTTATAATAAATGTGCATTTCTCCTAAAGAAAAATATGTAATTATGTAAATAATTTGATTTGTGATTATATGTCAAGTAGATAAGCTATATTTATCATTAAAATAACCCCTTTAAAAATATTATTTTAATATCTAGTACATCTATATATAGATGTGTGTGTGTGTATCTAAATTAACTTAAAAAGTGCACACACACATATACATGCACTTTTTTTATTTAGTCAAGAAACTAAGCAATATACAAATATAAAATGGTATATAAAATGTGTGTATATACAACTTTTTATCTAGTGTTTTATTAATTTTTCTACACATTTATTTACTTCAGAGAAAGACTAAGGATAAAAGTATAAATTTTGTTTCTCGTATATAATACGAGTGCATACATTTTATCTATATATTAAATATATATAATATTAATTTACTATATTATTTTGAATATATATTATCCACACACCCACACAACGGTCTTAATATTAGTATTAACACACGTAATTAATTTCAATAAATAAAACAAAAAAAAATCCCACCTTATTTTACACTGATGTAAGCTGTTTTCGGTGATGTGGTGAGAATTTCCGTTCCATAGCTGCTGTAGAGAAATAACAAAAGAATAACCAAAGTTAGTGAACGGCAAAAGAACGTTTGCAATTACAACCAAGTGTGTTCATAGTTAAGAGAAAGACATAAAGATACTATGGTAATAGACACACCAGTTTCAATATCAAGCTAGCAAAACGAGCTGTTTTATAACTAAAAATAGCTGGAGCAATGAAAACGAGAAGCCAGACACTGTAAATACATATGGACAGATGGATGGATCTGTATACTGCACCCACACTTATGGGAAATATACAAATATTTGTATTAAATTTATAGTAATAAAATATTTCTTTAAATAAAAACATGCTATGTGTGTTTATATCATTATTTAACAAAACATAAAAATAACGGTATTGTATTAAATATTAATAAACGTTTTTGTTGTTACTTGAGTTTTAAAATATTTAATGAGAACTTTTTTTACTTTTCGTTTTGTAAAGCCGCTTTGTCTTTGTCTGTTTATTTTCAGTCAAGCATGCCATGATTGTTACCGAGCACATGGAAAATGGAGCTCTTGACAGATACCTGAAGGTAAGTTTGTCAAATTCATCGCTGAGGTAGAAAAATTATGACGGATGATACTGACATACTTGCATAGTGATTTAACATAGCAAATAATTTACTCAAGAATTCCCTTGTGTGGTTTTCCTTTCACAAGAAAAACTAGAAACTCTTACTTCTTCACAGGACCATGATGGCGAGATATCATCCTTCCAGTTGGTTGGTATGCTCCGTGGCATTGCGGCTGGAATGAAATATCTCTCAGACATGAGCTATGTACACCGGGATCTGGCAGCCAGAAACATCTTGGTCAACAGCAACCTGGAGTGCAAGGTGTCTGACTTTGGTTTGTCACGTGTTTTGGAAGATGACCCTGAAGGAACCTACACCACCAGCGTAAGTTCTTATAGCAAATAGATGTGTGGTTAAGAAGCTGCTCTTAACTCCAGATGTCTTTATTTTACCATTACTACAACCTGGTTATTATTTCAGGATTTTCCGAAATTACATGGGATTGCCTGACACTTGTTTATATGTTTTTTTTTTTCCAACAGGGAGGTAAAATTCCTATTCGCTGGACTGCTCCGGAGGCCATAGCTTACAGGAAATTCACGTCAGCAAGTGATGTGTGGAGTTTTGGCATTGTCATGTGGGAGGTCATGGCCTTTGGAGAGAGGCCCTATTGGGACATGAGTAACCATGAGGTACGGACTGGCCATACCACATCGGCTATGACCAATAACTCTGCTGTTTGTCCCAAAGGATCTTCCTTTGAGCAGAATGTCTTATCCGACTACTTTTGTCTCTCTAGGTAATGAAGGCCATTAATGAGGCTTTCCGCCTTCCTGCTCCAATGGACTGCCCCTCTGCCGTCTATCAGCTGATGTTACAGTGCTGGCTGCAAGATCGCTCCAAACGGCCCCGCTTTGGTGACATTGTCAGCATACTAGACAAACTCCTCAAGAGCCCAGATTCTCTGAAGGCCATTGCAGATTTTGACCCTCGGTAAGAGCTCAACACATGCTTTGAATTCTTAAAAGGCTCGTATGAAGCTTCACAAGACGTGAACGGCAGAGAGAAGTCGAGGCATGTACTGTCTGTTACACAATTTTGCGCAAGAAAGTCAAGTGGTAGTTCAAACAAAGTCATTCCTTGGTAAAGTTAAGACATGCACCTCATACCAGTTACGTATCTTTTTTAAAAAAAAGAGTTGCGTATCTTTTTAATAGAATTCTCAAACCGAACAGACAGGTTTTCCGCTCGCAGTGTGTCTCTTTCCCACCCAATAATTACAAAAAAGGTCTAACTGTGTGGTTTGTTGAATGTGTTTGTGTTCTGTCTTTGCCAGAGTTTCCATTCGGCTTCCCAGCACCAGTGGCTCAGATGGCTCTCCCTTCAGGTCTGTGGCCGAGTGGCTGGAGTCCATCAAGATGAGCCAGTACAGTGAAAACTTCAGCATAGCTGGAATCGTCAGCATGGAGCAGGTGCTGCAGATGAAGAGCGAGTGAGTAACGCTAAGTTCCCCTCATTCTGGACCTTTTAGCACGCTATACAAGGGAATCGTGGTTGTGAACAATCAGATGAGATCACGCCAACTGTCCAAAGTGCATTCCTGCAGAACTGATTTCTTCTTTGCTTGGTGTGTCATATCCTGATGTCCAAATAAATGGAATGTTTGACTTTTATTTTACTGGAACCAGCTAAAATCTAGGGTTTTCAGTAGATTAAAAGTATATATTTTTCTATAGCTAATTCATTCAAATTTAGTCTCTAAATGTATAGAGACTGGAGTCTCTAAAATAAACGTTTTTTACTTGTTCTGTTATCATGACTATTTGCCCATAAATGGATTTTCTGGCATACAAAGACTGCAAATGACCTTACTTTTGTTAAACATCTTATTAATTTCATTTATAAATGAATTAGCTGTTCTGAAGACTTGTCTCCACCATGTACTGATCAAAGAATAGTTATTATAGAAAAAATAAGTAAATGAACGAATAAAATTATACATTTTGTATCTTTATTATTATTATTTAAAAACTATAACATATTAGAACAAGAACAAAAATTAATAATGAATATTAATAATGAAAATTATTGTTATTAAATAGTTAACATGTAATGTTTAATATTAATAATAATAATAATTATTATCACTATTTCAAAATGTAATTTTGTTTATATTTATGTGTATTATTATTATTATCATCATCAATTTTCCCTCTTACATAATACAAAATCAATATTCTGACATTATTTAAAATAGTCCTCTGAATAAAATGGCCCCAGATGATTATCATCTTGTTTCGGAGTCTGGCGATGGACAGCTGGTTATTGGTTGTGGTTTGGGAATTAAGATCCCCCCCCCCCCCCCCCCCCCCCCCCCCCCCTAAAGTACGAGGGGTTGGAAGAGCTTCCTTTCCTGTGGCCTACAACCTACAGTCTTGCGGACTGATGGTCAGGCAAAAAGGTCATATGATAAATAAGATGGTATCTTTTAACTTTTAATAATTCCTAGAACATATAAATATTTTCCATGTTTTTGTTTTAGGGATCCGGTAATTGAATGTGGCTTAAATTTATGCTTTGGTTGCAAGGATATTCTCGCACAACCGCCGACCATTTTTGATTTACTGTATCTGGCGAGCTCGGAAACCACATCAATTGTAATAATGATTTAACCTTAAGACTTTTAATCGAGTCAAGTGATAACATTTGACATAAAAACGTAAAAACCTTTCAGCGTCTTCTCAGCAAACACCTTAAAATGCTACTCGTTGATTCAGGTTTGAACGTAAAAAAACACAGTGGAAGCAGAGAAAGAATAGACGTGGTTTTTAGTGGCCTGGATGTGGTGAAATTGTGGCATGCTGTTCCCCCTCCCCTCTTCTACCATCCCTCCCTTCCTCCCACTGTTTCGGTAGACGCTCTCTTCCCTCCCATTCCCAACAGTGCTAGTCAAGGCCTGTGCTTTCACTGTAGTCAGGAACCACTGTTTCTGCCTGCTGGGGCCATGAGGCTATGCAGCTACTCCCCTCACATCAACACGATTGGACTTAAAAGCCAGGACATGAGATAAAAGAGTGTAGGGGTGGTGAAGGAGAGAGCTGATGTACATGTGGAGGTAAAGACGACAGTGCTGGACCTCACGGAGGAGGCAGTCTGACTGATGAAGGGGTTGGTAGTGTAGTAACGGCGTAGCTCCAATACTTCTGGCTCTGCTCCCGTGGGTGTTTTTAGCCTAGAAGCTTGCTAAACTTTGTGTGGAGGACCAGAAATGCCTTTGATGTGTTTGTCTTTTAGTTTATGGCCGACTGTTCCATCTGGTGTCATCTGGTAGCACTCTTTAAAGCCAGTAACTATTTACAAGTCCTCCGCTGCTTGTGCCGTCCAGCTCTGATTCATGGTGGGTGAAGGGAATCCTTGTTAAATCAAGGCGCTAATTTAAAATGTAATTAGGACTCTAATAACATGCTATCTTTCAAACGCCTCCTCAAAATTACTTTTTGAAAGACATGATTATGTATAATTTTTAATATAAATTATAATTATAACTCCCACTGTGTTATCTTTGATGAAAAGATAAAATAAATTAATTAAAAGGAAAACAAAAACGTAACTGGGGAAACTAAACTAAAATATGGCTTATGACTCCAAAGACTAATTAAAATGAAGTGAAAATGGACACTTTTTTTTTTGAGTTTTAGTTTAAGATTCATGGTATATTTAAAAAAAAAAACTTTTTGCATTGCGTGGTGTCTTTGCTAAAAGAAAAATAAAATGAAAAACTCCAATAAAACTGCAAAATAATAAAAACTAAAACAGAAACTAAAGAATAAAAATAATGTATTGGCACCACTTGTAACTAACTAAACTAATTTTTGCCTCCCCAAAACCAACCTACAATCTAAACAATCCTTTATGCCCCTTTTTCTTTACTTTACTTTAGTTTTAGATACATACTGTATTATAAAATTGAGTGTATTAACTTTAGCTAAAACCAAAATTAACAAAAAATGTAAGAACTAACAAAAATAAATAAACTGAAAATTAAAATAAAACAAAAATTTTACTTAAAAATTTTACATGACTCGGCAAAACTGAAACTGAACATATACTAAAATAAAACGAAAATGGACAACTTAATTTTAGTTTTAGTTTTTTTTTTTATAAATGGTGTATTATAAAACTTTAATTATAAAACTATAAAAAGCATTTGCATGGGATGTTATAATATGATGCTAAAACTAAATAAAAACTAAAGAATAATTTAAAAAAAATAAAAATAAACGAAAATAAGGCAAAGGCAAAATTGAAAATAAGCTAAATTACATTTTATGGCTCCCAATCTAAAATAAACTAAAATAAAATCAAAATGGACATAAATTAAATTTAGATTTAGTTTTGGAGACATGCTGTATTATGAAATTTAGTGTATTAACTTAAGTTAAAAACTGTAAGATCTGACAAAAAATAAACTGAAAATACAAATATAAACAAAATAGAAATGTCAAAACCTTAATAACCCTGCCCTCCCGTTCTCACTCGCTCTTTCTTTTCTGTTTCCCAGGGATATCCGTAACATTGGCGTCCATCTGCCGGGCCATCTGAAGAGGATTGCCTACAGCATCTTGGGGCTTAAGGACCAGACGAGCACCCTGAGTGTGTTTGCAGTGTGAACTGTCTTTAAAATGCACCGAAGGGACCAAACCCTTTGGCTGTGGACTGAATAAACTCTCAGCTGCCTCGGGATTGGACTGCAGGGACAGCCCTTGACCTGGCCATAACCCTCCAGTCAAGCAAGATGGACTCTCACCGCTGTGGAGACGACACGTGTAGCATTTGATGTACTTATCAAAAAATGGAGGAAGTGTAAAACAATCAAAAAGCTATTGACGTATGCATCAAACCTTGTATATTAGATATATTTTTACCATACGCATATGTTTATTTTTTAGAGAAGATATAGTCATTTCTTTAGTTTCGTTTTTTTATTTTTTTGTTTAGTTTCATATGCATGCTTCATTTTTGCCGGAGAGCTCACTTTACGCTCAGATCTTATGTGTTACTCCTCCAATGGTGTTGTAGGGGAACTGGCAATGTATTGCTCTGCACTTGACTGAACGTTTCAGCAATAAGAGAGAAAAACAGACCCACAGGTCTTTCTCTACCAGAAATGTGGACTCAAAGCTGACGGTTAGGGGTTTAACGTAAGACTTAGTGACTTTCTGCTGAGATCAAGGTGATTGTAATGCTCTCTGGTTTCTATCATGCTTGAGTTGGCCATGATTTCATGTCTCGCACGATGACATTTCTTTACAATTGCACTCTCAGCGCTATATGCTTTGGACCATCAAGTTTAAAGTCTCTGGTTTAGATGAAACAGAGCAGCAAGGCGTTCCTTAAATCCTGTGTTTTCTCTGCAAACAAGAAGAGCGGAGGCACCGCCATGAAATAGCACTTAAATCCGAAATCTCAGCAGCTGTCTCGTTCCTTATCGTTATGAAAGGTTACAGCAATGATGACATTAAGGATCGAAAGGAACAAAGAGCGAGCAAAATGACAAAATGGAAATGGGTTAAGAAGAAAAAACTTTCTGGAACAGATTGTCGGACTAAATCAAATGGGAGAATGCGATCCAGCGGTGTTCTGCAAACAAATGCACGGTTCTGATTTTCAGATGACAAGAAGTGACAGTCCGAGCAAATTAAGAAAATTATCAAACAGATAGTTATGTGGACCAGGATATGTGGATTCCAAAGTCTGTTATTCATTCTGTATCAGCAGATTAAAGTCGCCTGGAGTTGTGAATTGCAGAGATTCTCTTTGGAAGATCTGGTTTATGATTAACTGATTCAAGATATGCTGGGATGAAATGCTTTCCTTATATAAATAAATACAAAAAGAAATACATTCCTTGCTTATAGGACCTCAATATGACTTCAAATGGGGGGCAGATAAACCCCTTGAATGGAAAAAGTCTTTCTCAATGTTAAACACTTTTTTTTTTGTATTAACAGAGGAGAGAACCAACTACCTGATGCCCTTGACTCTTAACAGATGATATTGCAGTTCCTTGTTAATTTCACTTTATTCTGATTATTACTAGATGTTGAAAGCAGATGGGTTCTTCCATACTTAGAAATGACACATTTAGTGTTTGTTTGAAGTTGATATTGTGTTTCATATCTTTTCTAAGTGGGACATGGATACTGGCAAACTGTAATGATTGCAGAACTTTTTTGGAAAGGGAAATTTGTCATTTTTGATCACCTATCTTGGTTCTGACCTTTTTCTAAACATTGACATTTGAAAAGCTCAGTACAAACATACATATTTCCAAACAAAAACCAGTTTGATTGGGTTTTGTACTTTATTTAATAGTCTATTTATTTTTTACTTTATTTATTGTTTTAACAACACTGATTTGGGATTTATTTGTAATGGAAGTTTGTCTTTCAGTCACAATAAAATCTTTGTAGCCTTTAAATTCAATGTCACTTTGACTTCTTTTCTTGTTTCTTCAACAATAAAAAGGCATAATAGAATAGAAATGAAGTTGCTGCTCCTAATTACAGCTTCATTGTATCCCCTTTGGTCATATGATGTTGCTAAAAAGAACATTATTTTGTGTATTTGGATGTAATGAAATATTTGTGGTTTAAGGTTAAAAACACATTATTTTCCACATACTGTACATTATTGTTTCAACTCTATGCCCCACCTTTCTGAAACGTGTCGATTTTTACAAAGCTCATCAGTCTGAAAAGCGAGGTGTCCTGTGATTGGCCAGCTATTCAGTGCGTTGTGATTGGCCGAATACCTCAAGCGTGTGACTGAAATGTTACTCCCCTACCATACTGTGAGGCCGTGTCCCGGCGCGACAAGACAAAAACAATAAAACCTATTATAAACTAGGCATTTGTTGCATCCAGTGGGGACATAATTGCGGATTATAATGACTTGTACTGTCTTTTTACGCGTTGTGTTGCATCGCGCTGCGTAAATATAGTAAAACCATGTCTGCATTTGTGATCGGAGAAACGACAAACAACAAGCGCTACTCTACGCTGCTCAAAACTCACGTTTGAATCATCAGTGGCAAATCCTTTAAATATGAAAACGTACTTGCAGGCTGTGAGTCAGCATTATTTGTCAGAACACCAGCATTGTAGGCTACTCTCCCAGCAAACAGTTCTCGTCCTCCATAAAATGCGTTGCACACATCTGATTATTTGGTTTGAACTGTTCTGGAACAGTGTTGTAAATACAACTTAACCAGTGATTTCTAGTTGTGACCTCTTTTGGAAGGCCAAACAAAGTAGTTTCGCTTTCACAACGAAACAGCGTCTCCACGACATGGTGGCGGCGGCAGCAATAGCGAGAATAAAAGTTACGCCTTCATTCTTTGCATGAACATTTGGGCGGTATTATGCAAATCTTCCCACACAGTGACATAGACATGTGGGGGCGTGTTTAAACGAGGCGTTTTAGGAGGGCGTGGACGAGTCTAAACTTTAAGAATATCTCTTTTGGGTTTGAGACTTTAGTCTTTGCAACTTTAGGGATCTTATCTATTCACAAACAGCTTGTAACACTCCAAAGAGAAAGGAAAACTTGAAATTGCTTTAAGCGCTGCCGTAGTGAGCAAGTCAATACAGCTCTGATGTACTCACGGATGCCAAAAGCTTTGCATGACTGCATTATCTAATTGGTCAAAGCAGCCCCTATTTAATTAGTTGCTAGTTTGCAGTCCATCTGTAAACTATGACAGAAACCAATGAACCTTATAACCCGTGCAGGACAATTTACTTTGTTCTCAATGTGAAACCCTCCTGTCCATAACCACAACCTCACTGAAATTAAGAGAGGCTTTTGTCTGGCGCCTAGAGTATTGAATTTATCAGCTGCTGTTGAGTGATGCAGGTAACAAAGACACTAATGCACCCTTTTGATAAGGTGGAAAATGTCAAGGTTGGAATGTAAATATTTATGAATGAACATAATTCGACAGGGGAAGCTGGCTAAAGACTGAAGTGCCATCATGGAAGTCAGACAGGTAGAGCAGGGAAACTAAATAACCCGCATCCGTTTCTTTGACCTGCATTATGTCTGCATATCTGTCATTGTCTAGGCAGCTCCATCTTCTTTTGTCCAGATGTTCTTGCACACATGGCCTGGGATTATAGTTTTATATAATATGTGCCTCATTTGGTTCAGCGTGTATGCTGTAAAAAAAATTATAAATAAAAATAGGGCACACTGTACTGTATTAATATGAAGTAATTAGATTTTTTACAGGTCTTTCACCTGTGTTTTGAATTCTGCACTTCATTGTCTTTTAAGTTTAACTGAATTGTCAGTAAAAATTAATGTATGTTTGGCCCTGATGAATTAAAAAGAAGAATGTTTTAACTTGCTTTCACATCTGAAAACACATTCCTGCTCCTCTGATGTCACTTAGGCCACAGTGCTGTTTCTTTTTTTGCCACCAATACTAGTGTATAGAAAATACAAAGAGAAAACCAGTGAAAAGAAAATGAAAATCAGTGTCAGGTTGCTGTGAAAGTGAGGGGAAGACATTTTGAAAGCACTAACCAGCATATACCAATTAAAGTACATTTACATAAGCATATAAACAGGACCATTCCTATCTATGAGCAGAAATGTCTCAGAATGTGGATTATGGGAGGCACATTTTCCCCTGTATGTCCGTTAAAGGGGTCATAGGATGCCCATTTTCCACAAGTTGATATGATTCTTTAGGGTCTTAATGGAAAGTCTGTAACATAGTTTGGTTAAAATTTCTCAATGGTAGTGTAAAAAAACACTTTTTTTACCCTGTCAAAAACAGCTCTTCTCAGAGCAAGCAGTTTTGTAGTATTTTCCTTTAAATGTTAATGAGCTCTGCTGACCCCGCCCCTCTGTTCCGAGCCGCTCTCAGAGAGACTGTTTACTTTAGCTGCATTCATTGAAACTTGCTAATTAGAACATTATTAGGAAAGGCGATTTGCAAAGATTCATTAAAAAACCTTATTCTCACTTCTTCTGTGGGTGAAGCTGGATCACGAATGATTCGCGCGAACATAGACGCATTTATGTAGATCGGGGGCGCATTCCCTTAAAAAAAAAACGTAATCCACTGCATCTTCAGCGGCTCGGATGTCGGTAGTAAATGAGGACTGCTATGTTCATTATTACATCCAACAACAGAACACCTCAATCGCTTAGAAGTCATTCTTGTCTACATCTGCTCCAGCGGTGAAACAATGGCGGATTGAAACAATGGATGACTGATGACAGCTCACTCAGGGCGGGTCTAAGGTAAGACGCCAGTCCAGTCTGTGCTGAAATGCTACTCTCAATCAAACTATCGTGGGAGGGGCCTGTTTTTGTGACATCACACAGACAGGCATCTGAGATCGGCTCGATTTGAGAAAGGGGGAAACATTTAACACGATTAAAAAAAAAAAACACTGGGTGGATTTTTATCATTATAGGGTGGTTGTTTACACACACTGCCAACACACATTTCAGTTTAAACAACTTGTAAAAGTGCATATAGCATCCTATGACTCCTTTAAGCTTAAATTACAGGCTACAATAGTATAGGTGAGGACTGTGTTGAAGGCTGGGCTGTGGTGCTTTATGCGCTGTACACATGGTTTAACCTTAATGGCAAAATGTCCTGTGTGAGGCCTGTGGCTTTCATTTTTAGGTTTCCTCCTTCTTTACAGTTTCTTTGAAAATGTCCCTGCTCTTTAAAGAACTCCCATTGTAAAAATCATCATTATACAGTTCAAGTTTTTCCTTTTATATTTATTTATTGTCTTTTCCATCGCCCTCTTTTTCATCTGAACACAGAAAGCCAGAAGCGTTGTGGAATTCACATCCCTGGCTAATTTTAGGGATGGGTTTCTGACCATAAAGCACATCCTCCAATTTGGGGCTATATTGGTCTTCGTCCCTCAGTTTTTCTCTCTGTGTTTCTCTCCTTACTTATCCTCACTCTTTCTCCTCTTCAAGTAATTCTGTTTGTCTTCCTGACGTTTTCACGTTTTTAGGCTTTGCTACCACACTCACCAACTATTTTTCTCTTCATCATTGGTGATTTTGGTAACTTGCGCTCAACCATGTGGTCCTTGAAGTTGTTTAAGGGAGAGGATTTTGCAGTGAGAATTAAGTGGTGAACTAAATCCAGTTTTAAAATAGTTTGACACACAAAAGAGAACAAAGTGTTCTCAAGTCAAACATTACAATGTATTAACGTTGGACTGCATAAACCCAACAATGTGCAAAATTTCTTACGACAGTTCTTGGTTTTTAAATGTCTTTTTGATTTCGATGGTTTCATGCTTTCTGCAGTGCGCAGCCAATAATTTACCACACAAAACACGTTTTAGTCAGCACAAAACCACATTTATCCTTGCCGCATGTGAACCTGTATTTAATGTAATCTGGGTTTCTATGTTATATATATAATATATTACCTTGTGTAGTTTTGTTCATGAATTTAAAGTATGAAAACTTTTTCCTAGTATTTTTCCCCCTAGTAAAACAGTTGAATTGTCAACAAAATACTGATTGACAAGTCTATTAATGTAGCTATTTTAATTATGAATAATAAGATTGTTTTATTATTTGACTTAAGCATTTCCCCCCCCTACAAAATATGACCCTATAGAAAAGACAAGTGATCCATTTTTGGGTTGTGACCCACCAATTGAGAACCACTGGTTTAAGTTATGTAACGAGGTTCTTTAGTAGGGCAGGAAGAAGTCGGAGTCAGCGTGACTGAGGCTCGAGTAGTTTATTGAGCGTCCTTAGCAACAACGAATACAGGCAGGCGCTCTGGCACTGCCAAACAAAACAACACTTATACAGCACTTCTGCGTATCTCGGTGCCCTTCGCCACAGTCTCTCCCCACTGAGACCTCAGTCTGTCTCTCTCCCTCTCTCAGTTCCAACTGGGCTCTTTACGGTCTCTCCAGGCCAATCACTAAAACGAGAAGCAGGTGAATGTCATCATGCACTTAACCTACTTACTCACCGCTCGTCTCAGACCGCTCTCTCCCGCTGCAGACTCCGCCTAAACCACGCCCCCCTCACCACATACCCCCACCGCCCGACTCAGGCCGGGGAGCCCTCCGGCCCGCAGCCCCCCCCCCATTCCTGGAGAGGAAATCCGCCACGACCATCTGCGCCCCCGGCCTGTGGATCACCTTGAACTTAAATGGCTGGAGAGCCAGATACCAACGAGTGATCCGCGCATTGGTATCCTTCATGCGGTGGAGCCACTGCAGGGGCGCGTGGTCCGAACAGAGAGTGAACTCCCGGCCCAGGAGATAATAGCGGAGGGTGAGAACCGCCCACCGGATCGCCAGACACTCCTTTTCAATGGTGCTGTACATCGTCTCCCTCTTCGAGAGCTTACGACTGATGTACAGCACCGGCCGTTCCTCACCCTCTATCTCCTGGGCCAGGACCGCTCCGAGCCCCCTGTCCGATGCGTCCGTCTACAGCAAGAAGGGGAGAGGAAAATCAGGAGAGTGCAGAAGCGGTCCGCCACACAGCGCAGCCTTTACCTGGGTCAAAGCCTGCTGGCACAGCTCCGTCCACTGGACCGGGTCTGGGGCTTCCCTTTTAGTAAGGTCAGTCAGCGGGCTGGTGAGGTCCGAATAATTAGGTACAAACCTTCTATAATATCCCGCCAGCCCCAGGAACTGCCTCACCTCCTTTTTGGTCTTGGGTCTCGGACAGGTCGCAACCGCTGCCGTCTTACTAACTTGGGGACACACCTGCCCATGGCCCAAGTGGAAGCCCAGACACCGGACCTCCACACGCCCAATCGCACACTACTTTGGGTTGGCCGTCAGCCCGGCCCTCCTCAGCGCCCTCAGTACGGCACACAAGTGCTCCATATGCCGCTGCCAGTCATTGCTATAGATAATAATATCATCCAGATAAGCAGCAGCATATGTCGCATGTGGCCGAAGAATCTTATCCATGAGGCACTGAAACGTGGCCGGCGCCCCGAACAACCCGAACGGAAGCGTAACGAATTGGTGCAATCCGAACGGCGTGGTGAAGGCTGTTTTTTCTTTGGATAGAGGTGATAAGGGGATCTGCCAGTATCCTTTAGTTAAATCCAATGTCGAATAAAAACGAGCTGCACCCAGCCGATCAAGCAGTTCGTCAACCCGCGGCATTGGATAGGCGTCGAATTTCGACACCTGATTAACCTTGCGATAATCCACACAGAATCGTACCGAGCCGTCCGTTTTGGGCACCAAAACTATCGGGCTCGCCCAATCACTATGGGATTCCTCTATTACTCCCATTTCCAGCATCGCCTCTAATTCCGCCTGAACCACCTTTTTTTTTGTGCTCCGGCAAACGATATGGCCGGCTGCGAACCACCACACCCGGCTCGGTCTTTATGTGGTGCTGTATGAGGTCAGTTCGACCAGGTAGGGGCGAGAACACATCCGCAAACGCTGCCTGTAGCTTGGCTACGTCAGCGAGCTGCGAGGGCGAGAGGTGATCTCCCCCTGGAGCCAGAGCTAAGGATTGCAGTTTAGTATTTACCTCTGGCCCGAGATCCTCCTCCCCACTCACCACCGTCGCAAGCATCACTGACTCCGCCTCACTCCATTTTTTTAGGAGGTTGAGGTGATAAATCTGACGTGCCCTTCTCCTAACTATCCGAATGACCTCATAATTAAGATCCCCAACTCGCCGTGTGACCTCAAAGGGACCTTGCCACTTGGCGAGTAATTTCGAACTAGAAGTGGGGAGTAATACAAGTACTTTCTCTCCCGGTGCAAATTTTCGTAAGCGGGTTCCCCTGTTGTACAGCCGGCTTTGTTTGTCCTGGGCCTGTAACAAATTCTCCGTCGACAGCCGCCCCAAGGTGTGGAGTTTTGCTCTCAGGTCCAGCACGTACTGAATTTCATTCCGGCTTTCTGAAGGCCCGTCCTCCCAAGTTTCTCTCAGGACGTCCAGCACCCCGCGGGGCTGACGCCCATAGAGAAGCTCAAAGGGGGAGAACCCCGTGGAGGCTTGGAGGACCTCCCGCACAGCGAACAAGAGGGGTTCCAACCATTTATCCCAAATTTTGGCATCCTCGTGAACAAACTTCCAAATCATGGTTTTCAAAGTGCGATTAAATCGTTCCACCAAACCATCCGTTTGTGGGTGATAAACGCTGGTGCGAATCGATTTAATGCCCAATAATTCGTACAGTTCGCGTAACGTACGTGACATGAACGCCGTGCCTTGATCAGTGAGAATCTCCTTAGGGATTCCCACTCGGGAGATTAACCGAAACAGCGCGTCCGCCACACTTTTCGCCGAAATGTTGCGAAGCGCGACTGCTTAAGGGTATCGTGTTGCGTAATCCACTAGGACTAACGCAAAGCGATGCCCGCGTGCCGACCGTTCTAATGGCCCGATGAGGTCCATACCAATTCTCTCGAAGGGGGCCTGCATTAGCGGTAGAGGGCGCAAAGGCGCTTTTGGGGAGGCCGATGGATTTACCAGCTGACATTCACGACAAGACACGAACCACCTGCGCACGTTCTCGTGAATGCCCGGCCAAAAGAATCGGGCCATGAGACGATTTAGTGTCGCTGCCTGCCCTAAATGTCCTGCCATGGGATTACAATGAGCCGCCTGGAAAAGCATTTCCCGACGGCTTTTAGGTACCAACAATTGGGTTGTATCCTGCTTTGTCTGAGTGTCTTGTGTCACTCGGTACAACCGCTCTTTTAAAACCGCAAAATAGGGGTACGAGAGCGGACGGTCGGGATGGAGAGGCTGCCCGTCGATAGTCTGAACCTGTTTGAATGCCCATTTCAGGGAGTCATCCTGGGACTGTTCCAGGGGAAAATCATCACGTTCAGAGAGGGTTAGCCTCTCGTTCGCGCTCCGTTCCCCCGGGTCAGTATCCCGTGGTCCCGGTTCAGCCTCCCCCACCTGCACGTCCGCTCCTGTCCCCGGCTTTCTCTCTCCACAAGATACATCCGCACACAAATACCCCAGTAATTGACTAAAGGCTGGCCAATTCGTCCCCAAAATTAGCGGATGCCGGAGGTGCGGGTTAATTGCGACCTCCACACTATGCTTTTGCCCCCGAAATTGAATCAGCACGGACATTAGAGGATATTCCACCACATCCCCGTGCACACACCGCACCGGAACCATGCGGCTTCTATCCAATACCTCGAGCTGAATCAGGCTTTGATGGATAGAGGTCTGGTTACACCCCGAATCCACCAAAGCGAGATAAGTACCCCCCTTAATACTCACAGGTATTTGGTACCGGCCAGCTTGATCGGGGGCAGCCTGTGGGTCGTCCGGGACCCGGATCAGTGCCCCGACTTCCATCACCGGCACCGGTCAATGAAGTGTCCGGGGTCCCCGCAACGCCAACAGGCCGGCCCAGACTTCCCCGCCGCCCTGGTGGCAGGAAGTGGGTCAAGGGACTGGCGTGGAGAGAGCGGGGAAAAAGGACGTGCTGCGGACTCTGCCCCGGCTAGCCCCGCCCCCCTGGGCGGTGCTCTCATGCCAGCGGCAGACTCCGGAGGCGGCCCACCCCTTCCCCGGGGAGGAACTCGAGGACTGATTCCCGGACAGGACCTAGGAAAGGAAACAGGACGGGGGGAAGAGGGAACATTAGGAGAAGAGAAAGAGAGAGACACCGCCGGCAGGGATTCCCCGACTCCCGGGCACGCCACCATCTGGTCCTCCGCCAACTGGATGGCCAGGTCCAGCAACGCCGGGCGGTGGCACCCTGACCCACTCCGCCGTCTTCTTCGGGAGACGGCCGATAAACCGCTCCAGCACCACACGGTCGAGGATCTGCTCGACGCCGCTTCCCCCGGCCAGCAGCCATTTGCGGCAGGCGTCCCGAAGCTGCTGAGCCAACACGAAGGGCCGGCCACTTTCCCCCAGATCCAGCGAGCGAAACCGCTGGCGATGTTGTTCTGGGCTCCGGCCGACCCGCTGCAGGATAGCTCATTTCAGATCGGTGAAGACCAGGAGGTTCTGAGTGGGCAGTTGTTGGGCCGCCACCTGCACCTCCCCTGAAAGCAGTGGTATAAGACGCACTGGCCATTGCTCTCGTGGCCACCCACATGCCTCGGCCGATTTCTCGAAGAGGTCGAGGAAAGCCTCTGGATCGTCCTGTGGTCCCATTTTGTTCAGGGGCAGCTGCGGGAGGCCGACGGTGGTCTTCGATGTCGGCCCTCCTGCCCGACCCTCCTGGTCCAACCAGCTCCGGAACAGCTCCCGGTCCTCCTGTTGCGCCTGCATCAGCGCACGGAACCGACGCTCCTGGTCGTCCCGCATCTCCAGCAATGCCTGATGCTGCTCTTGGTGGAGCCGGCGAGCGATTGGATCACTTCCGCAAACGGCGAACTTGGCGGCGACTGCATGATGGCAGCGGCCGGACTTCTTCCTCCTGGGTTTCGGCACCAGTGTAATGAGGTTCTTTAGTAGGGAAGGAAGTCGGAGTCAGCGTGACTGAGGCTCGAGTAGTTTATTGAGCGTCCTTAGCAACAACGAATACAGGCAGGCGCTCTGGCACTGCCAACCAAAACAAAACTTATACAGCACTTCTGCATATCTCTGTGCACTCGCCACAGTCTCTCCCACACGAGCCCTCAGTCTGTCTCTCCCCCTCTCTCAGTTCCAACTGGGCTTTTTACGGTCTCTCCAGGCCAATCACTGAAAACGAGAAGCAGGTGAATGTCATCATGCACTTGACCTACTTACTCACCGCTCGTCTCCGACCCGCTCTCTACGCTGCAGACTCGCTAAGACACGCCCCCTCGCCACAGTTATGTACATCTTCATTACTTTGTGACAACAACTTGCTTTTATGTAGGCTTTTTTCCCCAACACAGTGTGTAAGCACATGTGTATTGTGTGTAAAAACATATGTGGACTGAGAAAAATTAACCTAGTTATATACAAAGGCCACAATGTTTGTTCTCAGCTCAATTAAAACACTTTTGAATGTGTATTATATTATAGGGCACCGGTGCATGTGTTTGGCAAAAAGATAACCTTTCCCTCTACCCTAAAAAATGTTAGTGTTTTTGGTGACGACTCTATGGAAACAGATTGAACTGTTTAGCAATTGTGACATGTATAAATTTGTTACAGTGCCTAAACAAATGCTGCTTTGTGATGGAAGTGTCCTTGATGTGTTTATCTTTAACACAGCTTATCTTATCTGCATTTTTACAATGTACAGGGAAGTGTAGACTGTAACTCATCTATCAGTATGCCTTAAATACGGTTCTTTAAGACGTTGACAGCTTGACAATGAAATATGAACTTTGTTTCCCCTGTTACGCTTTAAAGAAGACAGCTGCAAACGGCACAAAACTAGCATGATTGCTTCCTGTGAAGTTTCTCTGTGTTGTTGTACGTTTTCAGGTCACATAATTACCCGCTCGACAACACAAGCTCTATTTTTCCAGTTCTCTGTAGTATTCTTTCAATTAGATCGGTTTTGCCTTGTCCCTGAGTGGCCATGACAGTCCTTTCAAACTTTATCGACTCTCTTTCTGCTGGCATTCTTCAGCAGTTCCCTTCTCTTCAGCTCCTGTCTGCATGTGTTCTTGAAGCCATTAATCGTTCCTGCCTGCACAATGTGAACCCCAGCAGATAATTACAGTAATTAAACCAATTAGGCAGCATATGGAACGAGAGTTAACATGCCCCGAGGACACTGAGGTCTGCTATTCATCCCCTGCATGAGCCTCTGCTGAGGTGGTCTCTGTATCTGGCACTGCTTAAGGAAGGGGCCAGGGAAATTGCTTCAACCCAATTTTGGATTAAAGCAATTTCCTTTTAGCTGAGCCTTGAATACGGTGTTGCAGATGTATGCTGCTGGCCTGCTGCAAGAGAGGGCTTCAAACAAAGCAGGACAACTTAAAGACAACTGACAAAAAGATACATGAAACAGCGCCATAATTATGTGTTGGGAACTGAAGTGTTTTATTTGTCACCCCTTAGTCATATAAATTGATTTTCAAGAAGAGGTATAAAAGCAAAATCTGTGTAGAACCGGTCAGCGGTGATCACCGCAAGATGCACGCCGGTTAGAAATGTGTCCGAGGGCAGTCCGCCGTTCTCTGATGTCACGCTGACATATGGCAAAAATCACTTGTGACAGCGAGTTGCCATGCACTCGAGCGCAGTTGCTCTCCCCCAATCTAATAGGTAGAAAATTAATTTCATTGTTCATTGTTTCCGGTCAGAGCTGTATCCCTTCACTGCAAAAAATGGTTTATCTTACTTAGTATTTTTGTCTTGTTTCTAGTCAAAATATCTACAAATTCTTAAATCAAGATACTTTTACTAGATAAGCCAAGTGACTTAAGATATTTAGTCTTGTTTCCAGGGGAAAAAAACAGTGGGGTAAGTAATATGCTCTTGTTTTAAGAATATTTTACTTACCCCCACTGGCAGATAATTTTACTTGTTTTAAGCAAAATGCACTTAATTTAGTTTTTTCCCCTGGAAACAAGACTAAATATATTAAGTCACTTGGCTTATCTAGTAAAAGTATCTTGATTTAAGAATTTGTAGATTTTACAACAGCTGTTTCTGGTTTGGCTTCCTGTGAAACTTTTTTTTGCCCTGGCAGAACAAAAATACACAAAGTAACTGGCAACACTGTCTACCTGTAAGTTCATCAATATTAACTTAATGTTTGTTAAACTGTTGTATACAAGTAATCGGGAAGACCACTAAACTGTACGTTTAAACGTTGCCACTGACAAACAATCTAAGCTCAACTAGTTTGACTTCTCTCGTAGCAGTTAAGGTCTCCTTCTCAAACATTAAAATAATAATAAAAATATTTCACGCTAATTTACTTACTTATTTGGTAAGTAGTTGTGAAATTGGTGGTATACTGTGCAGTTAGGCTGTCATTATTGTAAAACAAACCCCTTCAGGATGATACAAGACCTCAGCTTGTCATGAGACGCATGTGATGACTAGACTATCTTCACTTATTTGTTTTTATTGTGAAATGGCCTTAGTCAACACAATTACACTTTTGTTGAACAAAAATACACTGGCTTTCTTGTGCTGATATTATGATCTTGATTCTTGCATGTATGGGCCTCGTGAGCTAAATTTTTATGGTGCTGCAACACATTTGTCCTGAAGCATTCAAGCCCTTGCAATTGAGATTAGTCAAGCTGAAGTTTTCTTATGTTTCAGTGCAAGATTTACTGCTCTAAAACGGTTTAGTTTAATGGTATTAGCCAAGAAACAGGAATGAGCTGGAAACTAGATCCTTCCTCTGCTTCTTCTCTTCCTGACGGGCATTTGCAAGCACTGGACCAAACCTCTTGAGGTGTTCAGCATCAGTAGAAATGACAAGAAATGCCACATGCAGATCATATCTGTGAATCCACCTTTCAGCATTTTCTTTGGAGCAGATAAAGAATGTGGAGGGTTTTCTCTTTGACAGCAACAAGTGGGGGGTCTCGGAGGATTTGCTGGCAGCAGCAGGTGAGGCGGGTGAGATTATCTTTGTCTGAAGTGTGAGAACAGCAGACAGTGGGAGGGAGACAACAGTAGTGGGAACCTGCTGAGCTGGTGCTGTGGAGCAGGGATGGGCCTTTACAGCGGGAAAACACTGGACAGGAAGAGCAGATCAGGTTTCTTTTGAGTGCCGATGGATTGAAGCTGTAAATGCTTGAGATCATGATCAATAATGACTTCTGGCATATTGAAAATACGATACTTTGAACAAATGACATTGAATTTATGGGTTTGTGATGATTTATTACAGTAAGATGTGTTGTTTCACAGCACCAGCATTGGAAATCCCCTACACTGTCACGATGCAAGGATGTTGATGAATTTTAGTGATATAAATTGTTCATGTTTTAACATGCTCATAAAAAGAAAAATAGGTCTTGTCGAACAGCTTCTTTGATAGTCATTATAAGCCAATTGGTAGACGATTGTTTCATGGTCCTCAGATGACTCAAAACTCAAAAAGATTTTTTGGTGGCTTAATCATTAAAGGTGCCATAGAATGCATTGATACAATATTTTAAATTGTTCTCTGATATCTACATAGAAAGTATGTGGCTTAGGTAAGGACAAAACATGTCCAGAAACGGTTTTACATGTCCATAGTCAACCACCTCTGTACTTTGCTCCCTATGCATTGAAAATGATCTGTTTTCTATATGCCGCTGTATGTGTAAAGGGTCATGAATAATAATGTTGTGCTCTGCTCTGATTGGCTGTTTCAGTGTGCGACTCATTTCAGTAGCTCACACAGCAGGAAGAAATTTATATTTCAGTACTTTCTCTCGCAGTTATATTGTTGGGTAATTATACTGTATATAAATTCAGACTCAGGAGCCGTGCTATTAATAGCGGGCGCATGTGAAAACTGCTTCTACGACAATGCCGATCGCTTTTTGTCTTGCACGTTTGAGATTTTGCCAATTGCACTACAGTGGCAGTACTTACCACCTCTACACTTTTACAAGATCAAATCTTTCGGTGGTGCTCATATCGTAAATCATTCACCATCATCCTCATCATCTCTCCTTACGCTGTTTGATTGGTAAGTGAATCTTATGATACGGATCTGGAACAGCGGTCACGCTGTTCACGCCTCGCGCAAGGTCCCTTGCGTAGTGGGCTACTGTTACTTTGCAGCTATGAAAGTGTGCGCTTATGTGCGGTCCTCCTTGCCTGTCGAATACAGACATTCCCCGAACGCCACCTTACGCATATCCTTGACCTGCAACAGAGCATTCACATCCCCGTGCACAGCCGTAGACTAACTCTGATTCCAGATCTCCATTTTTACACTTATACCCTCCGCTTCTGTTTCTTCAACAATACCTGCAGAACCTGCGGGATGATCGCGGTGCAGGTCCGGCCCTGGCCTGAACCACGGCGCGTATATGCAGACTGTGGGGGCGGAACATATTAGTGATCCAGACTGTACGTCACAGTCCGGGATGTTATGGTCTGCCGTTTAGCCTGGTTTTCAGTGGTCCTGGTTGAAGGAACACGATTTACACGAAGAAGGAGGAAACCTGGTGTTTGAGATCACGGTAGGCCCAGCTGCCGGGGACAAACGGGTTATGATTCAAATTTGCCAGGGAAAAAGACAGATGTCGAGTCGGTATGCAATGCCGTGTAAAGCATCATCGTGCAGTGGCTGCAATCGTTGTTGCGCTAGGTCACCCTGTTATCTGGGGGCCAGGGTGAAGGTGGGGTGGTGGTTTGGAATGATGTGGGTGTGTTTCCCAAACTGGTAGTGGACCGTGCTTCGGGTGGAATCAGGAAGAATGGTAGTGTGGAATGGGGGGTGTGTGGGGCGGCGGACAAGCTGGAAGCAAGGGGACCAAAAGGGTGGCGGACATCAACAAGGGCGTGCAAAAGTGCTGGCTTGTGGTGTCCCCTGCAGAACAGAAAGTCAGATGCTGGGAGCAAAAGGAGAGATCGATGGAATAATAATGGCGGGAGACTTCCGCATGTTTGGGGACCGATCACGTGTATCATTGACGAAAATTTGTTGGGCGGAAAGGAAAGGCAAAGGTGAGGAGTAATGGTTGGGTTGCACGTGGATCTGGTTTAAATATCCAAGGTTCTAATTAAGCTAGACTGCAGCAAATATTTAGACAGTTTGAACATCCATCTTAGTGCATCTCTGCTAGAGGGGACCTTACGTCCCCCGGCCACGGGAGTCAGGCGGGTCGGCCTGGCCTCTCCACGGCAATAACCACTGACAGCTCATAAAATGGATTATTGCTTATGGAGGTGATTTATGGTGCCAAAGTTATGTAAACTGTCATGGGCACAGAGAGGGAGAAACACCAACCAAAGACCTCCAAAGTCAGCAGCCAAAAATTAAATCTTCGGTGTTGAGTGTTATTGTGAGTGACGGGATCAAACTGACAAGTCCCACGGGAAAAGGAGTTTTTTCATGAACCAAAGTGAACATAAAATTGCTTTTTGTTACAGAACCTTTTTTTGTTGTTGTTGTTGTTGTTGATACGGCAAAGCAAATTGATACTTCGAGAACTGTTTTAAAAGGAAAGAACAAGTAGCTTGAAATCATTCAAACAATATTCATTTACTATAACAATATATAAATATTCAATTTACAAGAAGTACGATTATGACTGGTCGACCGCAAATTGATTTCATCATTATTGTTACTATTTACTATACGATGAAATACTTTTTGGGGACCCTGCAATGAAATCGCTGAACTTTAAACCTTTGAACAGTTGAAACTATTGAACAGTTGAAGTCATCTTCAGAAAAAAAAGGCCCTTGATTTTCTAATTAACTCTCAAATGAACAACAACAATAGTTGGATTGACTTTTCACTCATACATCATCAGAAACTGTGCCTTTGTCTAATTTCAGTGTGCTGATGTCATTCTTTCATATAAATCTTCTTAAAACCATTGCAGTGGCTTGTGTTACAATTAATTATTCATGATAAATCTGATTACTTAGGAGAGATAATCAGAACAAAATACACGCAGATGACAGTGGAAGTGAGTGGAAGTTCTTGAGAAGACCCTGTGGAGTTCAGGATCTGCAACTAAACTGATGAAGCGCACAAGTGTTCACTCAGATGTTCAGTTACACAAAGCCGCACACATACATTTGCTGTACACTGTTCTTCATTAAATTCATACATTCACAGTCTGTGTGTCAGTGGTGTCATTAGCAGATTATATTAGCAATCTCCACGGCGCCAAACAAACCCTGAACACACAAAACCCAATCCCCTCAATCAGCGTGCCCCTTATTACCTCTCTGGACTATTGAGGCTTGACTTTTTTTTTTTTTTCAGAGTTTTTTGGGATGCATCAGTGCATACTACACACACACATATATATAGCATATATATAGATATATAGGGGGTGTGGTGTATGGAGTGTGGGGGGACTATTAACAAGATTGTGGAAAAAGATAAGATATGTTCTAAACATAATAATATAGATTCAGTGTAGTTATTCTCCTCAGACTGGGATGAAAGGTGAGAAATAGATAGGCTGGTTGTGCAAGAACGGCAAACGGTGGAATGTAGGGATGGTAAAGGGGGCTTATCGCGTTTCAGTTTTCCTTTCTTGGGATGTTAACCGA
The DNA here is from genome assembly GCA_018155175.1 of Sinocyclocheilus anophthalmus. Taxonomy (NCBI): domain Eukaryota; kingdom Metazoa; phylum Chordata; class Actinopteri; order Cypriniformes; family Cyprinidae; genus Sinocyclocheilus; species Sinocyclocheilus anophthalmus. The sequence goes on from JADLZN010001921.1 coordinate 230,287, forward strand.
CTCCTTGTTCCCGTGGCCAGAGACGCTAACGCACTGCACCTTAAGAAACCACATGCATGGAAAAACCCACCACCAATTTGAACATCTCATCGTTTTGACAAAACACCCGGGCATACATCCGCACATGCACATGCAAATGAATAAAGCGCTGTGCAACATAGCATCGGACCACAACGGAAACTGCTTTCAGTGGACCCCAAAAAGTGACGGCCCCGGCTTGGATTGTTTCGTGCAGTGGCTTCTTTTTTGTGTTTTGTTGGAGGTTCTGCTAGGTGATTCCTTTATTTTTAGTTTTTTTATTTTTTGAGAGATAACAGGCACCAGGGTCAGATCATAAGCAATAAAATCAACCATACACACCAGAAACAAAACATAAATCTGAAAGCATAATCAAACTGAATTATAAACAGAACAAACAAATACAATAAAAAGAATCATGTCCTGTGCGTTTTGGTTTTTGGAAATACATAATCTAATAAATTAAAAAAATAACAACTTAATGGACAACAAGTAACTAAAATGTCAACTTATACGAATATCACAGGAGTAACCCTTACAGCAAGGCCATAGGGTTTCCATCATCCAGGAGTGGTAAACAGCTTTCTTATAAGTGGATGACAGAGAGATTCATAAAATTATGCCAATCATAGATACATAAATCAGAAAAGGGGCAGCTACAATTGGGCACGGCTATTGGCGAATTACTACTATAACGTTGACATCCGTTATCATAAGAGGGCTAACGCTAATGAACTATTCTCACACCAAATATAATTTCTCAAGGTGACTGAACACGCAAATGCTTCACTTAATTGTTAAAACCATCAAATAATTGCAGTTGCGTAATGGATATTAGTTGAAAATTTATCTTAATCAGGGCCGTTTAGTAGGCTAAGGAAAGCACATACAATGGATACAATACACGTGCAACTTCAGTCAACTGTTTTGGGTTGTGTTGGCTGACACCTGGTCATCACCCCCGCATTCTAGGGGCATTCGCGATGGCGAGGCAAAGCTTCTACATCTCGCCCACAGAACTGCACATTCTTGGCGAAATTCGCATTGGATGCCACAGAGAGCAATACATTTTGATTCTCGAAAAAACAAAAACAAGTGTGAACGAAGTTTGCACTTGTATTTGTCTTCCATTGTCCTTCTTTGAGATAGTTTAATCTAGGTTAGCCATCGTAATAACGTTTCACGTTACTCGTGTTAATGTCCGTCCGATTATCTAGTCGCGATAAGATCGAAAACCAAAGGTCATGCATCAGTGCGTGTTGAAAATAACACAAAAACTCACCCTTTTCAGATTCATTTCACCGAAAACTCCGACTGCACCAACAGCCACTGCCAAATGTGTATCCCCACATTGTACGGTGATGTCTACTCTGTCTTGATTTGAATTGTTTTTTATGCCGCTGACTGTCTGCTATATTTTTTACAGAAAGCTGTTTTTAACTACTGTTGAGCGGAAAATATTGCGTGTGATTGTATAGTGCGGTACCGAAGGGATGGTATACAGTTGAAAGGCGTACTGCGGGCATTTTCCACATTTAAGTGATGGGGGGGGTAATTATTTATGATTAGTGGGTAAAAAAAAAGAAAAAAATAAAAAGCAATACGTGTAACTTTTTATTATTTGTTTGTGTCTAGGTTATAGTTTCATTAGTTATTATTCCTTTATATTGGTATGGTGTTGGTATGCGTGGTGTGTTATAATTTATTGCTAACCGGGTAGCCCTGTTATTCTTATATCTTCAATAAAAAATAAAAATAAATAAGTAATCACTAGCAGAAACTCAAAAAAAAAAAAAAAGCCACTGCACAAAAAAAATCCCAGCCGGGTCCGTCACTTTTCTGGGTCCCCTTGAAACATTTCCGTTGTGGTCAGTGCTATTTGCAGCGCGTTTCTTCATTTGCCTGTGTTGTGAGGATTTTCGAGCATGTCTTGTTGCTTGATGTCAACTTAATTAAGATGTTTTTTTTTATTTGCTGGTGCTTTTTATATTTGCATGTTGAAGTTGCAGCGCGTTGAGCTCTCTCTGCCACCGTATTTACCGGTATCGAATATCCTTAAATTTTGCAAGACTAAAGTCCTCAAATCCCACGAGATTTTCTTTATAAACAGTTAAGGAGGTAGACCATGCATCCCTAAAACGCTCGTTCTAAACACGCACCCCCCAGGTCTTACCTCACTATCGTGGACAATATTTTTGGCAATAAGAAAGAACGAAGGTTTAACTTGTTAGTCATCACTGTAGTATTGTTCGTTTGCCAACTGCCCATGAAGCCGTCTGTGTGCTTGTTGTGAAAGCGAAACTACTTTGTCTTTTGGCCTTTCAAAAGAGGACGATATCTGCTGCGTCATGTTTACAGCTGATCCGTGCTGGTTGCTGAGGGAACACATCAACATTAGTGCTGTGGCATCGGATCGTCTTTCACTGTGGACGCAAGCGGTAGTCCGCCCGGGGGCGTCACATTGGTTTGCGCTCCTTTGTCAAATCTGCCCGTCCGTCGGGCCGTATCGTCAACCCACCTGCCTCAGCTCACTTTTAGGGCCAGGCCTCAGCCCCATGCCCTACCGCCACGGCTGTCCACTCACGCTAGGACTTGCCTGTTGTTTTTTTCGTTGTGAAAAGGTGAACTACTTTGTTTGGCTTCAAAAGCAGGACAGACTAGAAATCACTGGGTTAAGTTGTATTTACAACACTGTTCCAGAACCACTTCACCCCAAATATCAGAATGTGTGACAAGCACTTTTATGGAGGACTGTTTCCATGATCCTGGTAGAGTAGACTATACATGCCGGTCTGTTCTTTACTGTACAGACTGTAAGTCACAATTTCATTAAAAGGACTTTGCCACTAGATGTACGCAACGCAACTTGTAAAAATACGTATACGGGCTTTCACATGTGCGCGCCTAAAACGCGTAAAACCGCCTAGGGCGCTCCTCCGCCTTCACGCTGTTCTCTTTTTTTCTAAGCTTCGGTCGAGCCTGGCGCTCCTAGGCCGTCTGTCCGTTGCTAATTCTAACCATGTACTCCGCTCTCCCCTAAGACTCATGAGTTTCCGCAAAGGCCTAAATGGAGTGCAACACTAAAAATCCGCTTGCAGAGCTATTGGCTACTAAATTTTATTTAAAATGGCTATCCCTGTACCTGCTCAATGATCGGGAGGGGGGGCACTGTCCCTTCATCGTGTGCTGGATTTAAATTTTGTTACAGGAAAGGATGAAGCTGATTGGTGTTCTTGTCACATGACCCGCGGTGCGCTGGCGTCATTATGAAAAGTTGAAATGTTTTTATCTCGAAGCGCCTGGAAAAAATGAGCGCGCCTGCCCCGCGTCTACATTTGAAATAACAAACTTGAGAGCGCAAAAGACGCGATATGTGAACGGCCCCCTTAGGCTTATAATCTATTTATGTCCCCACTGGGAGGCAACAAATGCTCGTGTGTAATGGGTTTTAATGTTGTCTGTCTCGTCGTCTCCCACTCACATGACGACTGGCATCACCGAATTGAGGGGCGTGACAGTTCTCGTCTCCACACGCTGGGATAACAGCCAATCACACACCCTGATACTGGCCAAGCAGGACCCTCGCTTTTCGCCAAATAGATCATCAGAAAGATTGCAACACGAGCTATTTTTTAGTAAAAGCTAGATAATGGACCGTAAAAAAAGGAAAGGCAGTGCAGAAAAACTTTGAGAAAGGAAAAAAAGTGGCTTAACAGTCCGAACTCAGCCTTTCAGTCCGATGATCTTTGTCGTAAGCAATCGTACAACAATTGCATTTTTCGAAGCCGGGCATAGAGAGAAACATTGTACAGTATGTGGAAATAATGTTCATTTCTTACCTGTAAACCGTCATAAACACGCCTTCTCAATGATATAAACCACTACCAAAAATAATGTTCTTTTCTAGCAGCATCAATATGACCCCATTCTAAAGCCATGGAATGGTATGGCCCACAGATCAGACACATGTGCAACGCCAGAGGGACAGAGACCCCCGGTGGACATGGTGCAAAGTGTAAATCTTGAGTATTTTCACATAAAAATGTTGGAACCAAAATGCACTTATCAAGTACTACGTTTGGCTTGGAAACCCTCATGAATGTGCACGGTGGCCGCGTACTTTGATTAACACAAGGTGTCAACTTTCCTCCAAGCTAATGACCATTTCTCGCTAGCTTTGAGTCTAATACTACAAAACACAGACATGTCGTTTTACTCATTATGTTTTATACTGAGGTAGCAAGAGATTAAGTTTTTTATTCGTAAGAATATGATTCTATTTTGACGTTCCTTAGAGAGACCCTCTACTATTCACAGTGCCGCTAACAACGAGCTCCCTGTGCAAGACATGACTTGAGGGTTCTGGTCTAAAAATATTGTAGACATGTTTTGCTTCATGATTACGGTTTACAGAACACGTGATTAAAATACTTTCTGTTTTGAATCCACGTTCAGACATTGTTCACGTGGAAACGCTGAGACTGGTGTGTAGAAAATAAAGTGAGAGTGAAATAACACCCAGCAGCACATTTCCCTTTCGGATTATATATCTGACCAGTACACGGAATGACCCAAACACATTTTCACTCCTTGTTGAACGGGAAGAAGATGGTTCAAACTCTATCAGATCAGGAAAAACCTCGCATAGAGTAAGGGCCAGACCGGGTTAGTCTAAGGGCATCGTAACGGAGTAACAAAGTCAAATGAGAGAGCCATACCGGAATGCTTGACGAGACTATGCCATTTACAGAGGTCTAGAAGACATAACGGTTCCTACATAAAACAGAGGAAAGAGAGCTCGAGAAGACAGAAAGGCTGAAAGTAAGAAATTCAGTTCTTACTAGTAAGAATGCAATTGCAGAGCTCTCTAATTAAATTAGAGAGCTCTCTTATTGTAATTATAACTAGTAAAAATAGATTTAGAGAGCTCTCTAATTGGCATTGTTACTAGTAAGAATTTAATTGTAGAGCTCTCTAATTGAATTGTTACTTGTAAAAATGCAATTACAACGAGTAACGCTTGGAATATTTTAAGCTAAAATGGCTTGCCATATGCATAGGATATAAATTAAACTATGTGGATTATTTAGTTTTTCTTTTGATCAATTAGGGTGAATTCAAGTAAATGATTAACGTGCCATACAATCCAAAATGGTTTTTTTTTAGTTTGCTCAGATTTAGCAACATGTTCAAACGAGAATCGGTAATCAATTAAAATGTAGTTTGTTGTTTGCCAGTTTTTGCTGTCTAAATGAGCCACACACATAAAGGCACATTTCAATTCTGTATTTATTGACAGTGATATCTGTCTTGCATGAATTAAACATGTAAATGTCAAAGAGTAAAAATGACTCAACTGCTGTAAATAAAAAGAATAAGTTTGTACATTACAGATCACCACTGTTCAGTCTTTTCAGATAACATTATTATTATTAATTAGTTATTAGAGCAGCACCATAAGTATTTGAAAATCCATGCTGAGATAACTCTCAGTCATTCCTCTGAACTCTTCTGCTTGTGTGCCCTTGAGCAAGATTATATCCTCCATCTGTTTAAGATCTAGTGTGAATCACTGACCCCCTAAAAATCACATGACATAAATATTTTTAATACATTGCTGTAAATTGCATATAGAGGTTTAAATAAGTAAATCAATAGATAAATATTTATATTTTCTACCATTCATACAACTTTACATTTGTAACACTGGAGGGCAGTAGAAAGTTATAATCATTCCGGAAACCTCTTATTCTTTTCTGCTTTTTTGGAAATTTCAGCTACCTTGCAGAACCTCACCTGAACAGATCTAATCATAAACACACCTTTAAATTCCATTTTATCTGTATATCAATCTATCTTATATCTATACCCACAATATATCAATACCACAATTGGCTGATATTAGAGATTTTTTACATATTGCCTATTGATATTAGATATTTAATTATGCTAATTAATTTCCTAATATTAGATATTAAATTATGTAAATTGTACATGTTGATTATTTAGTTGTTGTTGTTTTTTTGATAAATTAACATGGTAGTGGTCTAATCTGTCATAATGTGTGAAACTCTCCCTTGTCACCAAGCACCTTCTTCAATTCCTCGAGCCCAGAAATAACTAAATGTGTTTTTTTACCCCCAGATATACAACATTTTTGCGAAAGATAACCCGTGTAATTGGTTAAAATGTAGGTTGTTTGCCAATGTTTTGCTGTCTAAATGGTATATCAGTATAATATTGGTTATTGGCTGATATTAGACATTTAGTCATGCTAATTGCCGTTATATTTATACTCATTTAAAATTAATTTTTTAAAACAATAATAATTTTTCATAAAAAATTTATGTTTGCAAATCACAAAATAATTATAAATTTTTCCATTGTGCATTATATTTTGATGCCTACGCTTTGTGTGTAGCATATTAAAGTAACTGGTTTTAGTTTTTATTTCAATATTTTATTATAAATATTATTTTATTATCAAAATCATTTTATTTCAATATCAGACATTTATCAGTTATTAGTCATAACATAAAAAATAATAGTCGGCCTAATGCTAACGCCCAGAATTTTGATATCAGTGTGTGCATCCCTAATGTAACTTTAATAAAAGGTAGTAATTTCAGAATGCAGATGGTGTGAAAGTTGGGTCTGAGAGAGAAAATGAGAGCAGAGGGCGGAGGAGAAGAGAGGAGAGGAAGGGAGGGACTGAGTGCATGCAGTCTGTGTGCTGTTTTCCCCACTTCTCTCTCTTTCCCTCTCCTCACTTCCATCCCCACATGAGAAACAGTGCTTCACTGTACCGGATGGACACCAGGTCCCTTTTTTCCTCCTCCTGGATCAATATTTTTAGTTTCCTCTTTTCTCCACCTCTATCATCCAGTTGGCTCTCTCTGCTTGTTCCAGATCCTCTTTTTCCAAACACGCACTCATCTCTTTCTCTCTGTTGCTAATTTTTCCCCATCGCCCCACTCTCAGTCAGCATGGTGAACAGATAGCTGCTAAGCTGTTGAACATGGGCTCCTGCCTCTGCAAAGGTCACCAAGGTCAGTCTGTTCCTGATTGTATCTGAGTTTGTCTGTCTCTGTCTGTCCTGTGTCCATCAGCCTACCTGTTGGTCCGTCCGGTCTTCACTCTTATCTCTTTACCCACCTGTCTGCTTATCTTGAGCATTTACATAATGTATGAATGTGAAAAAAATCACAGCTTATTCAAATATAATGCAAAATGAGCACATGCAGTTGTGAGTGACTGAAATAAGTGCAGTTTATATGAATAAACTGTTTATTGTGTGCAATTTTTATAGTTTTTTATACTGATGCACTGTTTATTTTCTCAGCAGAGTGTGCTGCTGCTAAAATACTGTATACTGATGCTTGCCTACTGCACTGTAATTAAAAATTACGCAGCTTTCTGGAATACTTGATTCTGATTGGTCAATCGTGCCATCCAGCGGTCTGATGTTTCCTAATATTCACCGCCGGCGTCCATGCAACGCTGTATATCAGTCGGCTCCTCCCTTTTAATTGGGGAGTTAAGGCATTAATTCAAAATATATATACATTTAAAGTAATTTAAATGAATGAATATATATATACTGAATTAATAATACATATAATATAATTTTTATATGTATTATTGTATTATTTTTGTGTTTGTTTGTTTTGTACATTGTTATTGACTATTTTTCTTGGTGAAATGTTTAAAATACTATACACGTAAGGTTATAAAATCAATCTCAAATCAATATTGAATGTCCACATATTTATTTATTTTGTGAGTAGCTGTGTATTAAACGTTTAAGCTTTGTCAGGGTTTATTTATTTTGCTTTCAGTAGCTGCATCCCAAATGACACACTATGCATTTAAACACTCTGTACTTATGCACTATGAACTCAACCGTGTAGTGTATCAATTATATAAGGTTATTTTGTCATTCATAATCCGAGTCTGATAGCCCCTCCCCCTCCACTATGTAATTAAAGCTGCAATAGTTGAGTGCACGAAGTGTCCAACATTCCACATTTTGTTTTTTCGGTTAAGTGCATCATCCGGGTAATTAAAGTGTACTTTTTCTTTTTGGAATTTTCAGTGTGAACACACACTATTCATACTACAAAACATCATAGAATAGTGCATAAGTACACGATTTGGGATGCACCTACTGTCTTTGTGAGGAAGGCCCCTATTCTGTTAAGTATACTTAACCCTGTCCAGTTTGTTTACGCGGATATGGCTGTAAAGTATCACCCTCAAACGATATAATAGGATACCTATATTTCTTATCAAGAGTGGTCAAAAGAGTTAAGGGGTGCTGGGGATCGTGTACTAACTATTAAACAGGTTTATTTTGCGATAATTGCCGTTCATCATTGCTTGCATAATGACTAAAATACTTTTCAAATCAATATTTCATGTCCACGTATATATCGATTTTGTGAGCATCTGTGTGCATTATCTCTTTCATGTCTTCCAACACTGAGGGATTTATTTAAGTTATTTGACGCAAAATTCACAGGCCAAACAGAAGCAGTTGTTAATGCTGGAATAGCACAGCTAATTCTGAGAAGTTTCCTCTGAGCACCAGAGGGAAATTATTCTGTTCTCATTTGTATCATCCCATCTGAATAAGACAAGGGTATTATTAATTGTAAGCCAGCGAGACAGATCAATCTTGGTACAGAGATGTAGTGTCACAGTATTTACAAATGGAGTCTAAGGTAAGAGGTGACATTTCATCCTCAAGGTGTCCTCCAAGGAAATGGCACCGGTGAAGTGGATGATTTGTAAATCCCAGAGAGCGGAGAGTAGTGTTTGTTTGTCTGAGCCCTGTGGGGGTTAGTAGGTCCTGTGCTCCGTAGCTAAGGCGGAGCATGAAGCGCAAAATGCCAGGGTCAAAGCTGATGTATAATGCATATGTGAGATGGATGGAGTTTCACGGTGATGAATGGGAGGTGGGTTGTAGAGGGGGAAACACGCACAATGTGTGACATTGTAAAGGTCATGCATTGTCAGTTGATACTTGTTAGCAAATAACATGCTGGCGGGAACCTAAAGCTCCACAGGTCTGAGATTAGCTGTCCTCTTTGAGGTCTAACCTCAATGAGATGCGGCCGGTGACGAAAAATGTGCTCTTGAACATTGGGGATCCCCAGGGGGGTGTTTTCAAGACAATCTCTTGTTGCTATGGAAACATGAGAGCAACAGGAGTGAGTCCCGTCCATCCACTCCAGAACAAACTCAATGCACTCTGCTTCATGCACACACACACTGTTATCTGTCATTGACAAACATATAAAATAAACAGTTGCATGCAATTACCAGGAACATATTTTGTCTCTCTAGAGCAGCAAAGTGGCCAGCAGCACCCCATGGAAGAGCTTCCCTCGTATGCTGAGGGACAGCCCATCTTTAAGGTGTGTTTCATCACGTAAAATCAAAAGTGGGAGACAGATGCAAGTTTATTAACCTATCATTCAGAATTCAGTATATGAAAATGTATACATTTCAATGATACATGGGAGTGCTTTCGCACTCTGAATGTGTAAGTTCTGGTAAAAGTGTCTTGTTAGATGTAATTAGCACCTGTGATTCACAAGGTTTTATTTGGTATGTTGGGCTGTCTTGTGTTTCCTGTCTTGTCATGTTATTCAGGGTAACCATCAGTCCAATAATGGCAGCATGTCAGATAAAAGGAGCAACAGTGGGTATGACATTGGAGAACTGGCAACGTCTTCCCTGCTGGGTGAGGAGCAAAGAGCGCATGTTAGGCACTGTCACACTGTATGTTGTTTTTGCTATCGTTCAGAATCATTCGTCTGAATCAGAAGAGCAGTCGACTTATACAGAATCTGGCAAATGTTATCTGCCTGCATATCTCTCATTTATGAACAATCTCTCTCTCTCTCCTTCTCTAGTGCCTCTTTAGCCACCTGTTTTCTTTTCTGCCTGTTTTCTTTCTTTCTTTTTTTTTGCTTGACTTCTCCAGGCCCACTCTTTTCAGAAAGTTAATTACAGAGACTAATAATGTGTTATGGGTTTTTAAGCTTTTCCAAAGAACATTTTGATCATTTCAGTCTAATTATAAATGCAGTCACCAGCTGATGAATATGTATAATGAGGCAAAAAAAAAAACACACAAATCTTGATCAACTGAAAGAAATGCTAGAAATGAACTGCTTTGGGGGAAAATGCTATTAGAAAGATTCATTTATAAAACACATGTCATGGGGAATGCAAATTATTGCTACTTCCAGTAATAGGTTTGTAAGGACTTGCACGATAATTAGGCGCCCACTTTGCCAATGTAGAAATGTTCCTTTCCACTAATGCATTGGGCACAAAAAGTACACATTTATTTAGTTTGTTTACCAAAAGTTGGGACATGTTTAAATATAGTTAAAATGTATTTATAGTTTTGTAATTTACAATAAATATTAAAATATTACAATAAACATTAAACAAATAAATAAACATGCTAACAGAATGGATAACGGGATGGAAAATTAACCCTATATCACCCAGTAAGGGCAATACAGTTTGAGACCAAATGTTGGTTTGTAATTCTAATGAAAAAATGAAAAATGAAAATTTGCTGTGAATTTACTCACCTTCAGGCCACTAAATTAGATTACTTTTTTTTCGCAGAACACTAAATACGATTTTTAGCTGAAAACATGGTCCTTTAGTTCATGAAATGCACGTCCACGGTCAAAATAGCATATACAAGCAAAATATAAAGCTATCCCCCTTTTATTGTGTGTATATAACTACAACAAAATGAAAATTAAATCAAAATTATGACATTGGTTTATGGTTTTAATTGTTGAACACAATTGTAAATGTCAAGAACTACAGTTTAACTTTTCATGGCGAAGATGTACATAATGTTCATTTCAATTTATATTTCTAAAAACCCATGGTGTTGGACTCTATTCTTTGAAATAAATGCCATGGGGCCCCAAAGTGTAGTACCCACTGAAAATGTCTTCTGGTCACTGCTTACAGACACTAATCCTAAAAGACTGTTCAGTTTCTGACTGGGAGAGAGTAAAACTGCTAGTCACTTCCCCCCACTTTAGCATCACCTCTTCACCTCCTTCCTTCTTTTCATTTCTTTTATTTCATTTGATTTGCGCCCATGCTAATCCCTCCGATCTCCTCAGGACTGCTGGCCACTATTAAAGACCACATCACTAAGCCCACTGCGATGGCCCAGGGCCGAGTCGCCCACTTGATTGAGTGGAAGAGTTGGGGAGGGGAAGCGACGTCTGGAGGGGGCTTGTGTGGCTGGACGAGAGATGGTGGAGGATGGGGAGGTGTGGGAGCCACACTGCAGGAGGACGAGCAACTCTACTCCCACCTCACTGATGAAATCAAAGAAGCACGATTTGCTGCGGGTGAGACAGCATTTATATATTTAACATTTAACTACCCAGGTTTAAGCTAATCTCTAAACCTTAGCCCTGCATAATAAGTAGAAATACAGTAATACTTTGATTGTGATGTCTAATGAACCTCACAAGTTCAGTGCTGCGGCAAAATGGTATGATGGACAAGAACAGGAAGGCAAGAATTTTCCATTCATTGTTTCCACACTGATAACTCCTCTTGTATGTCTCATGTTGACGTGTTGACGTGTTGACGCTCAAATCAGTACTGTAGCAACCAATGTAGACATACCAGATGTTGATTACATCATGCACAATATGACAGTGTCAATGGTGCATGATTGACAGGCCATCCGATATGTAGATGAGTTTGCTTGTTCATGAGAACAGATTTGGAGAAATTTAGCATTACACTTGCACACCAATGGATCCTCTGCAGTGAATGGGTGCCGTCAGAAGGAAAGTTCAAACAGCTGATAAAAACATCACAATAATCCACAAGTATGACTCCAGTACACCAATTAACATCATGAGAAGTGAAAAAGCTGCATTTTGGATAAAAAAATTCGACCCCCCCCCCCCCTCCGTAAGATGCTTGCTTCAGCCAAAAATACAGTCATCTACCCCTAAATGGCTGCTCGAATGAAAAAGTTGTCTCATCTTAATCAGGAGAGAAATAGGCACTGGTTACTAGTGAATACAGTCTAAAACAGTTTTCTCAAAAAAAATTAAAAAAGTCAGTGAATTTTACTGTGGAGGAAACCAGAGGAGGGACTTTTTCAATGAGGGAAGCTTTGGTGTTGTTATGGAGACGGACTGGTATTTTGGGTACAGAAGCGACGTTTAAAGTTAACACGCCTTAATGATAGATTTGTTTCTAAATATGCAGCTTTTCCCTTCACAGGACATTAAATGATGGACTGAATCGGCTCTGATCACTGGATTTCTTGGAGGTTTTATCAGCTATTTGCGACACACTAATTCCGACGGCACCCATACACTGGCAGGGATCATGTGTGGGCAAGAGTGATGTTATATGATGGATAAAATTCTACAGATAGTTCTGAGCGAACGCAAACTCACCCCTTGGTGGCCTGAGGTGAGAGGACATTTCACAGGAAAAGAATTTTTAGGGAACAAGACAGAAAGGTGTGAAATACAACTTTGGGCATGGTAATTTCCTGAATATCTCGTGTAAAGTTGAAATGCGGTAGTCATAGGACATGAGTGAGAAAAACAGAGTAGATATAAGTCCATATTTCTTACGCAATCTGTGACCTTTTATCTTTTTTTTCCTCTCACAGGTGTGGCGGAGCAGTTTGCTCTGGCTGAGGCAGCGATGAATGCCTGGTCCACACACGATGCTGAAAATATAGCCACAAAAAAAAAAATTTACCTGTTACAAATTCCGTTACAATAGGTATTGCCCCAAACGTCCAAAATTGCAATGCCAAGGAGATGTGGACCAACTTTGTGTTCTAAAGAACCTTGTAGTCAGCAGTAACAAAGAAACCATATTCTGGAGGTAAGAACTAAAGAACCTTTTTTCACTATAAAGAACCATTTTTGCCAGGGAAAGATCTCACAACTTACTTTCCCATATATATTTTATTTATACATCTATTGAATAAAAGTAGCATAGTACTTAGGGAGGTCATTCTGACCATCTGGTTCATGTCACGCTGTCCCAGCTTGTTTAAAAAATACTTTTATTTCATTATGAGGGGATGATAACCCTTGAGCATAAATAAGCACAGTATAATGACAAATGGCCTGTTTAGCCAGGTGCAAAAAACCCCAAAACATTTTACCCCGGTACTGATGAGTCTTGCACACGAATAAAGGACTGCAAAACAGAAATGTCTGAATGTGTCTGGGACACGAGGGTTCGTGGATCGAGCAGATCAGACCGCAATATTGAGTTTGGATTTAATGGGCTTATTCATTTACGCTATAATTTTCATTCTAGAGAATATGTGTGTTTGAGGTCTTTTTAATTTCTACTCTCATGATGATGATGATGTCTTCACAGACCCCGAGGGCCCCTATCTTTCTCAGTTCCTGTTGGATGGAGAGAGTTTGGGTGTTCCTCGGCACCTGTACAGAATGCACATGGAAGCTGATGACACCAGCTCCCTGGCACCTTCTCATCCTCCTCAGTCTCATTCCCCCAGTCATTCTCATTCTCCACTGGACACACAGCATCCGCCGCAGGAGCAGAGGATCTCGCCTTTGGAAGGGTCCGTACGACACGCAGACAACATCTCCCTGTCGGAGGATGAGGTTTTTTATAACTGAAATGTTGATGGCACAGTGGAACGAAAAAGGGAAAAGGTTTTTCGTCTGTTCTTTGTGTTCACTCATGTGGGAGAGATGCGGATGAGGTTACGTCTGTGGTTATCACTTTACTGTTAAAGTATGTAATAGCCACAGCTGAGCCTCTTTGACAAGCAATGAACACAGGGATCATTGTACACATGGACATGTTATTTCCATATCACATTGCCTTTTTGCAAATTAAAGCATCTCTGTTTGCGGTAATGATGATGGAGATTGGACTTTATGTTAACAGGGTCAGACCAATTACGTCTAGAAGTAGATCATCGCACATGAATGCACATTAATCTAAAATTATACATTAACAGAGGGGTGATCAAGACCATCATGCCCTTTCACCTTTAACTGAGTGTTTGTAGATATTTGCAGTAGCCTTTCACAAAGAAGCGGAGGCCTATTAGTACTATAGACTGAAGAAGAAAGTCAAAATATAACGCGCTTTCATCTTCACAGACATTTTTCCTTCTGCATTTCCACTAAGAACAGCTCAATGGGGCTACAGGGTTGAATAGGATCTTTTTGTGAAGACTCTGGAGGGTGAAAGTGACTTATGCCTTTGGGCAAAGCTGCAGTCATTACTTGGGACAGTGAGGTGGAGATTTCACCTTATTTTGGTGGAAATTTTTTCATGAACGTTTTTTCATATTGCTAAATGTTTCCATGGAGATTTTGAGTATAAAACGTCAACACAGCAAATGACTACATGTATCCTCAAAGATGAAGTGTGTCATTTTAAAACTGTTTTCAAATACATTTTCTAAACACTCTAACCATCTGCTATTGGTTGGGGAAAAAAAGAAAGCCCCACCACAAACTCACGCAATTGGTCAAGCCAGTGTCACTGGTTTGAATGCTCACAGATGAAATTGATCTACAAATGGCTTACTTATAGTAAAAATATTCTTAATATTAATCAATATTAATAATATTCATATTATGAAGATGGATTACGAGACATATAGACTTGCAGCGATTAATTGATTTATTAATATTATCTTAACATTAACTCAAACTACATATGGCTTACTTATTGAGAAAAAAAGTAAATTATTATTAATATTAAATAATATTAATTATATTCATATTACGTGGATTATGAAATGAAATCTATAACTATAAATGGCTTACTTGTAGCAATTCATGGATTTATTAATATTACTGTTAATATTAATATTATTAGCATTAATATAAACTTTTAGTAATATTACACACTTCAAAAGAAAAAAAAATACACACTTCAACTTTGGTTTTGTTTTTTTGTTTTTATAGGGGGTATGGTCACAATTGCCACAGATTTATAAATCACATATGTAGTAATTGAAAAAAGTATTACCTAAGATACCTTTGAGTGACTTGCCTCCATATTGTGTCAACCATATTGTGCAGTCCTTTGTATGTGAAAATTATTATAAATGATTTAATCTTTAAAAGATTAAAAAAATCGCTTGCTAACAAGAAAATTCTTGCAAGTGTCGGAGACAAAAGAGTGAGAGCTGGAATAACAATCGTCTGCCATTTCTCTGTAATTAGTCCTATTCACACTCCATTGACAAAGAAAGGTGATGGAAAGAGAGAGATAGTGAGGGATGAGGCAGAAGAGGGGAATCAGTGGCGGAGGGGATTATGGTAAATACAGAAGCAGAAGAGGCGAGAGAGGAGGGTGTTGGGAGGTGGAATGGTCAAGTGTTATCATGCTCCAGGGTCTTTTAATAGAAGTTTACACAGTGTGATCCTCGTGTGCGGTGTCAGATAATGTGTGTCGCTGGTTTGGTGCTCCAGGGGAGGGTTTGAAGTAGGATTTAATTGTGTTGATAGAGGCTCTGGGGCGGTGAGCAGAATTTAAATTGTGGTTGTAACGAATTCAATTTCAACACAATATATTAAGGAACAATACACTGAATTTAAATGAATTCTTATAAAACCTTTTCTGTGAAAAAAAGCACAAGGAATAATGAACGAAATTCAGAGAAAAGAGCAGAATTGGGATGGTTGAGAAATCAAACAAAGGTAATTTATTACTGAAGCCTTTGTTCTGTTCTTTTCTCCCAGCGTGAGGCTCATAAAGCTAACAAGCTGCATGAGGTTACAAACAGATATCTCATTTCAAACTCTAGACATGTACATCGTATTATACAGGGTCCGTTTTATCGGATCCATCCATACAGCATGACAGCAGTAGGGTACGACAGGACCTAAAGTGTATAACTTTTCGAGAATATATATTTCACTATATTAAAAATTGGTGGAGAAGCACAATTTGTGAAAAATAAATAATAAAAGAAGTTTGCTTTGATGTTTGCTTTTCACTTATTTGATGGTTAAGGAATAACTGTTGATTTAATCACCATGACGAAAACTGAAAATCATAAATTACATTTTCATTAGTCCTATAAATCTGCATTTTAAAAAAATAGGGAGATTTAAGGTAGATCAGTGTATCATAAAATTAACCTTCTGTACAATGTTGTCATAAACAGATGTTTACAGCAAAATGTTCTGTTGGTGGTTTTGCTATTTTTTGTTCTAAACATTAGATTAAATTAAATATTTTACATTAGAGGAACTATTAAGTTGCTGCTTCATTTCATAAGATTTCTTTATTATTTCACTATGAATAATTATCCACATATTCATCTAAGTAAAATCACCAGCAGATGAAATGATTATCAAAATGGTAAGCACAAATCGATGCCTGTCCTGGGTGTGTGATATCTGATGTCTGAGCTAACTGTCCATGCATCAGACTTCCTTTGCCATCTCTTCGATTATTTTCTTCATCTGGAAGAAAAATCAAGTGTCATAAAAACATAATTTTTGCTATGTGTACATATAGTCATATAGCGGTGTATTCAGCAGTATTTGGTTCATGTATGGATGTTGTCTTGTCATGTATGGATGCTGCTCTTATCACCTCTTTCCATGTGATGACGCCACACAGCCGCCCACTCTCAGTTATAAACAGACGCTGCTCACCCGTGACACTCATGATGCAATGAGCCTGACAGAACACACACAAACACACATTATGTAGAGGAACACCGGGAAAAAAAACATTTGCATAATGTGAAGTAAACCAGCTACCAATTTATTCTGACTGCACCTGCTTTACAGTGCTTTCAGGAGTCAGATGTAGCCGCACAGGTTGAATAGAACATGCTTCTTCAAGCTGTTTACATGAAACCTGCAAGAAAAAAAGATTTAATTATGTTGGGAAGCAGAAATGTTATGTGCCTTAGATTTTTGAGCCGAGATGATTTTGAATGTAACTTAAAAGGTAACACCTTACAATAAGGTCCCAATAGTTAAATAACAATAACTAACAATGCTTTTTACTGTAAAACACTGTCAAGTTCAGTCGCAATTTAGCTTGATTTATTATTTTAAAAATTATAGTTTCAAATTTGAACCTTGATCTCGTTGCATACAAATTGAAAACACTAGAGCTTTGGGGTCTGTTCACATTTAACTTTTGCTTTCCACTGATAGTTCACCCAAAAATGAAAATTCTGTCATCACATACTCACCCTCATGTCATTTTAAACATGTATGACTTCATTTCTTTTGTGGAACATAAAAGAAGATAATTGGAAGAATGTTGGTAACCAAACTGTTTTTTGACCATTGACTTCCATTGTATATAAAAAAAAGAGAAACAAATTATCTTCTTCCACAAAAGAAAGATAGTCACACAGGTTTGAAAAGACATGAGGTTGAGTAAGTGATGACAGAATTTTAATTTTTGGGTGTACTATCCCTTTAAATTTGCACTAAATAGATGTTTTCGAATATTGCGGCATGTCACACTGCTTTCAGTTATGTGAAGATCTACTATGTTCCTGTGGGACCGTTCAAAAGTTTTAAAAGTTCACCAAAAAACTGAAAAATATTTTGTACTTTGTTCTATATTTTGTAGATTGTTTCAAGTGTTTTGGCCTATATAATGAAAGTCTATCTTTATATTTGCAAAAAAAAAACACTGAGGTGAAGCATGGGGTCATCAGAAAAACATGGCACTCATGTGCGAGACACTAAAAATCAGTGTAACTCTACACAATGGTCATGCTTACATACAAAGCGTGTGTTTACATAGGAAGAACCGATTAAAAAGCTCCACAGTGGAATGCAAAATCACTTTGTGTGAACTGAAAATAGATTTTTTTCCTTGTCTGTGACCCTTAAAAAAAAAGAAAAGAAGCCCCAACTGAGAAACTAGCCTCTGAATTTACATACTTTAATTATTCTTTCATTATTCTTTCAGTAACTTTGCACAGTTCTTGTTATGACTCGGCACGTTATGGGTTCAATTACCTCATTTCTATGCTGATGCAGACGCTCCCGCAGCTGTGATTTGTTGATTGTACCTAGGAGAATAGGGGAGTCTGGGAGACGAGAGAAAAAAGCCAGAGCCTCAGACTGTCTCGTTTCATTCAATAGTACCATTATTGTACTGTATTGAAACATTATTTCAACAGTGCAGTCTTGAGTATTTCTACTCATCAGCGCGTAATCATTTGGCCTTTGGCCCTTATCGGCACACATTTCATTGGCTTTCACTCTCTTCTGTCAAGCACCAAGGTGCTATTAAAGTCAAAGTGGTGCGATTGTGTCATTGAGCTGGTGATATTCGTTAGACTCACCGTGAGAGTCCACTACAGGAAATTGGCCGTCTGCACTGTCGTTTAGGATGTGCTGCAAACTTGCCAGTGTCTCTGTCCTTTCCAGCACAACTCCTGCTGGGATCACAAACTGCTTGATCTGAACATTGGCCAGCCTGTGGGAGAGCATTCATGATGAAAACAATTTACTATCCAGCCATCTCTGCCTTGATGTCTCCCCTCAGAATTTTGATTTGCAGACAGAAATGCAAGAAAAATGCAATTTAGCGGTGGAGCCTGAAGGCAGATGAGCAGAGTGTTTACTCACTTTGGACAAGCGCGGATGAGAGATGGCAAGTGCGGGAGCTGTTTAATAAGAGATATGCCATCGTAGAAAGATGGACGGTGCTTTGCACGAGCCACCGCATTGGATACCAGCGTAGCAACCAGAGCGGGTACGGCATGAGAGCACTGGCCAGTCATTTCCAGAGCCAATAGGGCAGGAGAGAGTGTGTGTGTCACAGCCCCAGAGAAGGCAGCTGCTCCTGCACACACACACACAGCAAAATATGGCCCCATCAATACATTTAGACAGGCCTTATCGTCTCTGTGAGCCTGCAGTGTTGATAATACCCCGTCAGAAAGTTGACAGGATAACAAGTTTGTTTACCTGCTAAAGCGTAGCCGCCCGGGTTTATCAAAATCTTTGCTGATGAGATTCCATCTGAGAGCAAATAGGCCGAGCCCTCGCCAACCAAACGCCCCACCGCAGCACCTAAAACAGACAAATGCTGTTTCAATGGGGTTTTTCAAACATCTTTTGGCCCACTAGATTCACTGAAAACAGCATGGTTTAAACAACGAGAAACTATGATTTAAACTAATACATTATAAACTATTATAACTACATGATGCCAACTACAATTAAGTAGTAAAATATTTTATTTCATTTATTTGTTACATTATTTTATTTCAATTTGTTTCAATATTTTAATTATTATATGTTATTATTATTATATTTTTGTACATACATTTTCTAATTTTATTTGCAAAAATTTTATTTTGCAATATTCAAAATATTATTTATTTGGTGTAGTATTGTTCATTTTATTAATATAGATGTATTTTTATAATAATGATAATAATGACTATGGTTTATTTTTATTTTATTTGTTTCAATATTTTAATTATACAGTTTTCTTGCATTTTAATAACTATTATATATTTGTTTGTTTGCGTATAGTATGATGTAAATCCCATGGTGTGATGACCTAATTACCTACCGTAAACAAATACTGGCATGAAATAGCCAGCAGGTAAAGGCAAAGTACAAGCCACGACCAATAGCCCAACCTTACAGAGAGATGTTAGAAATCATGAAATCAGCTTATGAGAACTTTTTTAAATTCTTGAACAAGCCATTTATGAGCACAATGATAATTATTGTTACTTAATTGCTACTTTATATTTATTACCCATTTTATTTCACCTTTGCAGCAATGAAAAATCCTAGTGTTTGGAAGTAACTTCTGCCAGGTGGGTTCCATGCCTGCCAGAATGTTTTCTGAGGTTCAGACAGGACAGAGGCATTCTGGGAAACGGTGTACCAGGACGTGCCATCTAACAGTGAAGTAAGTAGCTGCTTCATTGTGAGCTATTAGAAAACAAAGAGAAATTTAAAGTAAATACAAAGCATGAACAGTGAGCACATAAGTTTGATATAATATTCTAGAAATAGGCCTATCCTCACCTCAGCAGCTATGAAATATCCTGCCGAGTGATAAAACGTAAAGCAGGCGAGGAGAAATGCCACTATGGCTGAATAAAGCGACTTTCTGGATAAGATTACAAATACAATCAAGAGGCAGCTCTGGGTTAGATCACAACAAATATCTCCAGGCATCCAATCAAAAGACACACATCTGCTGTCACCATACAGTGGCGTCCATAAATCTGAGACCATAGGATTAAAAATCTAATTTAAACCTGGAAATAAAATATTTTATGAATGAAGACATGTAAATATTTAAAGCTAAACTTTTCATTCACATTGTTATTCTGAATGGAATTCTATTAAACTAGAGAAAAATTTGCAAAATTGAAGCATTTCACTAGTTGTGTCGCACATTTAGACAGAGACAAAGAAAGAAAGAAAGGAAATTCTATCAAACTGTACAATATGTCTGTGGGAATAAATCTTTCTCACTCTGTTGCCAAAAATCTGCTGATGGGTTTGTTTGTTTTGATGAATCGCAGAGCCCAGCGATGACAGAATAAATAAATACAGCTGAGAATACTGCAGAACAGCCTGAATCAGAGAAAACATATAATAAGAACAATTACTGCTTCATGAATAATAATAATATATTCCAAACCCTGAGGTAACAGATGAGTAAGCAGTATGTAACTTATGACTATCCATCACCAATATGAGAACTTACCCAAGCAGAGCGAAAATAAATATTTCAAAAGGCTGGTAGGGCAGATCAGAAGAAAAGCTGGTTTTAAACAGGGCCTGAATGGTTTCTGTGGGCATAGATCATAGACATGTTGAATCAGATCTTTCATATATCCTTTTCTGGCTCTTAAATGAAACCAGATTACATAAATGTGGTGTGATACTTTCAGTTCAATCATATCTAAATCAAATTCATAGCATCCCATAAGACTATCTGATGGCCGTGGAGCACTGTGGTCGATGAGATTACTATGAAGACACCAGTAGCATCCATTAGGGGACGCTGTAGGTAGTGTAAACCTCTCACCTTGATCTCTACTACAGACAGAAAGCAGTCTGAAGGTGATTGCGCCGCAAGCCGCTGCAAAGAAGCAGGGACAATAATCTCTGACTGAATAGTGAGTCCCCATCACTTCTATACTGAACAGAACACCTATGACAATGAAACAGAGATAAATCTACAGGGAAAGGTCAACTGACAGACTGATGAGATACAATAATGATTTTGTATTTTTTTTTAGTACTAAAGGATATCACAGACTATAGTGACGTCAACTCACCGCTGACTGGAGCCCCAAAACAGCTCGCAACGCCCACCGCTGATGCCACAACCAGCATTTCTCCTTTAGCTGCTCTCTGAAATACGAATGAATAAACTGAGCCACAAGAGTCATTAGCATAAGTAGCCTTCTATACAATTTCCATCTGGTTCTCATAAAGCAAAATGAAAGTGGGCTGCGTGGTTCATGTATTGCAGTGCTGTTCAGCTACCTGCTTTCCGCCACGGCAGGAAACATGCAGGCGACTCATAAACGCACCCACCATGATAGATAAATGGACAAATGGACCCTATTGAGATGATAAGTTGTATTGCAAAAGGTCAATATATTCAGAACGTCCATTTATCCATAAGCTCCACATCCTCATTTGCATATAAGATTCTAAGGTTCTTACCACTTTGCCGAGAAACACTGTGCTGCCTGAAGCTAGTGTGCATATGAGGCCAAACAGTTTAGCGAACAGATTGGAGAGGGACAGGTAATCTGGCATGTCCATCCCTAAGAGAATAGCCCTCGCCTCGGGAACACCAGAGCCTGAGGGGTCAAGAGTCAATTATCTCCAAATGCACCAGACAGCCCTTCACAAAAAATACTCGATATTTATGATTAAACGTGTCTGTGTTTAATAACATCAACATAAAGCAACCGTCTTTGTTGCTGTTAATAAAGCTTTGGCAGCAGAGGCATCATGCCCATTTAGAACTGTTTTTTTTGTTGAGCCATTTGGATTATATTTAAATTATATATTTGTATATTTGAAAATAATTGCTTACTGTTTGGTTAAAAAAGAACTGGTCTAAAACACTGTGGTAGAAATCACATATTCACATGTAGAAATTAGGTTAGTCCAGTATAGGTGTGTGTGTGTGTTGCGACATAATATATATATTTTAGATATTTATAATTTTTTTGTTTTTGGATACTAATTCTATTCATAAAACTATTCATAACTTTCAGGAATACCAAAAATGCATCTCATTCCAGCTATTGTTACATTCTAAGATTTTAAGTCAAAAAGAAGTTAAAAGGGATAGTCCACCCCAAAATGAAAATTCTGTCATTAATTACTCACCATCATGTCGTTCCAAACCCGTAAGACCTTCGTTCAGCTCCGGAACACAAATTAAGATATTTTTGATGAAATCGGAGAGCTCTCTGACCCTCGCATAGACAGCAACGCAACTGTAATGTTCCCAGGTCCAGAAACGTAGTGAGGACATCAGTAAAACAGTCCATGTGACATCAGTGGCTCAACTTCAATTTTGCGAAGCTACAAGAATACTTTTTTGAGCGCAAAGAGAAAAAAAAGTCTTTATTCAACAATTCTTCTCCCCCGAGTTACCATCTTCCAATTACGCAGATTATGTTCATGCGCGCGCTTTCCCCCTGAACGTAAGCTATTTTTGGGTGAACTATCCCTTTAATGCCTTTTTTATTTCAAATAGGCCTAAACTGATTTTTTAAAAACAGTTTGTTGATTGTTTAAGGCACATAATATTTTAATTATAGATTAAACAATTAAAAATAAATTGTCTAAATATAAGCCATTTATGCAGTGATGGCTAATTTTAGGTAGGCCTAACTGCAATTTAACTTTTAAATTCAGTGAATATACTTAAATTAAATCAGAAAAATACCTAATTTTTTTACTGTGTACAGATGCGTGTGTAGCTGACCTGCAGAGAATGGGCAGATGCTGTGGGCGAAGCTGGTGGACAGAGCACACAGGCAGGCTGGATAAAGCGTCCAGCAGAGGAACTGCAGCAGGTGGTGACCCTTCAGACATCCATACAGCCATTGGTGAGCTAATGAGAGAGAAGGACATGGGCTGAGGTTTAACAATGCATGATAAATGCAAGAGCGTCTAAGGTCAGGTCTCTTTTTGAAAGACCTTGCCCTACTCAGCTGCTAGAATGCTTTATTGTTCAAACAGTTAACCGACCCACCTGCATCTTTATGTAAATTTTGTACTAAACATTTTTTGAGTGACATGGTGGAACTGCTCACCATTCAGCAGCTTGGCTACAGTCATATCCATGAAGAAGCTCATTAGAGCGGTGATGATGCCTAACAGGGCATAACAGTACCACTCCATGCTAGCAAAATACACCAGAACCTTCTTCACATACAGTACACACTCTGTCCAAATGTAAAGAGCATAAATTACAGTTAGTGATTATTATATTTTTGACTTTACTGCATTGAGGATTGATAAGAGTGAGATCATCGATGATGGGGGAAATGATCCACCTCACCTCTGATTCGTGACCGCAATTGTTGCCATGGTTTCCTTGAACGCTCATTAGAGCTAATTAGCTTTTCTTCCGCCTTATCTCGGTCTGTCTTATCTTCATCTATGCACTGTTCTTCATCTTCTTCAAGACGCTTTACATTTACACAACTCTCATCCATTGTCTAAAATGCAAAGTGAGCTCTTAATGAAATTTTTCATATCATTAAAAAAAAACATCCAAGTAAATTATTAAAGGGATAGTTCACAAAAAAAAAACTCTGGGTCAATCATAACATTCTGACGCAGATGACGCATTTACTCCTCGCTGTGTAGTTCGGTTTGAAGTCTATAGGGTTAGATCTCTGCCACAATTCTGCGAGCGAAAGATCATATTTTGAGCTTACAAATGTGCATTTTGCAGTGCGCGATCTGAGTTTTGTGGAGAAAATGTTCGTTTCGCAAAGAAAAAAGTATTTTGAGCACACCAAAATCAATTTTGCATTTAAAATATGTTTTTGGATGTGTGCAGACCTTCTCTTTTGCGCGTGCAGCGTTTCACTAGCATGCTCACTGAGCCCCCTCAGTGCTCGCTAAATGCCGACAGCTTGCTTACTCAACACAACCCAGTGTTACAATATGCCATAATTCCAGACAATCAGAGACAAGGCTTCTAAATTCTGATTGGCTGCCTTGACAACCAATCACAACATTCCTTGCCATTTGCTGACATCGCCCCAAACGCAAGAAGAGAGACAATACATCCTTGCATGCTATAATTAAATTGTGAAGCCATGTTGATATTCTGATTATATTTTTTTCCAAGCACATTTTACCAATTCCAAACAACATCAATCTTAATAACTACTATTAATCTTGTATTTAATCACTTATAATCACCTATATATTATTGTTCATGAAGGCTGGAAGTGAAAAAACACCTTATATTCAGGTGTGCATAATTATTAAGCAGGTTATCTTCTACAGATAAAATCTCGAGATGGACTAAAAATGAACTCCCAAAACTTACTGGCAGATTCTGGAAGATCAGTTCTTCAAACAGTGGTACAAGAGGATGTTGTGCTGGTCCTTCAAGAGTCACTCTCAAATTATCTGTCTATAAAGCTCAAGTATTTTACTACACCTCAGTATGTGATTCTTATTAAGTAGGGGTCATTTTTTAGGGTTCTATACTTAACCTAAGTCTCTGAGAACCTGACCACCTTGTACTTCTGGAGACTCCAGGAAGGCTGCAGTTCTGGAAAATGCTGGCGCTGGAGACAAAATGCTTCCTGATGGTTTCACACCTAAATCTTCACATCAATTCTTAATTCTTTTGCAGGTACACATGCATTCTTTTTTCCCAAATGTTTTTGACGGACCCCTTGCTGACCACTGCGCATTTTGCGGTCCAATGGCTGTCTTTTACATTATTTTATTTTTACCAATGTTCTCGTATTGTCTTAGTTTGAATATTTTTTTTCCCACCCCTCGCGGCCTTCGATTGTAATAATTTTGCTCTGTCGTGTCCTGTTTTGTGTGATTACCTCTTTTCTTTTCTCTCGTGGTTATTTTTATCTGTGTCAGCACATAAGTATTTAATTCTACCCCTCACGCTTAATAATTATGCACACCTGAATTTAAGGTGTTTTTCACTTCCAGCCTTCATGAACGATAATATATAGGTTATAAGTGATTAATTACAAGATTAATAGTAGTTATTAAGATGATGTCATTTGGAATGGTTTTTTAAAATGTGATGCCAGAATATCAACTTGTAATCTCTAAGTAGGCATTGCACTGTTATTTTTCCTCTTCTGCTGTCGAGGTAAAGCAAGAAATGTTGTGATTGGTTGTCAAAGCAGCCAATCAGAATTTAGCAGCCTCAACTCTGATTGGCTGGAATTATGGCCTTTTATTCTTTAATTCTCCAACCCATGCGCAAATGGTTATTTCCCCATTTTATCCCATTGGGGGGCAATGCTGGGGTGTGTTGAGAAAAGCGAGACGTTTGGCATTAGAGATCCACTGAGGGTGTGGCATCACGGTGAGCAAGCTAGTGAACGTGGCAAGCACAAAAGAGAAGGTCTGCACCATCAAAACACGTATTTTAAATGCAAAAATTGATTTTCGTGCGCTTAAAACTTTATTCTTCTTCGAGAGACCAACATTTTCTTCACAAAACTCAGTTCCGCAGCATGGCAAACGCACTTTTTTGCGCGCTCACAATATGATCTTTCGCCACGCCAGAATTGTGGCAGAGATCTAATCCATAGAAGGCATCTAATACAAGGGCTCTGGTCCAAAAGCAGCTGAAGACATGTGAACGGTGACACAAAATGAAAACATCAAACAAAAAACATGACCTCCAATACCCCTCCATGTTTACAACACAAAACCCTGAGGAGCGCGCAATGAAGAAGTCATTCTGGTTAATGATATCACGAATTTATCGTGATTTTTATTTTCAGATGTGTGAATGAATGGGCTTTAACGGTAAAAAAGAAGGACGTCGTGCATGTGTGACGAGTGCACTGGTGTATTATCAGATTAAAGTCATTTTATAATTTTTTTTACGGCAATGTAGGGTATTACTGTGTGAAAGGAGTGCTATTGACTTCTATAGTATTTTTTCCATACTATGGAAGCCGGTGGCTACCGTCAACTGTCTGGTTACTCACATTCTTCATAACATTTTATTCTTAACAGAATAAAGGAACTCATAAAGGTTTTGAAGAACTTGAGGGTAACGTTAAGTAAATTATGACAAAATTAAATTTTTTGGGTGAACTATACTTTTAAGAGAGCGGGGCATGGCCATTTGTAACTTGATGTACTCTACAAAACAGTCTGTTTGCTGCCTTGGTAACAGGCATTTGTTACACATTATTTTAATTTATTATCATAATCATAAACATATTGGTTTGTAGAGCAAAGTTTTTCCATTTACTGAACTTTGGTATTCTCCTAGTTATTTACCTTGCACATTCAAAGAAAATAGCTTAATAAGGTGCTATGGCAACGCTGTATCAGACCACTCACCATGCTATTAATCCGCAAACTCTTATTATAAGTACAATTATACAATTACAAAAATTATAAATTATAAACAATTATAAAAATCATAAAATAATAAAAAAATAATCATGGTTTCATGTCCATGCATTTATTTATTTGGTGAGTAGCCTTGTAAGAAGCAGGACATCGTAATGTCATCACGATTATGTACGACTGACACATTATTCCTAGTCATGACAAAACAGATACTTAGGAAGTTCCAAAATATTTTGAATTAATTAATGCCAACCCAAAGTCACTTGAAAACTAAAAAATAAACTTTAAAGAGAGCTCACCTTTCAGCCTGTTGACTCATGAAAGACCGTTGAGGTCAATATCAACTCTTTACCCTGGCGTCACCAGATGTAGCATGAAAGGAAAATTAAGCTTTAACTTATTTATGGTGCACCACGTCCTCTCCTGCTTTGCCTCTGGGCAGTCACTGAATTGGAACAATGTGAAATTGAAGTTTCCTTTTTTGTTTTCTCTGAAATTCATTTTGATCTCACAAATGTAATTGAGACAGAGCTCATAGTGGCCTTTTGGAACTTTTAATTAGGTGGTTAATGAAATGACCTGTGATGTGTTATGAATCTTTGTTGTTAAGGCCGAGAGAGCAGAAAGTGATAGAACCAGACTGACCTTTAGAATTGTCATCAGGACTCATCACTCACATGCTTTAATGAGCCCTGACGACATTTCTTAACAGGTGAAAAGAGAAGCTTGAATAAAAAAAATGTGTACCCAGCTTTTCTCATGTATTGCATAATTTAGAATGTGATTGCCCCCTTATATGGTCTCTGTTTAAGCACTGATTCGTTTTGCATTAACCTTCATTCAAGGTTAAAGCAATCATATCCTACTACTTAGACAACAAATCACTTCTGATTTACCTGGATGCTCCAACTGTCGCGCACCCTCCACACACAATACCTCAACTTTTTCACTGATGCAGTATTCAGTTTCACAAATTTCAGATATTTCCATAACGTCTACACCAGGACCACAGCCCCAGCCTGCCTTGTGGACATATAATACCTTAACTTATTGTGGTATAATTGTAATGCCACGTGCACAGTGCATTTCCATATGTCAAGTCTATTGCCGACAATAAAATATCATAATCGCATCATTTGGATGACTGTTACTTTCACACATTAGCATTTTATACCATCTTGTCCTTACGAAAACAAAAAATATATCGCGCACACAATATCTGAAACCGATAATAAATTACCCCCTTGAACCATTAACCGACATTTCCATATATGGTGAAAATATGCGCTTAAATTGTTAATTATACCCTGGCCCCAATATTATTTGCATGCACACACATATGGATAAGATTGATACACTTATTAAGAAATATTCGTAAGAAGACAAAAACTGCACTACATTTTACATGTAAAGAGCTTTTCTTTTTTCATTCAGCATTTCATAAATGAAAAATGGGTGATGGTATAGAAGAATAAATCAGTGTTCACTGGAAGAAACACTATTAAAATTTCTAGTGAGCGTTTAGACAGTTGTATATCTTGTTTTAAAGTTCATGGCAAGTCCTGAGGCGTTTTAAAAGGAATAGATGTGACTGTAACTCCAACAGGATTTGAGTGCTATAATATATACTATATATTATATATCTTCTATACTCTATTAGTAGTATACATTAATATTGATATATTCAAATTGTGTGACATATATTCCATATAAATGGATGTCCTAATATTTATGTATATAGTTTACAAACATATTTATACACACACTATCAATTTGATCACATATGTACTGATTAACTATATTAATTATTATAACTCATCTTATTGACTTGATACAATTTCATGTCCTTTGGTTTTGGATTTTTCTCTCTAAGTTTATCCCATAATTTGTGGCACAACCCTCATTGCAAACTTGAGTGACAAAAGTGTAGCGAATCAGCTCATGGGAAATATGAAAATCTAATTAATCATAACTAGTTATAATTAACTATTCATATTTAGATCCGCTGTAGATATTTAACTGACCTCTCAGGGTCAACTGTATTGTCAATTCCAAGAACGTTAATTTCCTGGGTAAGGGAAATAACTTCCTTACTGTACAGTTCTACAAAAGCTTGTAACGTAACACGCGGGATTAAGTGATTTACGTTATGCACGCAACCACTCATGAATCAACACGTCAATGTGTGATACCGTATGGCGTTTTCATAAACTACCATAAACAGCTTGTAAACTCGTTCTACACACCTACTACATTAAACACATTAACGATGCGGTCTAACATACTATCATACACCACTACACACACATAAGTTGGTACTACGGAAAGGGTAAAGTCGTATAATCTCAGCATAGAAAGAAAGCAGGCATAATGAATGAAGTCTATGGGAACCACCTTGCATGTACTATCAACCAGATTCTAAACCTCCGCCAGGCCAACCAACCAAAACCTTTTGTAAAAAGGGTAACTGATATCTTATCTATGCCTCCTTCCTCAATTAATAGCTTCGATAAGGTTGCTACTGCGAGTATGTCTGTAACAAGATTTGTGTAGGATGCAATCTTAACGGCCTTCTCCAGTTGATCTTTGCTGAATTTGGTTCGATGAAAAGAACCAGTTTGAGTCACTTGAGTAACTTGATGAATGGAAAGGACTGGGCCGAAGAAAAGGCCTGGCACAGATTCTTTGGTATCCTGAAGCGTTTTTCTCTCATCTTCATCTTTGCTTCTGACCGAAACACCGACTGGGGCGGGTCCCTGGAGCCGGGCCTTTAAGGTTGGAGAAGATCCCCACCTCTCAATATGGGCTTGTCCAATGAGAAAGATGGAAAATCCGAGCGGGAGGTGGCAATTGCTGGAAGGCTTTATGACCCTTTGTCTCCAAGCATGTTAATTTGCAAATGGACTTAAATCGAAATTATTAACGATTCTCAGGGCCCTAATATATATTGCCTATGTACCACCATATAATATACACGCTTGTTTCGATCATAAGAAGGCAAATTCATAGATACTAAACAAGGTAAAATTACATATAGTGAAAAGATGACAGTAATGGGTTCCCCTCATAAGCATGCCTAAAATAGTCAAAAAATATCAAAGACAAAATACACAATGACAATAAAATACCCAATGGCCTGAAGAATATGTGTGTTCATTCAAATAACGTTTTTCCTATGAATTAACTAGAACACAGTACATTTCTACTCTGCCTTTCCTTGGGACATGCACGGATTTTCCCTGCTTTACATACTTTTGGCCAATCTATATCAATGATACTCAGCGTGGTTGCCATGCAACAAAGAGAGGCCTGTTCGACTTACTGGGGTGTTACGCATTAAGGCGGAAGGGTGCATGGTCATCATTGGCTTGTGAATCTGAGGTACAGAGGTATTTGTTATATAAAAAGGGAATATATAGTGTGTTGGATTGGTCCAGACGCTACATATTTCCCCCCTTTCGAGCGTTGTTGTCCGTAGAATAGACAACAACGAGCGATGTCAAGGTGCAGAACAATCGAACACACAACTGCCACTCACGGCTGGGAGCCAGTGGAGGTTTTTGGCTGTTGGTGCCGTGTTGGATGCTGTCTGGTGGTGTGCTGTGGTGATGTAGGCTGTAGCAAGGTGTGGGTCCTCGAGCTTATGCAGCAGGTGTCGAGGCTGTGTCACCTGTCATCCTGAAGTGAGTTAGTCCGGGTAGGAAGTTTTTTTGTTGATGTTGTTAGCCAGTAAACTATTTGTGGTACCCGTGATGTGGGACAGCCACTCACTGGTGAGAGTGCAGGTGGTTCAAGGGATTGCCGGGAACTGTTATGGAGATACCGTAGTGTGAAGAGACTTTCCGACTGACCTAATGATGATGGCAGGAAAGCGGCAGGTGGTTGTGAGGTCTCTGCTTTACTCAACGTCACTAGAAATCCAATGTTTGCAGTGTCGCTTGGCTCTTGAGGCGGCACCGACTTCAGCTTGCCTGAGTTGTGTTGGTAGAGATTTCGCTGTTGGGCATGTGGACCCGTTGCTCAATCCAACGTTGTCTGACTGCTTCTGGGGGTGTCGACCGGTTTAAAGGGATGCTCCTCCCTTGGAGGGGCACTGATGCTGTGATGCAGCAGGCAAGGAGTCAGAGGTTTGTCCTTCTCAATACTCCTTAGTTGAGTTTTGTTCAAGGAGATCTTTTGCGAGTGTCAGCAGCTCCTGTAACTCAGAAGTAGGCATGTCCAGCTGTCCGTGTGCAGCATCCGTTTGGCACCTGTGTGAAGGATGTTGTGGTGGACTGCTGTTGGACACACCGTGGTGTTTGCAGGATGAGGACGCCTTTTCCCAGTGGTTGGTCTGGAACATGGGTCTGTTGCCATGGTGATGGCTCTGTCCTCTTCTGACTAGGGGCTTTCTGTAGAAGGGTTTTTTGCATTGTGGCAATGCTGGGTGCATTCTGATGCCTACTTTGGATTCTGGGTTGTGCAGTTCAGAATCATTGGGTTCTTACAAACACCTTTGGTGGAGGCCTTCTGCTTGTTAAAGGCCTTCTGTGTCAAGTCACACAGTTGTTGAATAGGCATTGTGCGGCAGGCCATAATGCCTAGATGACTTCTTGCAGCTGGTGTCCTCCGCCATACCAGGGTAATCGTGAGCTTTGGAGTAAGTTTGTCAAGTCTGTGGTAGTAAGCATGGGGAGTTTCACGCCGGCCCTGCTTGATGTCTGGGGCAGCGATCAGTCCGTGTACAGACTCTGGGTCTGAGAGTATTTAGATTGCCAGATGTGTTGTCTCTGGCCAGATCGTTGGGGTCTGTGGGGTCACACGGAGTGTGTGTCTGCAGTGATCCTCCATAAAGGTCCCTGCCCCACCCCCTTGTGACTGCTGGTTGGTGACGTGTGAACAGTGGCTCTCACCCCCCCTCACAGGTTCGGACTCTTGGCTGAGGGGGTCTGGGCATGCTGGCCAGGGGAAGTTCTGTTTCGGGTTTCCCTGTCTGTTCACCTTGTGTTCTGCAAGCATATTTCAGTTCATTTGTGCCACTGAATTCACCTCGTTGCGTTGCTTCAGTTCGCCTGAAAATTTTTTTTTTTTTTTCAGCTGCAGAGGTTTTCAGGGAGCTGACCTGTGAAGTGTCAAGCAGAAGGCTTTGGCTCACTTCCCCACTTTCGTAGCTGTGAACAGGCGTGGAGGGCTTGCACTGCTGACGACGTGATGTTCAGCCGGCTGTCTTTTGCATAAGTCTATGCGCAGTCGGTAGGACTGTTTAAATTCTTTCTGGACCATGTCAAGCTCCTCTTTAATTGCTGAGTCAGGGTTTGGAACTCAGCTCTGTCTGTATGCAGGTGGCATTGTAAGGCCTAAGATGTGGTGTCTCTCTCATTAGTTCCACATATGTTGTTTTAAGAATGACTTTGTGTGAAACAGTTCTCTTTAAGTCCTGTGTGATGGCTTTTTCCAGAGGCGCCTGGTGTTTAGCAGCTGTTAGACCCTCTGTGAAGACTGGTGATTTCCTTATGTCGCACCATTCTGTGGGGTTCTTTACATCCATTCTGTGCTTTCTCTCGTTGAGCAGGTTTCAGTTCTCTGCAGAATTCTGTGACTTGCAGTTTCAGATCATATACCTCCTGTCTGAGGCCCTTGAGGGTGTGGTTCCGAGGAGAGGATGATGCTGTTCAGGTGTTCGCTTATCTCGCAGTCTCGCTGTTCCTTTCTTTGACATGGCAGGTCGTTGGCTGCTTTGAGATGAATGATGTCCATTACAGTGCTCTAATGAGTGTCCAGGTGGTCCTGGTGAGCAGCCAGGGCTGGATGTCTGTGGAATGTATGCGACATACTGGCACACTTGTGGGAACACCAGAGAGAGAGAAAGGGGCAAGACAAATGAAAGTACGTCCAGAGGTGTTAAACTATCTATATGGGGAACGGCTGTGTAGGCTTGTAAGGTCGTTTGTAGGTAGACTAGATGGTTAGGGACGGCAGCTAAGTGAGGTTGGGTGCTATGTTTTGGTTCGTGAACAAAAAGGGAGAGTTTGGAGGTACTTTGTTGAGG
Organism: Sinocyclocheilus anophthalmus; assembly: GCA_018155175.1. NCBI lineage: Eukaryota > Metazoa > Chordata > Actinopteri > Cypriniformes > Cyprinidae > Sinocyclocheilus > Sinocyclocheilus anophthalmus. Next base: position 262,960 of record JADLZN010001921.1, read on the forward strand.
GGCCGTAAAGAAGGGGTCAGCTAGGGGGGGGGGGGGGGGGGGGGGGGGGGTGACCGGGATGTATACTAATGATGGTTCACGGGTTTGGTCACTATGACGAAACTGAAATAAAATAAGAGGAACTCAAAAAAACAAAGAAAAAAAAAAACAAAAAAAAAAAAAAAAAACAAAAAAAAAAGGAAGATTTTACCTATTTTAGTTTTCCTAAGAGATATGGCTAAGCAGGATTCACTTGTGTGTGATGCTGCAATAGACTTCATAACCCTAGGGTTAGGCTGTTAGCTAATCTAGCAGGGACCCACCAAATACCTCGTCAAAAGAAAAAGAAACAGTGGGAATTGTTTCTAGTTTTATGTTAGCCTACATTGTGTTGCAATGGTAGCTGCCCTTCAACGTATTAGGCCTGGCACTGAGGAGTGAAGAGAAGTAGAGAGATATCCGTAAGAAACAACAGTTGTAGAACTACTGTACTCCTATGCCAAAGCGACGATGGGGAGGGTTAAATAACTTAAAATGAAGGTAAAAGTAAAAAAACACCACACACAAATAGAAATAAATAAAATAAAAATAACAAGGGGTCCAGAGCTGGAGAATCCAAAGGGGAAAGAATTAATAAATAAATAAATAAATAAAAATAAGAAAAAATGGAATAAAATAAAAAACAAAATAAAAATAAAAATTTGATTTAATTAAATCTCAAATTTAATACAAATCAATTTAGCTGAATTGGTACATTTGTGCTAAACAAATGTAAATAAATGCAATAAAATTAAAAAGAGGTAGAATAAAGTCAAAACAAAAAAAAAAAAAAAAAAACCCAGAGTGGGTGGAGTCCACAGGGAAAGGATGGCATCACAGGAAGTGCACCCGGAGTGAGGGAGAGAGAGAGTGAGAGAGAGGTGTGGTTAGAAAGTTATACTTTACACGCCTATCTAAGTGTTAGTCAGATGCTAAAAGCTAGCTAGTTGAAGTAAAGGCTTAGCTTAAGAGTTAGCGTTAGTTACACGCAATTCTTTGTTTACACACAGGTCTGTGAAGTGGATGCTGTTGTCAGATTAACCGGAAGAGTCTGCTCACACTTCCGGGGTCACGTGTTGCTAGGAGACCAATGCAAGCTCACAACAGGTGCAAGTGGAGCAGAACTTGCACTGCTGTGATCATGCATGGGAAACTCATGCATGTCCCATACAAATTCATTCATTACTCAAAACAGCACATTCACTTAACAGGCAATGGTAAATTCATAGTTAGCTACGCTAGAATAAACCATTCATTTTACGTAAATGTTTCACATGAGCGAGTCAAAATGAAATACAATGATACGTAACACATAATAAGGCCTTAAATTAATGAAATGAGGAGTATCGCTCAGATCACCTACACAGTGCTGAAAAAGGGGATTTCTTCGCCCAAGATCAGACCGATTCATTCTGGTACCATTTATATGAGCTGCTAATCCCAAGATTTCGTCGTCAGAAAATAGACTTATGCTACACTAACAACAGAGATTAGGATTTCTTCGCTAAAATCAGGTTAGTTTCTTATCGTACGATTTAAACACATTATAGCACTGAAACTTTCTACTACCTGTAGGAAGGCACACTCAAGCTATAGTTTTATCTGATTATATTCAGAACCTGGTGCGCGCATGTATAAGAGTTACGTAAATGTTTCACATGAGTGGGTCGATATGAATACAATGATACATAACACATAATAAGGCCTTAAATCAGTGAAATGAGGAGCATCGCTCAGATCACCTACACAGTACTGAAGAAGGGGATTTCTTCGCCCAAAATCAGACCGATTTATTCTGGTACCATTTATATGAGCTGCTGATCCTGAGGTTTCGTCGTCAGGAAAAAGACCTATGCTCCACTAACACAGAAATAAGGATTTCTTCGCTAAAATCAGGTTAGTTTCTTATCGTACGATTTAAAAAAATTATAGCACTGAAACTTTCTCTCGTGGGAAGGCGCATTCAAACTATAATTTTATCTGGTTTTGATCAGGAACTGGTATGCGCATGGAGAAGAAGTTACTAACTTATGAAACAGACACATAAGGTTGATTATTGGGTCTGCTTGCAAGCAATGTTTAAAACGACTCCACCGTTCTAAATTACTGCTCGTACTGCATAAAGTAGGAAACTATTGTTTTCTGGCTAGCTTGTCAAAGTTTCTGGGGGTCACATCATGCGCTGCTGCGGGGATGCTTGGAAGTATTACAGTTCTGTTCTGTCAGTTGTTAAGCAGAAAGTGTTGGCTCCCACTGCGTAGCTTGTTGCATATGAGGGAGTTTGCACGGCTGAGTGAGGATGCAGGAGTAGGGTGTCTCTCCCACTGCGTCTCTTTTCGCTTGTAGGAGTCCCTGAGTCTCTTCGGAGAATGTCAAGCTTGTCTTGAGTGTTGTTCAGCTGCTGGATCAGAGTCTCTTGAAATCTATCAATTTCCTCCTGTTTCAATCCCATTAGGTTGTGGGTCAGGAAGATGATGACCTTGGTGAGCTTTTTGTTCTTTAGCATAAATGTCTCACTTGAGTCCTGAGTCTGAGGTACACTTCTCTCTGTGTCCAGTTGCTTTCGGCTCAGTAGGTGGTCGTCGGCCCTGGGTAGGGGGTTTTCCTCACAACGCCTGGCCAGCCCTCTTTGGTCTGCATTCTGGGCAATTAGTCTGAGCATCTGCAACATTTTTGCAAATTTGTGTTGAGAGTAAGGGCTAGAGACAACTACAAGATCAAAACAGAGTGTGAATGCTAAAATAGTTTTGGGTCAGCATATGTTTGCTGAAAAAGGCGAAAACAGGATTTTTTGTTGGTGTGATAGAATGTATTTGATTTGATAGTACTAAAGCTAACCACTAGGTGTCAGTAGTGTTACACTTAGGGTAAGTGTGTGTGAATCACGAGGTAGAAGTTAACTCATGTTGCAGCTGCTGGTATGCTCGTCCTGCAAATATAATAAACATCAGTTTGATACAAAACTGTTTCTTTGTTGAATCAAGAAACATTACATGGTACCAGGACTGGTGATGATCACCGAGACACAGAGTCATCATGGAAAGTGTTAAACCGCCTGACGCTGTGAACTGGACGGGGAATATTGATTGTGAATGGAGAACGTTCAAACAACGATTTACGCTCTACCTACAAGCAATGGGCCTTGATGAAGCATCAGATGCACGTAAGATTGCACTGTTACTTACCGTCGCGGGACCTCAAACAATAGAAGTGTTTAATACGCTCGTGTTTGAGCGGGCCGAAGATAAAGGCAAATACGACGTAGTAATGGAGAAGCTTGACTCACACTGCTCGCCGAAAAAGAATGAAACGTTCGAAAGGTATGTTTTTCGGTCTCGTCTGCAGCAACAAGGAGAGACTTTTGACAGTTTCTTAGTAGATTTGAAGTTGAAAGCAAGAACATGCAATTTCGGACAGTTGCAAGATTCAATGATTCGTGACCAAATTGTGTTTGGCATCAATGATAAAAAAGTGAGGGAGAGGCTCTTGAGAGAGACAGAGCTCACCTTGAATGACGCAGTGCGGATATGTCATGCCAGTGCGATAGCTATACAGCATGCTAAAACTTTTTATGAAACCGCAAAGACTAATGGAAGTGACAGTTCAGCTGTATCTGCAGTAACAGAGAAAATGCAGAGATGCGGAATGAGTAAAATGAAACAGAAAAAAGAGAAAGAACTGTTTAACTGCAAGAGATGTGGTAGAAAACACGTGCCGAAGCAGTGTCCAGCCTATGGCAAAGTATGTGCCAAATGTAAAGGACAGAATCATTTTGCAAAGCAATGCTTTTCCAAAGGAAGACAGAGTCAAAAAGAGCATGTACATACAGTGGAAGAAACAAATCTCAATGACACATTCTTTGTTGGAATAGTAGAACAGGCTGATTTCAGACAAGAAAAAACAGAGCAGACAGATGAGAATAGTGTTGTACATGACAAGTGGATGGCAGCCCTGGAAATAAACGGAGTAATCGTGTCACTCAAGCTAGACACAGGAGCAAAGGTCAACCTGATTTCGGAGCATGATATCAGAGCAATGAAGAAAAAGCCATGTATAAAACAGAAAACGGTACAACTCAAGGCTTATAATGGACAAAGCATCCCAACAAAAGAAGCATGCAGACTGAAGGTAAAAATTAAAAACAAAGAACATCACCTCATGTTCGTGGTTGTTCCAGGTGGACATGATTCTGTGTTGGGAGACAAGGCATGTGAAGACCTAGGTCTAGTGAAAAGAGTATACATAATAAATAATGGCGAAACACAGAATGTGGGAAACATAGTGGAACAGTTTCCTGACATTTTTGAAGGGTTCGGAGAATTACCATTCACCTACAAAATACAGTTGAAAAAATAAGCACAGCCAGTAGTCCATGCCCCAAGACGGGTTCCAGCACCTCTTCGTGAAAAGTTGAGGCAAGAGCTGGAAAGAATGACATCAATGGGAGTCATAGAAAAAGTGGAAGAGCCTACAGAGTGGGTCAATTCGATGGTGTGTGTGAAAAAACCAAATGGTGCTCTACGTGTGTGTATGGATCCAAAGGATTTAAATGCTAACATTCAAAGAGAACATTATCAAATCCCGACACGAGAAGAAATCATAAGCGAGATGGCAGGTGCAAAGTTCTTTACAAAACTGGATGCATCTCAGGGTTTTTGGCAGCTGAAATTACATAAGGACAGCACAAGGTATTGCACATTTAACACACCCTTTGGTCGATACTCCTTCTTGAGAATGCCGTTCGGAATTTCTTCAGCTCCTGAAGTATTTCACAGAGCCATGGAACACATAATTGAAGGCATCGAGGGTGTGCGTGTGTATGTGGATGACATAGTATTGTGGGGATCCACAATGGAGCAGCACAACAGAAAGCTCATGGAAGTCCTACAGCGAGTACAGAAGTATGGCCTGAAATTGAATAAGGACAAATGTCAGTTTGGAGAAAAAGAAATAACCTTTCTAGGAGATAAGCTGACAGAAGGAGGTGTGGAACCAGATAAGAGTAAAGTACAGGCAATACTCAAAATGCCCAGACCCACAGACAGAAAAGCTGTACTAAGAGTGATGGGGATGATAAACTTTGTCGGAAAGTTCATACCAAACTTGTCTTCAAAAACAGTGTACTTGAGAGAGCTGTTGCGTGACAAAGGAGAGTTCAAGTGGACAGCGGATCATGAACAAGAATGGGGACGATTGAAAACACTCCTAACCTCAGAGCCGGTGCTGACATACTTTGATCCATCGAGAAGGACAAAGATATCTACAGATGCTTCCAAAGATGGACTCGGTGCAGTTCTATTGCAGGCGGAGGGAGACAATTGGAGGCCAGTTGCATATGCCTCAAGAACGATGACTCCATCTGAATGTCGATACGCACAGATAGAAAAAGAATGCTTGGGCCTGGTGTATGGAATGGAAAGATTTCATAGCTATGTGTACGGGTTACCGACATTTGTGGCAGAGACTGATCACAAACCATTAATTGCCATCATTAAAAAGAACCTGAATCAAATGTCACCAAGAATTCAGCGATTGATGATGCGACTGCAGAGATATGACATGGAGCTGGTTTATACTCAAGGAAAGTACATAGTTCTGGCAGATGCTCTGTCCAGAGCTGCAATACACCCCCCGCCCCCCCCGGTGGAAACACAGCTGAGAGTCACAACGCGAGTGACTCATCAGCCCCCCCCGCCTGAATATGGTAGCTGAAGCCCTGCCGGGAACAGATACAAAACTTAAGCAAATTGCAGTGGAAACTGAGAAAGACAGATGTTTGCAACAGGTCATTACACATTTGAATGATGGATGGCCTAGAGGAGACTGTGCCAAGTACTACAACATCAGATCAGAGCTGAGTGTGGTCAAAGGACTTCTGTTGAGACAGAACGGGATCGTTATCCCTCAGTCACTGCAACAAGAAATGTTGAAAAAGCTGCATGAGGGGCACCTTGGAGCAGAAAAATTTAAAAGAAGGGCTAGAACTGCAATCTATTGGCCCGGAATAAATGCCGACATTGATCGGATGGTGTCAACCTGTGATACTTGTTTGAAACATCGTGCTAAGCAACAGAAAGAGCCAATGATTGTCAGTGAACAACCAGATGAACCATGGCAGAAAGTTGGGACTGACTTATTTTTCCTAGATGGAAAGAACTACTTGATTGTGATAGACTACCTGTCAAACTATCCAGAGATAGCATTGCTTCCCAGTACATCTGCTGCTAGTGTGGTTACACATATGAAATCCATATTTGCAAGACATGGCATTCCACAGGTGGTTTGCAGCGATAATGGGCCATGCTACAATAGCAAAGACTTCCAGAAATTTGCTGATGAGTATGGGTTTCAGCATGTGACGTCAAGCCCATTATATCCACAGTCGAATGGCAAAGCAGAGAAGGGAGTGCACATAGTAAAGTTGCTGCTCAAGAAAGCAGTAGACAGTCGATCAGATCCTTATTTAGCTTTGCTGAATTACCGTGCATCTCCACTGGAACATGGTGTGTCTCCTGCAGAAATCCTGATGGGATGTAGATTATGGACCACACTTCCTTGTTTAACATCACCAAACAAGAACAAATACCTGAAAAGGAAACAACAGCATCTGAAACAGCGACAAAAAGCAAACTATGACAAGGCATCAAAAAGCCTAGAACCACTCTCCAATAATGACACAGTAAGACTTGAGGATCACAGTACCTGGTCTACAAGAGCCACAGTCCTGGATGAGGTGAATCCCAGATCTTACACGGTCAGGACAGAGGATGGTCAAATCCTGAGGAGAAATCGGAGGAGTCTGATGAAAACAAAAGAGACAGTACTAGTGGATACTTCCACAGAGGATACAGACAGTGCAGTATCAAACAAAACATCTAAAAGGCTTACAGTAATGGATGACAAGGAACCAACTGAGGATATGCATTCATCAGTACTGCGAAGATCAAAGCGCACAGTTAAGCCACCTGATAGACTTAATCTGTGAATAATGCACAAGCATAACAAGTATTAGAGTTAGAAAAAAAAAAGAAATGTAATGTTGATTGTTACTGCACAATGTAAATAATTTTGAGACTGTAATATGTTGTATTAAGTCTTATAAGTGTACACTATTTGATGAATAATTGTTGATTCTATAAGTATGAATAATTACTTGGAATAACTTGTTATTTACATCTAAAGGAAAGGGGATGTAGTGATAGAATGTATTTGATTTGATAGTACTAAAGCTAACCACTAGGTGTCAGAAGTGTTACACTTATCGTGAGTGTGTGTTGATCACGATGTAGAGGTTAACTCATGTTGCAGCTGCTGGTATGCTCGTCCTGCAAATATAATAAACATCAGTTTGATACAAAACTGTTTCTTTGTTGAATTAAGAAACATAACAGATTGATGACTTAAGACTACTCTTATTGTCAAATTATCATTCAGAATTTACTGACGGTTCCCCAAACAGGTTTAATCTCTGAGGTATGAAGGAGAAACGGATAAAGCAGAAGGAAAAGGAGAGCGTTTCTATTCAGATTTTGCTTATTATTTGGTACTCAGGATGATATTTATGCCCTAGTGTTTGTCTAGATGACTTTGTAACAGGGTATTACCATTAGGGCACATGTTTGAAAATAAACAAATCAAAAATAGAAATGTCTCTGGTTCCTTTTGAGGTTCAGAGAGAACATCAAGGGGACGTAACATGTAAATGGATTTAAAATTAGCTGACTGCTATTATCAAAACAAGGTGGTCAATCTGGTATTAGGAACAAATAGCAACACTAGTGATTAGTGTGTTACTAAAAGCACCAAATACCTTAATGATTCTTTTGACCTCGTAGACAGTTAAGATTTAATTAAATTAGATTTAATTAACTAGTAACTAAGAAATAGCATTCAGGAAGGATACATCTAAAATAGTTAAATTCGCTGAGACGAATTGAAAATTGAGAAACATAGAAAAAGAAGAAAAAGAGGGAAGAGAAATGGAAAAATCAGAAACAAGGGATTAGGTTAAATTCAACAGTACTTCACACTGCCCCACGCATGCTCGTATTAAACCCTTGATCGCTTCAATTAAAGAGTGTTAACCCCTAATTGTTAAAGTTATTTGGTAGCTTAGCCTAAGATGAAAGTATGTTAAGTCGTGTTAGCTTAGCTGCTTCAGTTGGTTTGTTTACAACATGGCGTGTTGTACTATGTGAAGTTAGCGCTTCCTGTGAAAAGTTGTTGTCACGGTAACCAATGCAAGCCAGTGTAATTAACGCAGTTTAATGCCTGTCTATGTTAAACAGTCACAGCTTTAGAACGTGGTGCTTTCAGCCTTCAAGACTTGTTGCATTACATTAGCACTTCTGTGAGTGCTTCTCTAATTTAACAATAAATTTCTTGCACTTGTTTAAAGAATTACAAATCGGGTTTACTGTAAGTTAAAACCGGTATAAACATATATGTAGTTATGTTTGCCACACATATGAGTACTAAAGTACAGTATAACACCTTTAATTTCACTCAGCGAGTGAAAAACATAATGACCACCAGGTTGCTTGTACATATGCAGTCAAAGTGTAGATGAATTACTTCAATCTAATTATAAACTAACCCTAACCCTAAGGCCTTTATGCTGTAGAAAGGGAAGCAGCGCTCACATCTACCTTGATATAACTGTAATGAGATTTCTTCTTCAAAGAAACAATTTAAACAATTCTGCAATTTTGTGATTTCTTCACTAAAGCC